>CM036240.1:13794210-14294210 GCA_020698575.1 Bostrychus sinensis | reverse complement strand
TTTGTTTTAGAAGAGGTTTTGTTGCATTATTGGCCTTTAATGTGTGCCCAGTGTCTGTGGCTTTGTTTGAATGCTCCGCTGATGTAAAAATCAGCTGTTCTTAATTGGTTCCTTTAATGCGAGTCCGCACGGGTGCAGCGCCTGTGTCCGCGTAACGCGCAGCCAAACCAGGTTGAAACACAGTGGACTAAAGAGCAGACAGCTCCTGCTGCCAGTTTTGACAACGTCTGAATGAAGAAAACGTCAAAGAGAGCAGAGAAGACAACAATGAAAGGTGCTCCTCTCAGACACACGGACACATGGGCTGCCTTTTTACTTTCTCTTTCCATTAGCAGCCATTTGGTGCAGTTTAAGCCACAAAACGCACAGTTTTCTCCGCGTAACAAGACACAGGCAGACTCTGAACTTTCTTAATACTTTTAACGTAACTGTTAGCGGGTTAGCTGTAGCTCTATTTACGTTGGTGTTTGCAAATACACGCACTGCTGCGCCTCGGATCTGTGCGCTCCTAAAGCAGGCGGGGACACAAAGCAGCGCCTCCAGGGCAGGTTTGTGTTAGTTATAACCAGGGCTTAACTTAAAAACACTGCTAAAATAACGCTACTGCTATTTAATCAAACCGGAGTTGCAGGACAGTAAATGTGAGAGCCTCGCGTGTTTATTGTAATTTGATCTGCAGCCGATCATGATCGGCGGCCGATCGATCGGAGCACCCTTATTGAAAATACACTTTGTAAGACCAGGGGCTGCAATAAAAGCTCCATATTGTTTTCAAATCCACATTCAAATCTATAACAAGTAAAATAAATTATAACAGGCAATTATATAAAAATGGTGCTTAAGCGGTACATCTCACTTCTTCTGTACACTTCCTCGGTACATTCCTCCTCTGCTCTTGTGCTCTTGTCCCAGTCCTCTCTTGTTGCAGAGTGGAAGATGTCAATTACAGTGCAGTGACAGCTGTGAACCACAGGCCCAGGCCCAATTGCTTACCCCTCAACCTGTGCCTGGTCTCTGACCACTTTCCCAGCTTTTTTTGAGGATTGGCAGTAGATGGAGTGAGATCTAGGAGTGAGTTACTCTTTAAGTAAGGTCCTTGGTTCGATTGCTGGGCTTTTCTGTGTGGAGTTTGCATGTTCTCCTTGTGTCTAGGTGGGTTTTCTCCAGGTGCTCCGGTTTCCCCCATCATCCTAAAACATGCACAACAGTCTAATCCTCCAGCTAGGTCCTCCTGACCAGGATCCTGGCTCAAGATCTGGAGAAGTTTCCCCACCTCAGCTCCTCACAGGTTGCCCCAGCGGTATTGAAGGATGGGTCAAATGCAGAGGACATATTTCCCTAAGGGGACAATAAAGTCTACCTTAACCTTAAATAAAACAACAACAAACAAACAAGTTGAACAAGTCAGTCTAAGAGTTGAATAATTGGCAACATATGCATCAACAGGTATCTACTTTACATTATATATTTGCTGTGACAAGAAGCAGCTTCACACTATCCTGCACCACCTCCAAGTACTTTTTAAGTGCCTGAATTCTGCCAACTTTTAGAATAACTACACCCACAAACTATCTGCTAATTGAGAAAGTAATGAAACATTTATCGAGAGATAAAATTAGCCAAGCAACTACAGAAAGCAGGTATAAAAAGTTATTTAGCCACTATTATAACACAAGTGCTACATTTGACTGTAGACAAAGCGGGACAGTCTGGGTCGGACACAGCCCTGGCCTCTATCTACAGTGTCTGACATTATCGTACACTGGATCTTTTTATGGACTTGAGAGGTCAGCTCCACTGATCCCTTTATAGCTGTGTTTATGGTGCGTCTGAAGAGTCCTGTGTCAGAGGAACTAACAAGGCGGTAAACCTCTCAAACAACATCACTTAACTGAGCGAAAGGAGCGCCCGGACCACTCTAAATCTCACTGTGGAGACAAAACGCTGCTGGAGGAGGCTTAAGGTGCACAGTAAAACAAGGACTTTATGGTCACTGTGATAATGTCCCGCCACAGTAAAAGAGACTCCGAGCTTGAACAAAGGAGTACAAGGAAATTTAAGACAGTGTGTGGGAAATTGTGACTTCTGCAGTGGGATTTATAGTGGGATGGCACACGAACAAGGCTCGTAAAGGCCAAAGTTTTTCCACATTTGGTGTTATAAGTGATCCCTGTAAGTAAGAAGGTTTTGTTTAATCATTGCACAAGGTTTCCTTAGCTACTCTGGCTTCCTCCCACCATCCAAAGACACGCCTTAGTAAGTGAAACTGGCACGGTGACAGAGCGGCTAGTGCTCTTGCCTCCTAGTAACAAGGTTGTGAGATGGATTCTCAGGGCAGCTGTCACATGACCTCTCTGTATGGAGTCTGCATGTCCTCTCTGTGTCACTGTGAGTTCTCTCCAGGTACTCTGGCTTCCTACCAAATACATGCATGTGTTAGCAGAATTAAATCTAAATAACCCAAAGTGAATGGTTGTCTGTTTGTGTATGTCTCTGTCAGCCCTGCGACTAACTGGCCCATAGTTTCTGGGATTGGCAAATAACTAATTAATAATTGGAAAATAACAAGATTTAGCACAGTTTTGGAAAATTGTTTTGGCAATATGATAAACAGAGCTGCCTTGTCTTAAGTTTGCTTTCAAATGTATACGGTTTACACTAAAATAAGTATTGCAAGTCTTTATGAGTACAATATTTTTTTTATTTTTTATTTTTTTGTTTTTCTGCTTGGAGAAACAAATCCCAAGAAGTGCAGAAAAAACATATAAAAGTATTACAAAATTCTGTTACAAAAGGACATGATGAATAAAAAGATACCTTTTTCACATTTTACTTATTGCTAAAAGAAAAGCTTGCTTTATATTTTAAAGAAACACAGCTGGTAAGGTTCTTAGTCTGTTTACCTGTTTTTGGCCGTTCCTTGTGTTTTTTTATATCCATTTAAACACTTTTGCAGCCTCCTGATTGGCTCCTCCATCGGTGACGCTTCTGCCCCATTTTTCATCTCTCTGGGGGATGGAGCTTGAGTGACATTTCAGGCTTACGCAGTTCATTATCTCCAGCTTGTATTTGCCTTTCATTCCACAGTACACTAAATTACTGACTTGTCCCATGTGCATAGACTGCTCTGAGTGTTGTTTTTGGTACAAATTAAAACGTGCAGCTGCATCAAAATGTATGTGATGAGAGCAACAGGTGTGTGTACCTGTGAGGAGGAAGTCAGTCAGAGGCACGAGGGTAGGTGGTGTTGTAACAAATAGTTTAAATGTGTTCCTGCTTGAATGCTATCAGGTTGTGAGGTGGAGACAGGATGAGCTCGACTTTGTGTGAAGATTTGTATACGGCTCAGTGAGAAGGCTGTTGTCAGTGCAATAGAGATTATTACCTCTGATTATCTTTGTTAATGGTGAGCAAAAATAGCTTGCATTTAAAAGGCTTATTTTGTCCATTGCCTTTGATTCTTTGTAATAGATTTGTGGTCGATGTGTTTCTCTCTTAAGTCGGATTCAGTGCTTCAGACTGTGCCACAAACTACCTAATTAAATACTTAATTATAGCTGAAGTAAATCTCAAATGTAATTGATGCATTTCAAAGTAACTATTGCAGAAAGTGGTATTAATGATCAAATTACAAAGAGGTTTTTTTAGTAATGCAATCAGTTTCTGTTCCTCAAAATGGTGCATTGATGAAGTTACTGCACGCTTCTATGGAGGGGAGGGGTCATTTAGGCTTAAAGATGATCACACAGTCACAAAATGGTGTGGTAAAATAAAAATAACATGCCATTTTTCCAAATAAAATCCTAACACCTAAACCCAAAAGTGTGAATGCAAAACCTAAAATACACGCTTTGCATAGAAAAAACTGCATATATAATTTAAGCACAGTTGTTAATGTTTACATACTTTTTTTCTTCACCTCCATTGTGTGGTGTTGGTGTTTTGCAATAATAATTTATCACTTAGACAGAAATAAACAAGACCCCAGCTGTGTTTGGTAGAGTTTAACTATTCAACAAACATAGCTATGAATATTCCCTCTGTTTCTGGGATACAGCATTTATAGTGAGTTAGGGAGTCTTCCTCAGTGCATACAGGATACACACTCTTTTTTCCCCAAGTGATCTGAATTTTTATCTCCAAAAATATACTGGTTTGTTTGTTATTGCTCAGCCCCAGACCGAATATTGATTCACCTGTATGCCAATCTGATTTGTTAATCCAAAAACCAGCATGACATTTTAAAACACAGTTTATTGTCAATGTCTAATGTTATCAGAGTATGACATTTGACATTTTTATTGGGTGCATTTATCATTTTTGTTGCACAGGTATATATTGTGAAAATTATTTTATTTTTGATATATTGTATTCCTAATGCCACTTTCACATTGTGTAACATGGATAGAGCAAAATGTTATCTTTTGTCTAATTTACAGCAGCAGCTCTTTATGACGATATTGAAAATGATCTCAGTAAACATCTGCCAGCATTTTGGACCTGCACCTGGTGGCCATCAGTGGTACTACCCTTAAGCTTATACAGCAAATGGTCTATTTGTTGTCTGCTTTGGGTTCAGCTTAACATTCAACTACATTGTCAACATTTTAATAATTTTCTGTGGCGTGTTAGATCCACTGATCCCTAAATGTCATCTGAGATTAAAATCACAAAGCCAGCCAGAGGAACATTACAACAGAGTAACAATATTGTGTTTGCTCTGTTTGTGAAACTGAGGCCCGTAAAGATGAAAGTTAAAATGCCAGGTTATAAACATCTCTGAGGCTTAGAAAAGACTAAAAGAAGAAGGTGAGCATTTACCCCTGAACTTAAAGATCTTTGAGTCCATGTCTGGACACTATATTTTTACCATTGCGTGATAGGACCAGTGCCTTGACAGAGATTTACATTCTGAGTGCTTTTTGTAAATTTGTGCATTTTTATACATTCATACACCTTTCTTTATTCATAACTTTTCTTAAAAAAAAAAACTTTCTTTGGCATAATACTGTATGTAGGTAAAAAGTATAAACCCTTCAGTTAATTAATAGCCTGTTTTATCTCCTTCACTGGGAGGCCTGGCTCGTCTCATGTCACTAATGAAGAAACATTCTCAAGACTGGAGCTGAAATGTTTAGGAGCAGCGCCTCTCCATTCTGTAGTGCAAATCACTGATAGCGCCTCATACTCTTGGCAAAATAAATAAAATGAATGAGGAAGTCTGATGGAGCTATAGAGAAAGAGAGAGAGCGTCTGAGAGAAGGACTGTTCATTTGGAGTGCCTCAAAGTGTTGCTCCTGATTACATGTGTAATGATTCAGAGGAGGCTGAGAAGTGTCGCTGCCATTGCTTTGTAAGAGACGCTAAAGGAGAGTTGTGGCATTTGATTCATTTCAAAATGTTTGTAGGTGCTGCATAGGAATTATAAATAGGAGTCGATTTATCATCACTCTAGTTGACTCATGTCACTTTGGCAAGTTTGGATTACAAAGTTTGATTGTTAAGCTAATAAGATTTATACAATCATCCATTTCTACATTTTATTTGGGGCTGTGATGAGAACAATCTAACCAGAGAAGCCCGGACTTTTTTTTCCCCCCGGACACTCCTCTGATTTAGTTGTTGCTGAAAAAGGCCCCTCGCAAGAGGTGAGTCAGCAGTTGATCTGTATTGAGTAATGGCTACTTGTGTTCTGTGTATATTGTCTAAGCATATATGTAGCATGCTAAATATGGGTCGTCCAACAAACTACAGCCAATTTAATCAGAGCGACCCACTTTCTTCCACAGCCCAAACACATACACATAGATGTGAATTGGTTAACCTAAACTGTCCATACAGTAGCAAGGATAGGCTTCAGCCACTCTTGACCCTCTGAAATAAATAAAAGTAAAAAAGTAATTTAACGTTTAGATTTTACCTTGACTGCAGTCTTTGAAATGTATTCAGTATGATTCTGGGATGTACTTGGGTGAAAGATTGTGTAGGTGTAGGGACAGGACTTGTCTCATTACAGCCTCAGTACTCATGTCAGAAGTCAGACAGTGTACACAGTTATCGTGTAGCATAAGTCAAGTAATCATTTCTTAAGGTATTATAGGGTAATACAAAAGTGTAGGATCTCTGTTTCATTTTTTCACTGAACTTTCAGGCTGCATCTTCCCATCTCTGCAACTCATCCTTTGCTTGGCCTCCTTGCTCACCACGCTGCCTTTTGATTTCAAGAGCTGAACTATTCTGCAACATTTGTTGATGTGGTTCTGCAAGTAAATGCTGCAGAATTGTGCTCCTCTTGGAATTGTTCTTCTTCGCTGAGCACCACCAGGAGAGGAACCACCATCACCGGCTACAGTCCACCGCTACGACCAGCAGTTCATTCCTCTGCACTTACACACTTACACACTGCGGCTGAAGTAGATGGAGCTTTAAAACCATTTCCTGAATGTTATTGGGTCTTTTAGCAGGAATAGCCTCACTATTAGCTAAAGGAAATGAAGTGTTAGCATGCTCTTGTGATGTGAACATTTGAACAGGGCTGATAAAAGTCTATTAGACTTAGTGGCCTTGTATAATTTAAGACACTCATCAGAGGAGGCGGCAGACCAGAGGCAGATGGACTTGATGGACAGTGAAGCACTAAACACAGTGTGTGCTGTAGCTGCTGTTGTTCAGGTCCAGTGAGTGTGAAGTCTACTGCCTCTGGGTCTCAGACCGGGCCTGGACTGGGGCTCTGAGCCCTGCACTTGAAGATGTTCTGGATGACTTCCAGATCTCATTAACCTTGGGCCAAGGGCCTAGAATTAGATCAGTGCCCCAAAGGCGACTTGGTCAGGTTTTTTTTCTCTTACACTCACACCGCTGCCCTAGACATAACTGCTGTATATCTGTATTTACAGGTGCAGTGAAGAGGATATTACAGGTGCTATTTTTATAATGTTGCTAAAGCTCCTATGGCCTATACAGTTGATTTTTTTGCAATGTGTAAAGAATGTTTCAAACCCAACATACTGCATATTAATCTGACACTATTCATGTACTGAAAAATAGTGCACCATACACATGCATAAAACTGACACTGACCTTAGAAAATTGCCATAGAATATTTTCTTTTACCTATATAATAAATAATAATAATAATAATAATAATAATAATAATAATAAAAATAATAAATAAATAATATACTAATCCTAAATCAAATGAGTTAATCTTAATCAAAATCAGGACCAGTTAAAAACAGACAGGAAACAGATCACTGTCATAATGTTGGATACAGTCAGAGAGCTACAAAATGAGAATGTGATAGGGAGGTGGGTGGCCGTCTGAAATACCTGCGAATAACACTGTGGTCTACCAGAAGTACACCTATAGACAAGTCACACCCTTGTAAGTGCTAAGTGGGTAATCATTAAAATATTTACTTGACTTAATCTATTTTCTTCTTTTCTATGTTTCCTTCATATAATACTTGTTTGGTAAAGCTTCATCCACAACGAACATACACTGACATACAAGAGGAAAAAAGTTAGTTTAGTTTATACTGTACTCCTAGAACTTTTATACTTGCAGTACAACAATGCTATGTTTAATATTTAGTGCGTTTTTGACTGACTTTATGTAGCCGCGTGCTGACCTTGATGGATCAAAGGTTTGACATTTTGATTTGCAGACTGTGCCTTTACGTGCCCGCTTGTCTCTCTTCAGTCAAAATATCCAGGTCTCACTCATATTGACAGGCTGTCCACTCCATGTAGGTCCACCGTTTGTCACTACCTTTGCCAAGTCCACTCCATGTGTGTGTGTGTGTGTTACTGTGTGTGGTATAACCTCTTTGCCACCATTTGTGAGTCCATGCTTGTGTGTGATACATGGACAGACGTTGTGGCCTTGGCTCTGTGGGCCCGGGCCAGACAGATCACAGTGGTGCAGGGCGAGACTCGAATCAGGAACATCCCTGCCGTTCAGCAAAGGTCGAACAACGGCATCATTAGGTTGACAGTCTAAAAACAGGGTCCAGTGGGGCGGAGGAGGCGGAGGAGGCAGTGAATGACAGATTTTGACTCAAGGACACATCAGTATCAGAGGTTAATGACAGAGGCAGCCTTGGTCCGCCGTAGGGTATGCCACTTATCATACTGATCCACAAAGAACATGGATGGGAGGATTATTTTTAAACAGGATGTAAGCACATTTTTTCAGTTGTGTATACATTTTTTCAGTGCTTTATTGTCAAGGCTTTTAATAAATGAATGCTCAGCACGTACTGGAAGCTTTGACCAGGCACATAGAGTCAAATAATCATTAAATTATGCTTCAGTTTGGTGTAATGTCTTATGACTGAACAGTGGGCAAATGGTCCAGTTTTTAATACAATAGCATCCCATAACAAATGGGATGATGTGTAAAATGTAAATAAAAACAGACTCTCATATTAGAATACTGTAGCCTGGCCCGCTGACAGGTTTGCTGGGGCCCGAGGCAAGAAGGCTTCACATGGGCTCATTATAATAGAAAATATAAGAAGAGGGAACATTGCTGGGCCCCTCTGACCCTGAGGCCCTGGACAACAGACCCCTTTGCCTCTTTGACTTTTTCTTTTAAAATGCTCTAAAATGTAGCCATCAAAATGTGGTAAATTATATTAATAAATAGCTAAACATTCCTCCTTTGTTATATTTAAACCACTACTCCCATGTTCCCATTGTTGTCTTTGTCCTAATTGTCCCGGTTTGATGAGCGCACTGCTGGTTGGAGGCTTTTCCTTGTCCCCTCTAGCTCCATTTATCACCAGCAGCAGTGAGACACTCAGAGCCTGTGGGTGCTTCAAGGTGAATCTTTCAGATGGCTCGGCTTGTGTCGCCTTGTTAAATCGATGTACTCACTGACAAACAGCAGCAAATGGGAATCACGAGGCTGGAGACTTTAGCACACATCTCTCTGACATAGAACTGTGGTTTATTTATTGATTAACTTCAATAAAACGTAGCTGTTGGTACGTTTTGACATTGAGAATTTATTGTCTAGTAGATTTTCTATTGAATCTTTCTATGGAAGTTGAGCCTATTCTGGTTGCAAATGATGGCTTGTATGTTTAAAAACCTTGCTATTCTGTGGTATTTTATTGATTTTACCTATTACACTTTATTATTTTGTCTATATAAATGTATAATATTATAACAATTAAATATGGGCCTTCATGTTGTACAGATATTATTATTAAATGTGTTTTCCCATCTAATATACCATTAATTACCAGCGGGGTACTGTGTTTTTTTTTTCCTTGTTTGTTCCTTGTTGCACTAAAAAGCTGTGTGAATGTGTCTCTGCTAATATTGCATAAACATTTTTAGTTATTTATAGCTTTTTAAAACAGTTCACCTTGAAAGCTGTTCATTTGTATTTTTTACACTGCAGTATATAGTGTTTACTTTGTTATCTCTATGCAGCAAGGGTCTGAGAGTTCACTTCTCTGGATGTGCTATACATAAATAAAGTAGACTTTGACTTTGATAATGTTTGTATTGCAATGACACAGACATAATAATTAACAGTTTAAGCATGCCCTGACTGTGGTCTTGTCTGTTTCTGCCCCTCAGCGTGCCACCCGGGCTTCTACAAGGCATTTGCTGGAAACATCAAGTGCTCCAAATGTCCTCCGCACAGTTTCAGCTTCAGCGAGGGCTCTGCTGTGTGCCGCTGCGAGGCCGGCTTCTTCAGAGCTGAGAAAGACCCACCAACTATGGCCTGTACACGTGAGTACTACAACACAATTGCAGTACAACACAATAACTATTTTAAAGAGATTGTGACAAAATACTGCGATCCTCAGCGTGTACATTAGAGAGTCTGAATTACTCTTAGTGGAAGTGGCTCGTCTCGTCTGTGATTCAGTGACTGTCATTACGACTTCATATTTGCATTAAATTACAGTTTAACCGGACTAATTCTCCTTTAATTAAAAAGCCATTTAGCTGTCAGTGAGATAGACGGGGGCCATGTCGAGAACTCACCAGGGCGGGAGGCTGGATATGTCTCTGACTGTTAGACAAAGCCATGTTATTGCAATGGAGTTGCACTTCCTAAAAGTAGGCTGTAATGTCTGGAGCTGGGTACATTACTGAAGGGCTGAAACTATGGACAGGACCTTTTAGGGTCTATATATAGACTTGGATAATTTAACCTTGGTTTTCATTTTCCAGTAATGAGCTTTATTTCCAAGTTCAAAGGTATCGTTATAACCAGCTGTGGTCAACACAGTCTCTTCCCAAACATGTTATTTTTGTCTCTTTCCTGTTGCCTTATCTTGTTGACTAACATTTTAATGTAATAAAACACAAAAGTCACAACTTAACAAGTCAGAACAGGAGTCTAATGTTTGCTTTTGAATAACAAAAACATGAACACGAATCAATGCCAGGGGTACACATTAGCAGAGTTTTTGATACAAAAGGTTTCCATAAAGTTCATTTTTAGTTCTGAAAGGATGGATATGTCACCCCTCCTTGATAGACCTGTACACAGCTCAGTGTGTACGGGTACTCAGCTCAGTACTGCACTGTATGTACCATGAGTATGAATGACAGGGCCCTTATTGTGCTGGTATACTCATTTCGGTTTCTAAAAAACTTGTTAAGTATTCCTTTCATTGGGTCTAGTGTTTACAACCCGAATTCTGGAAACGTTATGACGTTTTTAAAATGTGACCAAAATAAAAACTAAAAGACTTTCAAATTCCTATATTTTATTTACAATAGAACATAGATAGCATAACAAATGTTTACACTGAGATTTTTTTTATGCACAAAATGAGCTCATTTCAAATTTTTTGCCTGCTACAGGTCTCACAATAGTTGGGACAGGAGCATGTTTACCATGGGGTAGCATCTCCTCTTCTTTTTAAAACAGTTTGAAGATGTCTGGACATCAAGGTTATGAGTGTCTGGAGTTTTGGTGTTGGAATTTGGTCCCATTCTTGCCTGATTTAGGTTATAGGATGTTTTATGTAACCTTTGTATACCTTTCAGCATTCATAGTTCCTTCCAAAACACACAAGCTAACCATACCGTCTGCACTTATGCCCCCATCCCATCAGAGATGCTGCTTTTGAACTGAACGCTGAGAACACGCTGGAAGGTAGCCTGGAGGACTTGGCATCTATGATTTCCAAAAATTATGTCAAATTTGGACTCTGACCATAGAACACTGTCCCACTTTAAACAGTCCATTTTAAATGAGCCATGGCCCAGGACACGACGGTGCTTCTAGGCAATGTTTACATATGCCTTCCTTTTTTCATGATAGAGCTTTAGTTGGGATCTGCAGATGGCACAGCGGATTGTGTTTCTGGAAGTATTCCTGGGCCCATTTAGTAATGTCATTGACACAATCATGTAGATGAGTGATGCAGTGTCGTCTGAGGGCCCCAAGAGCATGGGCTCCAATAAAGGTCTTCAGCTCTGTCCCTTACGTACAAAGGTTTCTCCAGTTTCTCTGAATCTTTTGACGATGTTATGCTCTGTAGATGATGAGATTTACAGTCTTTGCAATTTGACGTTGAGGAACATTGTTTTTAAAATATTCCACAGTCATTTTACGCACTCTTTCACAGACTGCAGATCCTCTGCCCTTCACTTCTGAGAGACTCTGCCTCTCTAAGACATCTCTTTTATAGCTAATCATGTTACAGACCTGAAATCATTTAACAGTAGTTAGTTGCTAGATGTTCTCTCAGCTGAAACTTTTTTTTTAAATTTTCAGCCATTTGTTGCCCCTGTCCCAACTATTTTGAGCTCATTTTCTGCATAAAAGTATACATTTTCTCAGTGTAAACATGTGTTATGTTATCTATGTTTTATTGTGAATAAAATATAAGGTTTTTTTTTTTGTTTTTTTTTATTCAAATTTTAAAAAACGTCCCAACATTTGTGGAATTCAGGTTGTAGTATAATTCATCATTGCCTGATTATATTTCAAGACAGTAAGTACCATGTTTAAAGCTTGTAGCAGGGTCACCGCAGCAAAAGTATGTCTATAGTTCTAACAGTTGTGAGTCTCATCCTTTGTCTTCAGGGTGATGCATTTTAAAGCAGGGCCTCCTCTGTGCACAGCCCATAAACAATTCCCTTGAAGTGAAGAAGTGGAAATGGAGATTAAAGACTGTAGACCTGAGGAAAGAGCAGGAAAGAGGGGATGTCACCTGAGCGCGATAAAGGTGAAGAGAGAGCTGACAGAGGGGAGCGTCCTGATACCATCTCCCCCCTTGAGCAGAAAAGGGCCTGATTGATGGCAGTGGGGTAGCTCTGCGGGACGGACTGTGGGTGGAGTGTCCCGGATGGAGAGAAGGGAGGAGGAGAGATAATGGCCGATAGAGACAGAGGGTGATAAAGAAGAGGGAGAACTGACAGTAAAAGCAGGAGGGGTGGGAGGAGCCGGGGCATGTCTGCAGAGGTAGCACTGGGAGGAGAAGGCTGGGGGAGAAGGAAACATCCCATTGTATAGGCAGACAGTGAGCTTGGCAGGACGGGACTGTTCAGATCCCTCAGGTCTTTTAACTCCGCCCTGTTGACAGCTGGCTGCCTTCTCCAGCACAATACTCACCCCAGTGCACAAACACACTCTGTATGAATGCATCGGAGTGAGCCAAGCCCCATAAGTTGTACAGCAGAGAGTTTTTAAACATAGCCATAATGCGCACTGTTTCTCCATTGTCAGCCAGTGTATGTCCATGTTTGGTTTCGCTCTACTTGTTTTTATTGTTAAGCGAGTTTGACAAACCCACTACAGTCCAAGGTAGTCCCAGAGATTCAGATTATGGACCGGCTTTTTGAAAAACAGCATGCAGTGTCCATTCCCTGGTCTAGCAATGGTCTATTAATGTTTTTCTCTTACTCACTGGTGGTTCTCAACTGATCTCACCTTGGGACACATGTTTTTGCTACTATTGCCACCCAGTACTACTACCACCAATACTATATAATTTTGCAAAACATTTCATGACATTGTGACACATTTTTAAGTAGATTTCTATATGCTGTGCAGTGCAGATTTATTTATTAACCTTTATTTAACCAGATAACCTAGGGCGACCTGGCCAAGAGGTCAGCAGCGCACGTCATTATAAATTATAACAAGTTTAACAATAATAAATACACAGCTAGAAAAGTGAATAACAATGAAACTATATAAAAGAAGGTTGCATACAGTATTACAAGCAGTCTGGCATTTAAAAGTGCTATAGATAAGAGCAGAGTAACAATTTAGAAACACAAACACTGTTCATAGGAATCTCGTTATTTGTTTTTTAAGATAGCACAAAAAGCATTAAGAGAGATCTGATTTGACAGTTTCAACTTATTTTGTAGCGTATTCCAGGCAGAAGAGGCAGCGTAACTAAAATATCTTTTCCCCAAATCAGTCCTAACACAGGGAACAAATAAATGATAAATGGCACATGAACAAAGAGCATAATGACTGTTTGTCCTTTGTAGGCAAAAGCTTATGTAAGACGGGACAAAGCCAAGAAGAACCTTAGAAACCAGAGTCATCCAATGAGTATACCTTCACATACTCAAAGAAAGCCATTCCGCTCTGGCGTACAATTCACAGTGATGTGTGAGACGACTACAGCCCGTTACAAATCTCAATGCACAATGATACACAGTATTTAGAGACTGAAGGCATTTTGTAGAGGCATTCATATGCAGAACATCACCATAGTCCAACAAAGGTAAAAAAGTTGCAGATACCAGGAGTTTACGAGCTCTGAGGGAGAAGCAGGATTTATTTCTGTAATAGAATCCAAGCTTTACCCTCAGTTTACGGACCAAATTTGTGACGTGTGCCTGGAAAGACAAGTCCTGATCTAACAAAAGGCCAATGGGCCTCAATCATGAATGTTCTCATAAAAAAAGTTTCCTAAGTACCCCTCCTACGAACTGCCTAAGAGAAGTCTACATTGGATTCATGACACGTTCTCATGCTCTCACATTCTACAGCGGAGCACTTACTGCGTTCCTCATTAACATGGCATTTACATAGAATTAACTAAGTAGAAGAAGTAGAAGAAAAACCCTCTAAACTCCATATGTGGCCATGAGAAAGGACTTGAGACAGTGATGTCTGTCTCAGACTCACAGCAAAGGGATGCAGGAAGCATCACTCTTGACAGCTACATCTAGAGCAGTTTTACAGCTTCAGCAGCGATTAAAAATGTCCAAAAGCACTAAGACACAGTCAGTGGAAGAATATTTCAGTCACCAACTCATTGAAGTTAATGAGGGCTTTCATCTTTTTGTCACATATGTTGCGAGACACATAAAAAAGCGGGGGAGGAGGGACTGAGACCAATGTGTGTGCCATGGCAGGGGGGCTACAGTTCAGGCCAGAGTAATACAGTAGGCCTAGTGTATACAGAGTGGCCTGGGGCAGAGACAGAGACTGAGGCTCTGACTGTCACTGCTCAGAGCTGCGCTGTAGCAGTGAGTCTGTTTCATGCTTATACTTGGTCTACACCACCACTGATCACTGTTTTTCTTTTAAAAAATATTATTCTAATAAGGAATAATTTGCAAAAAATTGTAATCTACAGTCCAACTGAAATTAATATTTTTGGTTTCATTAGGGGTCTGATAAAATTTTAAAACTGCTGAATTTCCATGCATAAGAGTGCTCATTCCTGTTCTTAGATTTGTTCTTCCAGAAGAACATTTTTCAGTTAAGAAAAAACTTGATGAATGCCAAAAATCCTCCTAAAAAGGGCTTAAGTACAAATTTGCTCGTATGAAGGGTTCATGAATGAGGCCCAATGTTCCTATAACTTATAAATTATATTATATTCTTATATCTTCTTCCACTTACTCCCATTAGAGGTTGCAGGTGGCCCGACCCTGTTCCTACTATGGGCCTTAGGCGAGGTACATCCTTGACAATGGCCAGTTAGTAGCAGGGCTGACTTGTCTGTCTGTGTTCATGTCTGGTAAAGTTGTTATTGTTATTTATGCTTCATTTTTCAACTTATAATTGGTAATTACAATAACGGCAGCAAACTTGTGTCATTGTATATAATGTAGCTGAACATTAAAACAGAAACCTTTATTTCCACATTGCCTTGTTCCCTGCTGTTCTATCTTACATCACCGCTGGTGCTGTCTGGCTCCGCTGAACAAAAACTGCAATTTCTCACACCCCCGTATCAAACCCCTGCAACTGACCAGAGCATAACAAGATTTTTAATTTCATCATGACTCTATGATGAAATTAAAGACTTAAAAACATCAGAATGCAACAATTTAAAAAAATGTATAGCAACAATTGAACCGGCAATTCACATAAGAACATTACCAAGCTGTCCTGGGACTAGGCCTCTACAGATAAATAAAAACACATAATTACACAACACACAGTTACCCATGAGATACATATAGTCACATAAATACATCAATTTAAACATTTGCAAACAATCAAGTCATAAGTGTCCTAATTGAGAAAGATAAGTGTTTTTAGCAGTTCTTGTGCAGTTAAATGTTATTGTATACACATGTCATATTTTCTGTACCCAGTGTGCGATAGTACATGGCTCAGACTTCAGCCAATTAACTGTTGTCATTTTTCTTGCAGTCTTTTGAAGAAGGTGCACTAGAAATCCCCGGTTGTGGGTAAAATTGTCTGGAAACATACACAGTAAAAAGATTCTAATGTCTAATAATGCAACAATTATAAAGTAAGAAGAGAATAAAAAATAAAATACATAAAAGTTAGTTTGACCAGTAAGTTCACAATAATACTTTGAACTATGTGAACTCATATCTCTCTAGAATCCTTCACAAAAACACTCATAAAACATGAACTTCTGAATTAATCTCACTTCTTCACAATCTTCTGATTTACTGATGTGTGCCTGTACTTGCAATTGGAAAAACAAACACACACATTATTATCACAAAATCTTAACTTTTTTTATTTATTTTATGGGCTACTTTCTGAAAATGATTAGCTTCTTTAAGTGCTTAAGTTCTTATAACCAAGCAAATTTTCTTCTAAGAGTAAATATCTTTCATGATCTATTACAAGTTAACAATTCATCATCGTAACAAACTGTAACAACAATAACATTTTCAGAAGAAAGAATGAAGTCTTATCCTGATCTTTGCAGGTCCTCCATCTCCTCCTCGTAACCTGATGTTCAACCTAAACGACACGTTCCTGATGCTGGAGTGGTCCCCTCCCAGTGACACAGGCGGGCGAAGGGACCTCACCTATAACGTCCTGTGTAAACGCTGCGGCCCGGAGCCCGACCAGTGCCACATCTGTGAGGAGGAGCTGCGATTCCTGCCCCGGCCGCTAGGGCTCACCAACGCCACGGTCACTGTCACCGACTTCTCCGCTCACGCCAACTACACCTTCGAGATCGAGTCTCTGAACGGAGTGTCCGACTTGAGTTCGTTTCCTCGTCCGGTCGCCATCATCACCGTCAGCACGGACCAGGGCGGTGAGTACTGGATTATGCTTCCAATACTACATGTGCCATTTTATCTCAATATGGGATTAAGGTGTCAGGTAATGGAAATGGAAATGTTTTGATTGCTTACTGCACTTCAGAACATACAGCTCTTACTATATGTCAACATGCTTTATACACCGTAAAAAAAATTGCTGCAAAAACTCAAAAACCCAAGGCAACAGGATCCCTTAAGATTTTTAAGTTTTGGGGCCAACTCAAAATCTCAAATTTTCAACAACTAACATTTTTTGTTCACTTAATTTGATGTTCATGTGTCTAAAAACTTTAAATTTTAAGTTTTACTCACTATCATTATTTTTTAATTCATCTTACAGCCAACTTACTATCCATTGTTCAGAAAAAGTATTAGTCTTTTACTTACTAACCCTAACCCTAATAATACCTTTTCTGAACAATGGGTAGTAAGTGATGAAATATCAAATTAGGTGAGTTAAAAAAAATATTTGTTGTCGAAAGCCTTGAGTTTTTGAGTTTTCACATTTTTTTTTTTTTTTCTTTTAAAGTGTAGTGACGAACCTTGAGTACTTAAAATGGAAAAAGTACCATGATATTTTAATATGAGATTAAGAGCAGGTCAGGTAGGCGCACAACAATAAATAAGAATATTATGGAAATAAAACATTGAAGTACTTTATTTTAAAGTGAAATGCATGTTTTATACAAATTCAGTACACACAAAGTCTAATATTTCAGGCATTTATTTATTTTAATTGTGATAATCATCACAATAAATACATGCTCGAAATATTTGACATTGTGCTGAATCTATATAATGTTAAAATTTAAACTGAACTTCTGAAATAATCTCACTTCTCTGTAATATTCATATTTACTGATGTGTGCCTGTACTTGCAATGAAAAAAAAAAAACATACTCTGTCTATGATTTTATCTCAGTTTGGGATTGAGATGTCAGGTCACACCTGAGTTTTTTTATTTTTTATTTTGGTTGCTTTGATCTATTGCATACACAGACCAAACACAGGCATTTGTTGATTAATATACAGTCACACATCAATAACGCAGAATAATGTATAAAAGTAAAATTATTTCAGTAGTTAAATTAAAAAAGGGAAATGTATATGTCAATTCAATACACAGGGTAGAATAATTCAAGCATTTATTTGTTATAATTCTGAGTATAATGCAATATTTTCAAACATATGCTTTGTGCCATAATTAATCATATGCAAATAGACTTGAAATATTCCACTTTGTGTGTACTGGATCTATGTAATATGAGTTTTAACTACTGAAATAAACTTTTCTACACTTTTATAATTTACTGGCATGCACTTGTTTTGGTTGTTGCTTGTTGTCAGTGAGTGGACCCATTTAGGAGTTGGTTTGGAGGGTAAAGAATAACAAACAAATGGCTTAAGTGATAAGTGTTTTTACTAGTACAGCTGTTCCTCATATAGAGTTTGACTGTGCTGCCTATAGCTTCGAATGCCGTTGAATGCATTGATGCGAGCAAGTGGTAAATTTCGACTGACATTCTGCTAAATGTTATTGTTGTCTGTGGTTTTGCATCCTCAGCCGTTGCTGTAAATGATGGCGGGAGGCCAGGGCTGTCTCTGTCTAGATCCCTGCTCTAAATAATCTTTTTTTTTTTTTTTATTCTGAAAGCTCTATATTTCCTGAGGGACCTGGTATGGTGTGTAGAACGCTTATGTTTTTAATTTGTGATTTGCAAACACTGCTTTCTGCCTCCCCTCTCCTCCCTCTCACCATCTCCCTTGACTATTCTCTTCCCCATATTTCAATTGGCTGTTGGTCCTCCTCCCCGGCTTCTTGTTTGAAAACATGTTTGTTTTTTTGTTCTTTCTTTCTACCTTTCCCTCCATCCCTCTGCTGACAGGGGACTCTGGGAAAATACATTTCTCTGCCAAACCATTAAATGCATTATTCAATCTCACTGGGGAACGGGCTCTAGCCTTTACAGGTAACTCAATGTTACACCCGGCCTTTTTTATTTCATTAGGATGCCCAGTTTAGCACACAGTATAGTGGCAGCTCCCCAGGCTGTAGACAAGACCTATTTGAACACCAACACACCTGGTTACTGTTATTTAAAATGCTCAGGGGATGTGGAATATCACTGGTATTGAAGTGATTTAGTGATTTTTATTGATCAGGCAGAACATTATGACCACTGAGAGGTCAAGTGAATAGCACAGATTATATCTTTAACATGGCATCTGTTAGTTGGTAGGATACAGTTTTACAGTTACAGTAGACAAGAGCATCTCCAAACCTGCAGCTCCTGTGGGGTGTTCCTTGTCTGTAGTGGTCAGTATTTATCAAAAGTGGTCCAAGAAAAGAACTAGGGCTGCACGATATGGGCAAAACATGCGATATTTGATAACTATGTTGAACAATGCGTTACCGATATTTTAGCGATATTTTAAAATAGGGTCTACTTTTCTGACTCAGTAAGTTAAATTCATAAGAACGACTAAACCAGGAATAAAACAAGGCTAAATTGTGACGAAATTACAGAAATTGCCACTAGAACTGGACTTTTTAAACATTTTTACACATTTTCATTTAAGACGCTGGTGGAAAATTATCTCCTCAGTGTAAATCTCTTTCAGATGGAAGACCATAGCATTATTGCAATATATTTAGATTATTGCTACACGGATATGGCATTTGGTAATAGTGCAATAACAAAAATTTTGCGATATATTGTGTAGCCCTAGAAGGAACTGTGGCAATCCAGCGACAGGTTGATGCACCTGGGGAGTGAAGGCTGGACTATGTTGTCCAACAAAGGACCGTGGCTCACATCGCTGAAGAAGTTAATGCTGGTTCTGATAGAAAAGTGTCAGAATACACAGACAGTCACAGTTTATTGCATATGAGGTTGTATATTAGGCGGGTTTCCATAACAATAATATTATGACAACCAATAATAGAAAGGTGGTCATAAAGTTATGCCTGATTGCTGTATATTCTAGTCCCCAATGCACCAAAACCTGTTAAAACATTCAAGTACTTTTATGCCTGTATTATATAATGCTAGCAAGTACCTGTGAGTAATTCTGAGTACATATTGGATTATGTTAGTAGCAAATTTGCACTTGTTCAAATGTGTGAAAGTATTTGACCACCTCCTACCTTCTCCTCTTGCATAATTCGAAGCTCTGAGTGATTTAAATGTAGCATAAAATCTGTGAAGTGGCGTGAAAAGTTTGAGTGGAAACAGTGTAGGTGTAGTAGACCGACATGTTTTGCATAAGTATTGTTTGCTCACTACACGAGTACTTCATAACAGCATAACTCTCAACATGCTACATAGCAGTGAGGCTTGAAGTGTATACACAGGCATATGAGGTACTCAAATAAACATACTGTTACTTTATAATTAAAGTAAATATGTGTTAAAGCTACCACTACTACTAATACTGAAACCTATTCTATTACAATTTCTATTTCTGTTGTCATAACTACTTCTATCACTACTATCACTTTTACTATTACTACTTCTACTGCTACTAATACTACAACTGCTTCTACAACCACTTTAATTACAACTACTTCTATCACTACTATCACTTTTATTATTATTACTATTACTACTACTAATACTACAACTGCTCCTACTACAACTAGTGTTATAACTACTTCTATCACTACTATCACTTTTACTGTTACTACTTCTACTGCTACTAATACTACAACTGCTTCTACTACCACTATTATTACAGCCACTGCTATTTTTAACTACTTCTGTCACTACTATCACTTTTACTGTTACTACTTCTGCTGCTACTACTACAACCGTTACTACTACTACTATGCTACTACTTCTATTCTTCTCTTTTTTTTGTGCATCCATGTAATTTACTTTAACAGAGACTATAAATTCTCCATATCTAGCACACCTCTCTAAATATAGTTGGTTGACTGTGGAGCTCAGCATGGCAGTACATATGGAGTTTATAGGGTTAAAACTGACATATAGCTATTTTTATTTCTGCTATTCCAGACATATTTTACACTCCGAGTTGCGCTAAACTTTGCACCCACACGTTGGCTTCATACCTCAATTAGAAATGTCTTGGAAAAGCTAGTTAGTGAGTTTGAAATCGATGTGTCAGTATTCCCTGCTATTCCTGTTAAGGAGCAAAAAGATGACATTTAACAAAGTTACCAATTATTACTGAATTACTGTTTCATTGTCATTTCAATGCATTTGTAGATATAGTTGGTTTATAATGAGGCCATGTGTGTCACTTTACTTCACATGTACGTATTGATTTATATTAATTTGCCTTTTCCTTATGACGGTTGTGGGCTGGAGCCTATGCAGCTGCTAAGAGCATTAAGCAGGGCACACACATGATTTTTAATTGGGCGTAGACATTCACACTCACACTCACGTCACTCTGGGAAACTGAGAATTAATTTAACATGCATGTTTTTGGATGGTACGAGGAGTTGCTTGAGGGAACCCATGTTAACACAGGTTTCACACAGAAAAACTTAATCTTCTTTCCGTTAGGGGTCGCGGGTACTGGAGCCTATCCCAGTAACTTTGGACCTTCTCCACCTAGTCTCAGGGCTGACACACAAACAGACAACCATTCACTCTCATATTTATTCCCTAGAGGAGATTTAGAGTCAATGCACCTAACACATGCATGTGTTAGGATGGTGGGAGGAAGCTGGAGTACCCGGTGAAAACACTGGCATCAATATTGCTGCTGAAACCTTTTTGTAGTGAGCGAGGTGTGCTAACAATTTTGACAGTTTTGTCACAGTATGTGTAATGTTTACAGATGCATATTCATTAACTCAGGGGAGGGGAACTCAATGACTTTGCTCATTTCTTTGCTGTTTTTGCCTCATTTTCCTCTGTGGTGCTCCCCCAATATTTTGGAGTAAAGCACTGTCATAAATACTCACAAGTCCAGTTGACTGCGGTATGATCCCTTGCTTGACTTTACGTTTGTTTTCCCTTCCACGCACCATATCCAAGTCTTTTCTGCCATTTGGCCACTCTGCCATGAGGAAAATCATGAAATAAAGCCATTGTTAGCTTGTTTTTTGCTAACCAGGCTGTGCCTCTTTTCTTGCAAGACTTGAGACTTCTGCGATACTTGTTCAGCGACACTCGTCATTGAACGCACGTGTCGTTTTTGGCCCAGAGACTCCCAGGGGGAGATGCAGGACGCTTTATTCACCTCACAACAACTCATTCACCCATAACACAGACATTTTATTTAAGTTTAAAAAAATGTGCTAACTTTGTCACTTCATGGTGTTGTATGACAAAACAAAAATAGACAACAATTCAAAAGAACTATTATTCTTTAGTAACAAAACACGAGCAGGAAACCTTGGATCCTTGCTGATCTGTAAAATAAAAAAGGTTCACAAAATATTGCCAGCTATTTTAAACAAAAAGATAAAGCAAAAGGTTTTAGATCAGGGTGCACAGTGGCAGAGTGGTTAGCACTCCTGCCTCTCAGCATGTACTTCCCGGGTTACTGTGTGTTTCTCTCTGGGTAGCTTCTCTCATTGTTCAAAGAAATGCAGTTGTTAATGAATTGGTGACTCTAAATTGCTTATATGAATGTGAGAGTGAACAGTTGTCTGTTTGTGCCAGCCCTGTTAGTAACCTGGCTATTACCCCACCTAAGGCCCATAGTTGCTGGGATAGGCTTGAGGCACCTGCTACTCCTGACGTTCTACTATCTTGTTTCATTCACTTTTTTTCACATACAGTTTCAGTTTATGAACATGCACAGTATATTTCCCATGTATTTTGTGGAATAAAAAATGATTTTTGTGTGATAAGTCCAGCAGAAATGTAAATCATTCCTTCTACACTGTTTATTTCCTTGCACTGATAGAAAATAATGCAAATCTACTGAATATGTGTGCTGCTGTAGTAATCACTTTTGCAGTATAATAATGCCTACGTACCACTACATTTACACACATGCTTCCTCACACACACTGGCTGCTCTAAACTGTGTGTGATGGTCTCGTTTGGGAAAGTGCACAGACAAAACAGACCATTAGCATAGCGTCGCCATCAGCAGAAATGATGTGAGGAATTTTAAGAGTGGCCTATAATAATAAAAAAAATTAGACATAGTTATTAAAATGCAGATGCTCCCTTTGCTAAACGCTTTGTGCCAGCACAATTTTGCCGATGATGGGATTTACTACCTTAAACATGCACGCCCACACAATATACAGTACAGATAAAATAAGAGAGTCTATATGGGTTTGTGTGATAATTTGCTGTCAGGCGTAACCTTTTCACTATTTCAGATTCATTTGATGTAGGGAAACACACACACACATATGCACTGAGGCGGATTGTAAAGCATCAGGATTAACAGCAGGGGAGTGTCTCAACCCAAACTAAATCCCCTTTATATTTGGAGAAAGAGAGAAAGAGTCAAGGGAAATTACCAGTGCATTTGTTTCCTAAAGTCTGCGACAACAGCGAGGCGCTCCAGCTGTCTCACGCACTCACAGCACACACACAACAAATGTGTAGGGAGAAAAGTTTGGCTGTTGAAAAGTTGAGCTCCAAATGATTGAGCGCAGATATTAAAGTTGACACTGATGTTGACTTGTGCCTTTTTTGTCCTTATGCTAAATGCACTTTTGAGCTTTTAACCATGTTATAATATTGTTTACACCTTAAAAACGTACCTGAAGTAGTATATAGTTTCATTCAAGCTTGTTTGTCTTTTAGGGACACAGTGTTCCATTGAAACATATAATTACTCAATGAACCCTGGTGTCTTTGAGCAAATTCTTACAAACAGCAGTATTGTATAAATCGTATATTGTAATAAATAGACAAACCCAGCCACGGAATGTCACAAGCCAGTGTACATCTTTGTGCTGGTTGCAAACCTGGATAAATGGAGAGGGCTGCGTCAGGAGGGTCATAAAACTTGCCAAATCTACTGTATGTGCAAATGACTGCACTCTAGGAGGCAGATGATTTACTGTGGTGACCCCGGAAGAGAAAAGCTGAAAGAAAAGCAGAGCTACTAATCATATCAGTCATTCTTATTCAGTTCAATTCACTTTTATTTATATAGCCCAGTATCACAACATAGGGCTTCACAACAGTTAATCAAAAATAAACACACAATCAACACAAACAATAACTCCACTGAACTAACCAGATCCAGGACATCCCATGTGCTTAGACCCTCCTTCTCAGTAAGGAAAAACCAAAATCTACAGCTGCCAAAATCAACAGCTGGAGGTGGGTGACCCGGTCAGGATTTTGACTCGAACCACATGTGCTGAAGGACAAGTGACAGTCAGGAGAGGAGTGGAGGGTTAAGTGAAGAGAGAACAGTGAGTCTCGGAGGTAAACACAGAAATACAGAGTGGCCCGGACTGTAGTGTATACAGAGACACACAGGGACAGATGAAGAAGCAAAGACCTAGTGAGTGGACATAGAAGATGAGAAGTGGACTATGAGGAGATGATTGTGTGAGGACGGAGATCAGAGAGCAAATACAGGAGGGAGCAAAAAAGAAAAACTGCATAAATTAGCCGACAGGTAATGTGAGCTGAGGATGAAGACTGCAGGGAAATCTGCTCATAAACTTTCATGGCAAAAACTTTAAAAATGCTTGCTTTAATCAGCGTTTTATCTATGTTGGCACAAACGCACCAATTAAAATAACATAGCTGAGATGATTATTTAGCACCTGCTAATTATGATTTTGATGATAAGGCACAGGCTGGAAGAAGCTCTTAGATGAGACACAGGAAAAGTATGCATGTTATAGACAAACTGTATGTGCCAAGAGTAGTGGTGCGTGGAAATACATTAGTGAAGTAATAGTTCAGTAGGTATTAAGAGTTGAAGTATGCATTGGTTATGCCATCTAACAGAGCCCCAGTGTGCCTGCTTCATTTCACATCACAGAGCTCTGTTGCAACACTGAAGTCAGACTTGCACCACCGCAGCTCTGTTTATACCTTTAGGATGAGTCCCAGAGTCCAACCATGAAATGTAAACTGACGGTTGACACTTCTGTGACCTTTAGTATTTAATACTTTATGGGCATAAATGGATAGCTTATAAACACAGACTCCTGAAACGAGCCAACTGTACATTTTTAGCCTTGACGATTGATATTCTATATTTGAAGTGTTTTTGTTTTATATTGCTGTTATAGGGTTAGACAAGCCCTTTCATCAGCAACAGCTCACCCTGAAGCTCAGAAACTGTCAGTCGGCTTTTGCAGAAACAGCATTTTAACCTCACAGATTTTGTGGCTTACTAGTGCTATCTTTGTGTTAGTGTGCATTTGTACATATGTTTTATTTGTTTATATCTAAGGGCTTAGCCTGATTTTTCTTACCTATGCCAAGAAGGTTATGTTTTTTGCCAGTGCTGGTTTGTCTGTAGTAGCGTAACTCAGAAAAATGGATGAAACTCTAGAGGCTTGGTGAAGGTCTGCAGTCTCTAAATGCTTCTAGCTGGACAATGTTAGCACTGATAACAAATACTACAAAACATTTTGGGGTGTTGTTTCATTTTCATTTTTTTTAAACCATTGTGATATTGGTGGTTATTTTAACTAGAAACCTAAGTAGATGGCATGTAGCATGGAAGCCCTGTACACATCTACACTACTGCACTACTACAACCCATATTACTATTACTACTAGTGCTATGCTAGTGACATTACTTCTACAACTTCCACTATTACTACTACTACCCACTTTGCCACCGAGCTCAAAAAACACTTTGATTTAATTTTACTAAATTTACGTAAAAGTAACATTTTTGTTCCCTAAAATATAAAAAACATATTTGAAGAGGGCTCTATAGATGTCAGACCACTGGTTGTTTTTTATTGTTATATGGTATATTTGTTCTGTAAGGGAGTCATTAGATGTAATTGCCCTAATCTAAACAGTAAAACTAAATGTACCGCATGTGGACAGGGGCCATTCAGAAGTAATTAAAAGGATTTCCATATTCCACTGGGGATAAAAGTTGTGAGGGGGGTGGACAGGTGTAGAGAGAGCTTGAGGAGGAAGAAGAGGAGGAGGAAATGGCCTAGAAACAGGAGTGCATGGCTTTAATCACAGGAAGCAGCTGTGTAATTGTGTATGTCACTAAAAGCAATCAGAGACAGATCAGCTCAGAGTCGCGGTGATGCATCTGAACATCTCTGCAACAACTTGAGAGACTAAATCAGACGGTCTTTTGTAGATGAAAAGCCGGTGGGTAAGAGGAACACCCTTGTACGTGAGAGCGAGCATTGACTGTGTATTGACTGAAAGTGCCCTGATCATCTACCTCCTTGTTGCTCACCTGAAGGCAAATGTGGAAAATATCTTCAAAGACAAAGCACGCGTCAAGATTAATTCAACAACTTGTCTGTGAGTAAATATGCTTCATCAGGCACGGCTTTGGGGCTAATCCTGAGTCGCATTGATGTGCACTATATATGTCCGGGATACTGTACAGCAAAACAAAAACTGCAACTTTCCTGACACATACTGATAAGAATAAGCCTCTATTCTTCGCCAGTCATACTGTGTTATTTTGAGTTTGCCTTAGTCCATTGTTCTGAATTGGTCTAATTGTGGAACTCTAAGTTATTTTACTTTGAGCCATCTATTTGTCTACTACAACCTTTATTGCAAATTCATCTTTGTATATAATGAAAGTAATATTTAGGCTAGGTTTTCTACTATTAGATTTTCCACTGAACATAAAATGTATTTGGACTATTCACTTATTACCCATTTTATTTATTTTTTTCTTTCAAATTGCTTTATCCATCTTCAGAGAGTCACTGTGTGGTAAACTGTGCTGCGCAAAAGTCTTAGACAGGTTTTGACAATGAACAAAGAAAGGTGCATCAATGTACAAAAATGCACTATATTACAAAAAAGACAAGAAATCAAAACTAGAAGCATTTTAATAGTGTACGCCTCTGCCAAGGCACTGGTCCCATCTCGCAATAGTAAACATATTGGCCCTCGTTTATCAAAGTTGCGTACAGTCAGGTGCAGATTTTTGCATAAAAATGTGCATACAATGGAAGGCGTGTGGGATTTATGAAACTGTACGTACCACTCCATTCCAGGCGTACGCACAACCAGCTGGTGATAAATCCAGCAGCTGAAAACCAACGTGAGGTGAATGAAACGCTAAATTTTCATGGTTCAGGTGGCCTCACCCACTGAGTTTCAGCACGGAGGCACAAAATACAGCAAAAAGAGGCTTGAAAATGCACAAACAAATGAATAAGGAATTTTAAAAAATGAAGTTGTTTTAATGCCCAGAAAATATTATTAAAGGTTTAATTTTAGTGTTTACCCCAATATTTACCTTGATATCCAAAAATACATTTGCCATTTGAAGCTAATAAATATAGTTTGAAATATTGGGCTAGCAGCATTATTTTATTCAGCATTGATTGAGATGTTAAACCATGACAAATACAGGAGATGTAAAAGAACCAGAGCCATAACTAACCCAGACCAAGCCTGGACCAGCGGTGAGTGTCTGTGGTTCAGCCTGGACTCAGTGGAGGGAGCTGGGTGTTTGTTGTGGCTGCAGGTGTCTGCCTGAGCAGCGCTTTCCCCCTGCACAGGCGCACGTACAGAGAACGGGCAACACTTACACCACGGGACCCAACAATCCTGGACCAGTACGCGTACCACTCCTGTCTGCAAGGTGAGAAAGCTCCTTTTTCTAAGTGGAATCACTGGATTCAAACTGTCCCCAAACAAAGTTTGTTCAGACATTAGCCCATATAAAAGCAGACAGCGGTCCTTTTTTGTGATGAAACTGATGGCTGCTGCTGCCCCCGGTCAGAGTGTGTTTGCTCTGGGGTGATAGTGCACGGTGACCTTGGCTCTGAGCAGGTTGCTACTGGGTGCAGTGAGCTAAATTCCAATTTGTGTCTAAGGAGCTACACTTAGCAGGTTTTGTGCATTAAGCCACCACAATTTCCTATTTCTCTCTGGACAACAATTTGGCATGGGTGATTTATGTTTTTATCGAAAGCTATAGCTGGGACAACACACAAACTTTACTGACAGCTCGTGCTGCTCCATATATGAACTTGACTTAAATATTTTAAAATATCATTTTTGTTCCAGGACTATAATATTAAATAGATTTAATGTAGAGATGCCTTTTATGCTCTTAGTATTTGTTTTCTTGCGCAGTTTGGTGCTGACTTGAAACTGGTGTAAAAGTACATCCCCTCCTGACCTGGCGCAGGATTTGAGTGTACCGTATGCACACGTCCATACTGATCAATCCCGAAACGTGTGTGCTTTGGGCGTACGCCTGGTGTACACCCATTTTTTGACGTACGCAAGTTTGATATATGAGGGCCATTGTGCCCAGACCTCAAACTGAAAGTTCTTCTAGTTCAGGGGTAAATGCTCTTTTCATTGAGCCACAAAACCCTTGTATCTGACAATGGAAAAAACTAATAATTTGTTAATTTAGTGAGTGAAGTTATTGTCTTTGGTCTGTATCTTGAAACACTCCCCTTTAAAACACTCCAAAATTTTGTACTGAAATTTTCATAACAAAAATAAAACTTAAATTATTAAAGCACTTGTTTAATACCATTGCTTTAAAACAATTTTTAGCCAACAGTCAATGTTTTTGTAAGATTTTTATAGAAATATTTCGAGCTCATTATGACATAGTCTTTTGAAGAGAGGGACGTTCTGTATTTGGGGATCTGTGTGGAATTTTCAGAAATGTAAGTGGGCCGTGACAGTTTGAACTTGGGAATGGCTGGGTTTATCACTAGACATTCTGTACCAATCTCATAATTGACGTTTTTAAATAAATTGGTTATGCTTTGTTGACCTCTCCTGAGTTAAAATCTTCTATCTCAGACAAAGACAAGACCAATGCAAATCTGCTTTGAAGACCTTTGCAAACACAGCCTTGAGTCCTATTCTACAAAACGCTACAAACACTCTTTTAAAATTCTTCAGACAGGGACTTACCTTGCTCGAAGCTTACTCCACATAACACAGCTAATAGTGAGCAGAATTAAATGTAATCGTGAAAATTTAATGAAACATAATTATGATCCTATTAAAGCCAAGTTTGTTGGTAAAGTGTTCTCAGGGATATTGTGCATTATAGCATTTATTTCCAGTTAATAAGGAAGGTTATTTCCCTCAAAAAACCTCTGCAAACTTGATTATATGCATAGTTTACTTGGCATCTCATATCAGCATACCATATAAAGCATTATTAAACAAGTATAGTGGGAGTGAAAGGTGATTTTTTACCATTACAGTCATCATCAGTGTGTTAAATGTGTTTCTGGACAGGCAATAATAATCATTGTCTCAGTTATTTGCACTATTGCCTGTTTTCTCCCATTAGGCCCTTTGTAGTTTTATGGTGCTACTGTAAAATGAAATGACCCACCTGCTCTGTGTAGATTATGGCCTAATTCAAACTGGAAGTAGTGTGACACAACCAAAGCCTCCCCAACCCACACAAGAATGGAGTTTTTCGCCTGTGTTTTTAGGCATACTGTATATACTGTAGGCCGTCCCCTGCCACCTCTGGGCCGAAAAAACGCACTTGCAAATCTGAGTGCTGGTGTCATGGAAATCTTGAGTCTTGCAGGAAAGCGGCACATTGCAATTAGCCAAACAACAACATTTAAAACATTGCAGTGCGTCCAAATGGCAGAAAAAACTTTGCATGGGCAGAGGGGAAAATTAAAGTAAAACCAAGCACGGGATTATATAGGAGTGAATTGAACTTGTGAGTATTTACAATAGTTCTTTGTTGGAGCTCAAAAGAGGAAAATGAGGCTAAAACAGCGAAGAAATTAGAAAAGTCACCTGTGTCCAGTAAAACTATTTATACTGGCCCACAAGTGAAAAGATTCATCACAGCAACTTTTGCAAAAAAATTATTTCAAGCTGTAAACTACAAGCGACAGGACCCAATAGCTGTATATATGAAGTAACTTGTATTGGGATGTTCAGTGTTTCCCACAGGAAATTTGCCTGTTAAAGTGGATCCAACTCATTGTGCCTTCAAATTGTGTACCTACAAATTAATGTCCTTTACCCACTGCACTGACAACTCCTAAATGCCACAAAAAATAATTTTAACATAAACATTGCATCATAAAAACATTCAAATTGGCTTTTAGAGGAATAAACTAAATAAAATCACTTTATATGGCCTATATTGAATGATAGTCAAAATGGTAAATGTCAAACAATGATGCTGATAATCATAGTACACATTTAGCATTACTTCTAAGTTTTTTAATATGCGGTATATTGGCTTAATGTGACAACCCACTGACAGATTAAGATTCATGCAAAAAGGGATTTCTGGGAATCGCATTTTGGTTTTGAATGTTTTAGAGTTATCTATTGCTGTCCAGTTTCTGCATTTTCATTTGCAAATATTTTAATATGCCAGCAAATACTCAGGAAAAAACAGTTTCCTAAACTCTTTGAGGAGCTAAAAGAGTTGGATTCCAGGTTTCAAATGATCTGCTGGCATGTTCATAATTCTCCCATCCAGGAAAACATTTAACCAGTGGCACGGCAGGAATGCAAATGTGTAAATCTTGGCAGGACTTCTTCATTTTCAAATTCATGAATATTCAAAAACCCATATCTGTCAACGGGAACTATGATCACGCACCAAAAAATGAGGAAGTCAGAGAGTATGTCGAGAAACCTCTGGCCCACCTTGATCCGCTCTGGCCCTGGTCCATCCCTCAAACACCAGGACCGGGCCCATTAGGCAAGCGCTGGCTATAAATGAGTAAAGTGTTAAACTCTTGGCCCCTCTCAGCCACCGTACCCCTCCCAGGAAGCGGTCCGCCGGCATCGCGCCACGCTCTAACTAACTATGACAAATTAGCTCCACACTTAATTACCAGCCTGGGAAAATCACAATGATGTTTATTAGGCGCGGCATCATAAAGCGGTGTGTCCGTGTCCCGAGACCCTGAACGCCAGGCTGGAGAAACACTAATAATAACAACAGCCATACAAATTGGCTGTGCAGAATGACCTGGGGGGGGGCTCAAGACGCGGGGCGGGGGTAGAGAGGAGGACGGAGGGAGAGGGGGGGAGAAGGTGACTTTCTGCAGATGAATCAATAGTGTTCTGTACTGTGCTGCTCGGCTGAAGCCACTGCTGTACACAGGGATCTTTACTCTATTATAGGCTAATGGGAAAAAGTTGGCAATGATGAAAAATATTATTAGAAAACACATAGGGTTATTAAGGACTGATGGGAAACCATTATTTCATTAGCTGTGGGTACAATTACACTTTCTCATGTACTACAGTAGCCTCTCAGTAAATTTGAATTTTGTGCAAAAGTGACTATCGTATTGTATATTAGATAACAGCACACAGAGTTAAATATTTCAAGCATTTCTATTTATTGTTGGTCATTATTGCTTACAGTTAATAAAAGACAAGTTATTTTTCTTCATAAAATTACACTGACTCTAGTATATAAGTTTCACTTTTTGAATTGTGCAACTAAAGAAAATTATTTTTCAGGTTTAATTGACTGGGACACCTGTAATTATATTTTGCCACCATCTTCTCTTCTGGTTATTTTCTATCACATCATTAACACTGAACTATATTTAAAGCAACACTTAAGCAACAACTTTTTTAACTTAAAATATGGAGCTTGAAAATATTTCATATTCATATTTATTGAACTTCTTTAACTTTTTGGAAGCCAGGGGACTTTGTACCTCTTTCTGACAGACGTACTGAATAATAGGACATGTGTAAGCAGTTTTTCTCCTTGCTAACCTGTTGCATTATTAAATGATACTTTATTCAGAAACGTGCAAATTCACCGTCACCATATTCTTGGGCTGACTAGAGGTGAATAGATTAACTACATTTTAGAGAGAAATCATGTTACTTTGAAGTCTTTTTAAAATGAGTAAAAAATCTTTTTGACTATGGCAGCAAATAGTATTATGAGGAGTTGTAGTGGTAATAATAATAGCAGTATTGGGAGTAGTAGCAGTAGTGATAATATTATATTACCAATTGCTGTTAGTGGTTTATCAGTTTTATTAATCGTGGTAGTAATGATGTCAGTATAGTATTAGTAAATACTTTCTCCTTTTGTAACTAACACTCAATACATTTTTATTTTTACTCAAGCAATCATTTGTTGACTATACGTTTATTTCTACTTCAGTAATATCAGTTTGAAGTAACAGTACTTTTTCTTGAGTACAGATTTCAAGTACTTCTTTCACCTTTTGAAGATAATGAAATTTCAAGTAAAATGTGTGACCAGATTTTTAATTTCTACAAGTTGCTTTCTTCTCTTAGCTCTTGATAGATTGTAACCTTTTTGTAAGAAATGTCGAGTACCTATTTTTGACCATTTAAAAAAGTCGTTTCAGTCGCTGCATATTCATCACTGCAGTAATTATCCAGTAGAAATGTTCTTCTCTTTGTGCTCAGTTAGATCCAGCTGGTGACGTGTGTTGTGTCCTATTGCACATACAGCTGTCTGTGTGAGCGGCGCACAGCTGGACTGGTGGCTCTGGCCTTGTACAGCACTCGGTCATAAATAGTTCCCTCCATGCTGCAGGCTTATTAACACTTGATTTATCTGCTTCCCTGTAAGGAATGAGCGCCCTTGGCTCCGGGGGCCCGTAGATCGCCCCCGGGGGCCCCAATTACCCGGTGCCGTGTGCGAATGTGGAGGTGTGTCAAGGGAACCGTTTGTGTCATTGCACCGTCGACGTTAAGAACACAAGCGCGCTCTGTCGGCATGTATATCAACGCGACAGTGGTGGCCTCCAGGGTCGGCCCCATCATCAGGGCGTCCTGTGAGGGGAGATACCCTGGGAACAACGGGACAGGATACATCCGTCCCGACAGCTACGGGTCCACGGGTTGATTTATCACACTATTTATCCTCGTGATGTGCCGTTATCATTCACACTTCTCTTTTTAATGCTGGGGTTGTGTGTGTGTTCATGGTTATACATGCAATAAGACTTTACAACCCCTGTTTAGTTTCTTATCTCTTTTTATTTATAATCTTGCTTTAATCTCCTGGGATTTTGCAGATATGTGATCCTGCTTTGTCCCTTAAAAGTCATGTTTATTATTAATAATAACATGTAAGCAGTGGAGCTCGGGCTTGTTTAAGAATCAGCTTTGACACTAAAAATCTAATTCATTTTTTTCTCTTTATCATAAACGAGTCATCTTAGTGATTACACATTATGATATGGAAAGTGAAAAGATGACAGCCTGACATTTCTTCTCTATTATGGCATACAATGTGACACATTTTTACCAGGACAAAAAATCAGTTTGGATGACTAAATATACTTTTTAAAGTTACATTTTGTTGGTAGAAAAGCTTGAGAGTTTAGTTGTTTGTTTTGTTTTTTTTGTTTGTTTGTTTGTTTTCTAGCACAATGTTTCCCAACCAGGGGTACAGGGATCCCTAGAGGTACATGAGCACTTTGTAGGGGGTACTTGGAATTATGAAGAAATCTTTTGCCAACTTTCCATAACAAACTATTGAAACTAATGAAAGACAAGCTCAAACGTCTCATTTACTGATGAAGAGGAGGTTAAACAGCTAAAGAATATTATTTTAATATTATATAACATATTTTTTTAGGTTGAAATTTTTGTAGTACCTTTTATGATTTTAAGATTATTATTTTATTTTTATTTTTTTTAGGTTTATTTTTAACATAAAATATATAGTAAAATTAGTAAATGTAATAGTTTATATTGATATATTTTTATTTTATATCTTTATTTTAAAGGCAGGAAGATTATTAATTTTTATTTTTATCTTTATTTGAGATTTAAATAAAAAATTCTGGTGAATTAATATTTGAAAATGTCTTTTTACTAAAACACAGATGCTTTATATGAAAAATTTTGAAGAATGTCTGAGTGTGGGGGAACTCAATGTATTAAAAAAGCCCAGGGGTGCACCAGACAAAGAAGGTTGGGAATCACTAATCAAGCAAGTTGCGCAAAAAAATTACATATAAGAACTAAAAAAGCTGTAATGCAAAAAATAAAAACCTAACAGAGACTATTGCTAAAAATACTTGCCCTAGTGTGACAGTAAATGTTTGTATGTGTCTGTGTGTCAGCCCTGCATAGTACCAAGTATTACCCGCTTGTATTAAACGTGTGTAAAAGGTTTATCTGTACCAGACAAAGGTGAATAAAACATGATATTCTTGTATGGGTCTCTCTATGCTGATAAGTAGGTTTTGTCTGTGAGGAGATACGTGGGTTCCCTTACAAAGACCACTGTGTTGTAGACTCACAGTGAAAAGATATGCACACAGATGGGCTAGATTAAAGGTTTCTCAGCTGATTTTTATGTATTGTGTTGTCTGTTTGTGGAAGTGGGCCCAGCTGGTGCCAAGTGACTCACTGTACACACACACACTGCTGCAGTAAAAGCATATTGTACTTTGAAAGCATTGACCCTGATTGTAACCCTGACCTCCGCCTGACCCCTGGTACCTCTCCTTGTCTGCTCCCTTTTCCAGACAGCTCGAAGTATATCATTTGGAGCTCCCCAGCCGATAATCATAACACACACAGTCTTTAAACTAGGACACAAACAGACAGAGAAATTAAGGACAAGGTGACACTGCCATATGACATTGCAGAGGTATGTTATAGCGTACAGTTATTGTTAGGCAGTCAAACGAGTCTACTAACTTTGAAGGGACTGTTTAGGTGGATAGCTTAAAATAACCAAAGTCATTTAGTACTTGGTAATGAATTTTAGGTCAGCAGTTTTAGAAAAGAAATCCATTTTATTGTTGCCGTCGATACATTTCGAACAATCTTGCATCACATCTTGCCATTTTTCATTCATTGCCGTTCCAAATACAGTATATATAACCTGCACAGACTGATGCATGTTCTACTAAGGCTAAGAGCAAGTTTAGGGTTTGAAAAAAAAAGGAACGATTGGTCCTAGTGTTACAAATAAAACATGAAGTAGGGCATCTTTTAGTTCTAGGGTAAAGGCATTATCCACTTAGCCACAAAGTCCTTATATCTCACATTAGTTAGGCATATACTATAAGTAATAATTCACTCATCTGCTTTTGTTTATCCTGTCGTGGGTACTGGAGCCTATCCACTTTGGGCCATTGGACAGTGGCCAATAAGTTGCAGGGCTTACCCAGAGACATACACACAAACAAACAAACAACCATTTACTCTCACATTCATTCACTTTAGGCAATTTAGTGTCATCACTGGAGAGATTGAGGATCAAATCCACCCATGTATGGACCTCACAGTGGTGTATAATCCTTTATAAACTAGGGCTGTAGTCAACAGGAACTGACCAAAGTTATGACCAGTACAGCGATTATTCGACTGAGATCAAAGGATATGTGGTCTGTGGATATGAGTCTCACACAAACAAGTGACTTTATATTAATTAGGAGATAAAACATTTGGAAAAGACATCTGTAAAATATAAATATAAATGTTATATAAAAACCATCTATGCTGTCTTAAATAACTTTTTTTTTAAGTTAGCAAGTAATAAATTAGACTATAGCTTTGTTAATGCAAAGAGTGGATCCAACTAATCAACCAAAAAAAGTTTAGTCAACCAAGACCTCATCGACCGATTAATCGACTAAGTCTGCCCCATTAAAAACATAATCCTGTTTTTAGCATGTTTGTTTGCATAGTCATCAAGCGAACCACTACAGAAGTGCACTATATACATACAGTATATTCAACACAGAGACCGGTTTATTCTTAGTCACATAGATCTTTTTAGTGTAACCTTAAAAATATGGCAGTGCTTAAATGAATGGTTAGAAAAGATTAGCGATTGTATTGATTATTTGTTTTAACAGTAACAAAAACCTCCCGAAATGATGTAACAACACACCAGAAAGAAGTTCCAGGCTCCTACAGTTCATTAAGGACCATATTGGCATGTTTTATGATCTATACAAGCTCTGACATTTTGCAGCAGAGATCTATCCCCCGGTGTAGGCTAATGGCACCATCAGAGTAGTTCAGGTGATTTTTAATGGCCAAATGACACTGGAAGTACTTTCTACCCAAGTCAGACTGTGGCGTCGAAGTGCTTGGCCTCCGCGGGTAGACATTAATGCTGGTATAATTTCCCTTTTTATACTCGCTGTGCCCTGTGAGGCTCCTCTCATCTTTATGGAGCAGATAAAAAGGTCTCCAAGGTAAATATGTTAGTTTTTTTTCACACTTTAGAAAGCAGAACAACTTTAAGCTCGCTATCACTCTTGAGTGCCTCGGGAGAGAGGTGGGTCATCCCGGCTGACGTGCGTGACTTTTAATAGAGGCAAGTGCTCAAGGAGAGTGAGTGGAGCACGTGGAGGCACAATGCACACTTCTTTATCTCCTCCAGACGTGTTATTAGTCCTTACACGCTGTATAACCTGCTCTGCCCATGAATTACTGTAACATTGACTCCTGTATACAGCATCTATAGGCATTGTTAGTAAAGATGTATAGTGTGCATGGGTCACACTGGGTTGAAATGCAATTATAGTGTATATGAGTTTAAGCACAGTTTATTAAATTCTATAGCAACTAATTTAAAAGAATAAGAAACATTCAGAGAGTGCAGATCTCTAGTGCATTGTTCTTTTCTCACAATGTTAAAGATACTGTGTAGTGGCCAGACCTGGACTCCAGCAGGGGATCTTTTAGTTGAGGTAAATGCTCTACTCCAGAGTGTCACGGCCTCCTTAAATTTCCGAAAATTCCTCACGGACCCCTCCAACAATAAAACTTTATATTAAAAAACTATGTGTTGTTTTTCTCCATAGATTTCTTGTAAAACTCAATTTTCTTTTTCAATTTTCTCTGTACTTGATACAGACAGCCTCTGGCGGGCCCCCCTGCAGTACCTTCTCAGACCCCCATCGGGCCCCGGACCCCACTTTGGGAACCACTGCTATATCATGCAAAATCAACTTTTCTAAACTTTTAACTATGTTATAATGGTGTTTCCTCATCAAAATTAAACCTAGAGTTGTGTTTTTGCTTCCTTTATGCCTGTTTGAGTAATCCTCTACTCTCTGGCGCAGTTGTTCTGAGGTCTCAAAACGCTCAGTTCCACCATCCCCCGCCTTTCCTACGAACCTCCGCCCACTCCAGGAAGCACTGCCCAATCAACAAGCCCTCATCCAGTCTGCTCTCATTCCTTTGTCAAAAAATGTGTACAGCTTTGTTTCCACTGATTCTTCACAGCTATTTTTCATTTTGTAGTAAAATGGCATCATACAAAAAATTTAAGAAAGTGAAGTGCTCTGTATCTTTAATTGTGTTCAAAATACCACAACACTAAGCACTCTGCTGCCCTCTGCTGGTATCTTTACCTGTTTCCTTATGGCACCAGTAGAGAAATTAATAAAAATGTTCTCTTTGAGTCAGATAATGTTTATAAAGGTTATAAAATGAGAAATGCTGTTCTAGGATTAACCAAAACTGCTTTTTGAGTTATGTTGCTAACAAACCAACCAATGGGAGCAAACACATAACTTTTTGGTGAAGATAATTAAAGGGGATAACGTCCATGATACAGACTGAAATAAGAAGACACCCCTGACAAATCCTTTGTTTAAGAAGGATTTATGCACAGCTCCACACGGCAGTATAAAAATATCCAGAACTCACTCTGTATTTTAACTCAATAAACCCATATAAATGCAATACCCGCATTTCAACAACTGCACAGTAGACATGGGTACATTTATGAAATATAGATATGACTGTGTTTATGTTCACTCTGGTGCTTCAGTGGTCCTTCAGTCCTGCAGTGGGCAGGCTGAGGCGGATCCTAAATCTGTAGGACTTGGACGTTAGAGACTGCAGTTCTCATCTTTCTGTAGTGTTCATGTTCAGAGAAGTGTGGCTGTTTATGTTTATCCTTTTGTAATACATAAAGTGAGTGATAATAGTTATATTTTTAGCCAAAACTACACACTATATTCTTGATTCCAGAGCAAAACATAAACGCTGGATTCTTGAAAGATTTGTGAGCTCATTAATCTATGTTGTCCTGCTGAGATCAAAAACCCTGGTAGTTCGCCCCAATGATGTGGTAGTACTGACAGTTAGGGGCATGTTTATGGTTTATGGATACTACTTCTAAAAACATACAATAATAATAATAACTATAAATTACACAATAATTCTAGGATTTGAGATTTATCTTTAGGCACACTAAAAGGTACAAAGATCTGGACAACACTGGAGCCTAAACCAAAACTTACTTAAGACTAAACCAGGTCTAAATTCAGGAATGAACAGGGCTCAATCATGATAATTTAACATTTTTCAATTGCTTTTTATTTGCTCATAAAAAATGTATTTAAAGCTGCACACAGTTATTTAAAAGGGCTGTATTATGCTTTTATTCATATTTTTAAACCAGTCTCACCTCTAGAGCGGCACTGGACATTTTACTCTACTGGTGCCATAAAGAAACAGCAGAGGGCAGACTGTTGCGTTTTTGAACATATTATCAAAGAAAAAGAGAACTTCACTTCCTCAAATTTTTTGTATGGTGCCATTTGACTACAAAATGAAAAATAGTTGTAAGGAATCAGTGGAAGTGAAGCAGAGGGTTTGTTGATTGGTCAGTGCTTCCTGGAGAGGGTGGGGGTTCGTGGGAGAAGCAGAGGTTTGTGCAACCAAGCATTTTGAGGTCTCAGAATGGCCATGCCAGAGATTAAAGGATTACTTAAACATGTGTGAATGAAGCAAAACACAACTCCAGGTATGGTTTTGATAAGGGAACAACATTATAACATGGTAGAAAGCTCAGAAAAGTCAACATTTCTTTTAAGTCTAGATTTCTGTCAGATGGAAGCCCATAATATTGCCATACATTTAGTTTTTTGTGATAACAATGAATTTGAGATACATTGTGCAGCTGTAGTGTTGCTTGCTGTTGGTTTCATCCAGACACCATTCAATTATTCTTCTAAAGTACCTGCCCTGCTTTCTTTGTCAGTGGCTCATTGTAAGTCAGAAGCATCTGAAGAGCCAGGTTAATGTTAGATCATGATTCAAGGAGACACTTTCACATTGAGTTAGTAATATGCATTGATTGGACCTGGAATATTCTCATACTGTGCACCTTGACTCTGTTTATGATCACACATCAAATCCTGTGACATTAGATATAAACATTTACTGCGAACTGTACAAGTCTAGTATAAATCGTAAAACTGAAGGTGCTGGCTTCAGTATCTGAGCCATTGATTTGATTCATTAATATTTCCAGAAAGAGACATTTAATCAACTCTTACGTCATTGTCTAATAATGCACTGTATTTAATAACATATTTAATACTTACCTATGTTTTTGTATTTGGGCTTTTGAAGCAAATAACATTTAGCATTTAAATTAATCTTTCCTTAAAGGTCCCCTATTATGCCAGATCAACTTTTTAGATGATTTTGATTTTAATGTTGTTTCCACCTGAAAAACATAACTGGAGTAGTATTTTGTTTCATTAACGCTTGTTTGTAATCCTGGATGCCGAGTCCGTCTCCTTCTCAAAAGCTGGAAATACTTGGTCTCAGCTCAACTCTGGCTCTACATGAAACTAGGAAGTGCTACTGTGTTTCTAAAGCAAATATACCATTATCAAACACATTCTGATCATTTCAGTTCTTAAATTGCCGTCACTATGAATCTGTCAGCTCTTTCATCCATCTCTTAGTGTCATGTCATTAATACCTGTTCTAATTAGCCATTTTATGCTCTGCTCTGTTCCCCAATGTTGCCAGCAGGGGGCACAGACACCTAATCCAAGCGTTCTCTGCAAGTAGAAAGTGACAACTCCTCTAAAGAAGACGTTTTCCATACATTTATTTTGAGGCCAGGTATTCAATTTTGCCAATATTGCACTTTATTATAAAAAAAAATTCCAACATAATCTGAGTCCAACATTTTCTGGTAATTGGCATTTTTTTCTCTCGAGATCAACTTTGATGGCTTGAATCAATGTACAATGAATCCATGTACAGCCTCAACAAGAAGCTTGCCGAAAATATATATATTTGAGTAATACTTGGTAACTAATAGTTTTATACAATACATTTAGTTAATTGTGATACAGACAGGGCTTGACATTAACACTAGCCAACCAGTCAAATGCAGGTAAAATTAAAATTTGCGCTAGAAACACGTTCAGTCCCACTAACCACTTTGTCCAGCTGGATTTTATAGATAAATGTTAACTACTTTCTGAGTAGGTCCCTCTGATATTTTTGAAAACATATAAAAAGGCTGCAACAAGCAAAAATATACATATTCTGAGTCTAAATAAACTCATTTTCTTTTTAAAAATGATAAATTGTAATTTAAAGTAGCCTATACCTTGTCATTGCCAAAAGAATTATAAAATCTAATTCTAGCACATTATTGTTTTATCATATACTTACATATATATCTATATTGTGGCTAGTGAATATCTTAAATGGCTAGTAACTTTTGAAGAACACTTGCTACAGCAGCTAGGGAGCAAAGAAGCTAACGTTGTGTCATATTGTGTTGCCCTTTCATGAGTGTCATTAAAAAGTCTTGGAAAACCCCGGAGGTACCCTGATAAGTGACCTCGTAACTTGTCAACTTTCCACAAAAGCATTTAGGGATAACCTCACACTTTTAGTCTGCGGCGGGTGAATAATGCTGTATTGGTAAAAAATTAGCATGATTGAGTGCACTTGTCAGGGGAGTCGGCTCTATGTTATTAAGAGACCGGAGTGCTGCGTCGGCAATTGTGCAAATCGGCCCATAAACGCACCCAAACACACACAATTGCACATGCAAAACAAACGCATGCGAGAATGAGGGCTGCGTGGAGAGCGAAGCATGCACCTGTAATGGACTGATAATGCTGAGTAAGACACGCACACAGAGGCACATAATGACCGCAGCTCCATCAAACTGGCGTGGGCTGTGCAGTTGTGACCTAAATGGTTTGGGATTGCAGCATCATTGGTGATTACCTATGAAAGCCGCTTGATATATGGCGTCTATAAACACACTATAGGGGAACGGATTCACTCTGGAGCTTAGAGCCCGGGCCATGTGGAGCTGTGAAGACTTGAGGACACGAAATAACACCAGCAATAAAAAAATCCTTTAAGAGCTGTACAATAGCCAGTCAGTCAAGAGATATAGTTCAAACCTGTTGCAATCGATACAAGAAGGACATATATTCTATTATGAAGAAAAGTGTCTATTTTATAGTGTATTTTCTCTATATATAACAACAGGGCCTTTAGTCTAGACGTTTAACCTTCACAATGAAAGCTAACAGTGGTAATGGCCAATCCCAGAGCTGCTTTAGCTGAATCACTGAAGTCAGCAGTCAGATATAATGAAGGTTAGTCCTGGAGGGGTTGACACTGAAAGTAAACAGAGTACAAATGCTGTTTCCATTGTACTTTATAGTTTTTAGGAGGATGTTAGCGCACAGTGGTTTTAATAATGAGGTTTGTACAGGCTTTAGATCAGTGCAGCCATATAGCAGTGTGTGTTGTAAGTAGCCTAAAGGCAGAAAACCTTATCAAGAAAATTAATAAAAGACATAAATGAAAACTGTTATTATCTCCGACACATTAAACAGAGGCAATACATTACCATAACATCTTGTATCAAACATTATTGCACATGGTTTACAAATTAAAGATCAGAAAAAAATATATTTGTATTTGTAGCTGGGGCAACAGTCTCTTGTCTCATGGTTTGTCAAAGCCACATTTTATGCAAAGTATTACATTTGTAAACTTGTTGATGCCAATAAGTGCATGCAGTTCTTTTCAGATCCAATGCTTGGCACTTTCATCCTCTCCTCCTCCTTAGCTCCCAGGGAATCTCATTGGCTTAACACAGTTGTGACACCAGAAGCGCTCTGTGTTTTGCTCTGAAATCATTGTATTTGAATCAATGCAAACAAAAATGTGTTGTGTAAATACTTTAATATCTATAAATGTCATACCGCAAGCCTTTGTGATAATGATAGTACGTTTTTCTGTAACCTGGGCCCCAATTTTATGCCATTTTTATATTTTACACAATGAAATAGTCTGGCACCCATCCATTTAAGCAGGGCTGGTCCTTATATATTTGGGGGTTCTAAGCAAGATGGTTTGGGGACTCAGTCATTTTGCACACCAAGTAAAAATCAACCATCAACAACAAGAGGGGCCCCAGGGAAACAAACAGTAAAAAGCCTAAATGGAATTGGTCTCCAGGTTCAGAATAACTCAAAAATAAATAAAAAATAACAGGAGGTAGCAAGCTGAAACTTAAATTAACAGGCAAAAAAAATAAAAAATGTATTAGTCAAATTCAATGCTAAAGAAGTATGGGGCCCCTCTAGTGCAGCGGTTCCCAACCTTTTTTTCCAAGTGACCCCCATTTTATCAGTAGATATAGTGTTAACAAAAATATCACAGAAGTATTATTAATCTATGTTCATCATTTTCTGTGACCATTGGGTCCTCGCAAGCCACTGTGAAGCTTTGGGGACCCCTAGTGGGGGTCCTGACCCCCATGTTGGGAATCACTGCTCTAGTGTCTGTGGGCTTTATGCAGTTGCTTACTTTTCCTCTAAGAAAGGCCTGGATTTTCAGGGGATATTTAACCAATCCGTAAACAGTATTAGCATAAGCAGAATAAACAGATACTGCAAAACCCATTTTTTCTTTATTTTTCAAAGTAATTTGGTCTGGAGCCATGGTTTAAACAGCCAGCCATGTTTAAACGCTGCCTAAGGCCCAATGTTTGAGGTTGCTGAGGTTTGGCCCCTTGCATTTAACACAAAATCAATTGTGGAAACAGAAGCGATGTGTACAGGACAAGCCCAGAGGTGTTCCCATGAATCTCCCTTGGCAGATTTGGTGTAAACGATAGAAATTTAAAGCTCAAAAAACGAGAGCAAAGCTTTTCCTGTCGGTCAGTGGAACTACTCTTACAAAAGCAAACCTCAATCTGTTTTTCTCATGGATTTTTTTTTTTTTTTTTTTTTTTAAACACCTTATGCATATTGATTCCCACACTTTGAGCGACTCTGAATCTCGGTGCTGTCACGGCAAAAACACATCTATCACTTGTGTATGTGTGCAGACCCTAAGCCGGTTGGCCACATTGTGCACGTATGGCTGTGTGCCGTTTATAAGAATACAATAGCACAGATGGATGGCACACATGCTTGCTTGGGCTGGCAGTAAATCCCTATAGACCTCCACAGACCTGTTAGCAGAAGGTTTTTTTTTTCCATCAAAGTGTCCTTGAATAAGACGCTATGTCCTTGTCACTCCCCTGGTCACTCCTCGCAAGTCACAACAAGAATAACAATAAATTGAACTACCTTTTTAATAGGCTGCCCTTAATCTTATTAAAGATATCCAAATATTACCAAGCATATCACAATATTCAACATCGTTATTGCAAATCACATGCTGTTCTAATATTCTGCCACCTTAGTTTAGAAAAGTTTATAAATAATTGAGTAGTGTTTTGTGTGTTTTGTAGATAATCTCCTTTGCTGTTTCAATGGGCCTATTTCTTTTGAACGAGTTTCATAGCAATCGTGTTTATGTGTATCAATCTTGTTTTTAAAATCAGAACAATCAACTTAAGAAAATCCTTTTTACACTGATTTACTGGAGGCATTTAGTTTTTATTGATGTGTGTTCTTCTCAGCGCTACATGTTTTAGCAGGTTATTACAGATGGTGTGAAGACTCCTTGGTACACCCAGGTGAATAAATTACTTCATACCAATTCAGTTTAAAGCACTGTTACTTCAACATTATTTTTCAAGTAGAAAGTAAAACGAAATGATTGCTTTAGTATTGAGTGTAAAGTCTTCTTCTTCTGTTTTGATTCTCTCTGAGGCCTTTCACTCACAATGAAGTGATCACTGTCTTGTGGCTGTTTACTGTGGTGTCTGTCTGCTTTGATACGCAACTAACTAAACAAAGTACTTGTTTCCTTTTTGTTTTGTTTTGTTTTGTTTTTTTTGCATTTGAATGTGTTTCCTGTAAGTTGTGTATAGTTTAACTGAGTTGAGAGACAGTGTGAGACGTGTCCACCTGTAGTGACTGGAGAGTTAGTCTGCTGTAGTCTGGGGATTGGTGCTGAGGGGAAAGGCAGCAGGGTCTGAGTGACAGTCCTGCAGAGAACAAACAACATGGGATATAGTCTGTACGCTTAAATATTATACAGATTAGGTTTATATTACAACATATTTAAACGTATATTTTGTGGTTTCACTTGCATCATTTGAATGAATGATAAAAAATGACCAAATTTAGTGTTTTGAATTGTTTAGGAACTATTTTTTTCTATATTATACAGCAGAAAATCCCAAATATTTTACACTACAAATTGTATAATTATGTTTCTTTGGTAATACTTAGGATTAACTCACACTATTAAGCATTAATTAGGTGTTAGTTAAGGATTAGTAATGAGTTAATTGATTATTTATACAGCATGACTTCAACATTTATAAACACCATTGAGTTATGAACATTGTTATTAATTCTTTAGTAATAATCTCATGTAAATCAATGTTCAATGATAAACATTAGTGGTAATTTAGGATCTAAGAACTGTTTCTTTATTAAATTACTGTTAATTTTTCTTATTGCATTATTACTGCCTAGGGCTGCAACTAACAATTATTTTGATAATCGATTTATCTGTAGATTATTTTTTTGATTAATCGATAGTGAAGCGTGTGTGGTTAAAGTGGTTAAAAACTTCACTTAATCACTTAAATTACTTAATTTTTACAAACTTTGATCCAGATAAAGCTACAACTATGTCACTGGAGGACATTTGGATAGAGTATATACACACACAAAGATATTTTTAATCAAAAACACAAAATGTAAATAGTTTTTCTGTCTTTGTTGTCTTGGTAATAAACCTCCTCTCTCAGCCCATGGCATGTTTCAGAGTCTCCGAATAGCCCAGGTAACGATTAAACAATAATTAAATTAGTTGACGATTATTTCAATTATAATTGATTAATCTGATTTGTTGTTGCAGCCCAATTACTGCGTAATAGTTGTGAGCTATTCTAAAGTGTCACCGGTTCTTTTTTTTCCCTGACAAGCCACACGCATTGTAAAATTGGTCTGGTCTTTCTTACCTTCACTGCCATTTCATCTCAGTAACACTAATAATAACTATTTATATATAACAGGCCTTATGCAATACTTTGTGTTCCCTGATTGGTTGCATTGTTATCACTCTAAGGCAGTCAGTCCTAAAGGTTTGTAGAGATCAGTAAAATAATACAAACTTCTGGCTATTTTTATTTTTTAAAAAGTTTAATTCACTTCTCCATACCACTACAGGATGAGCCGGCGTACTTATATAATGGCACGAGATCACAGTCTGAGAATAGACCACCATTGCATTTTATTAGCTACCTGAACTCAAATACCCAGTTAAATATTGTATTTTGTTTCATCTAAAATGTTTTCCCCCTTTCTCTCTGTATATATTACACGTCAAGCCAAGCTATATGAAATCTGAAGTCAGGAGGGGTAAAGATTTAATGAAAAACTAATCAAAATAATCTGTTACCGAGCAAAAAGACAGAATCAGGAAATTACACAGTGACAATGATCTGGAAAGGGTAAGCAAAATTAAGTGTCCTTTTTGTATTTATTTTTACTTTCCATTCGCCGCTGTGACACGCAAACAATCTCCCCTTGGGAATCATTAAACTTTTATCTCATAAGGAGACGCTTTGGTGATAGAATGATTGCAGTAAATGTAGTTTTTATTATAGAGATCCAGACACAAACAGTTGAGAGAGAGTGAGCCAGTGATTTGTGGGCAGTGATGCGAAGCGGCTATGGGCTCATGTTGTCATTGACAGGAAGTGAAGGGTACAAGCCTCCCTCAGACTTGCTTATCCCGCTGACCTCGTGGGGAGACCGTAGGGTGTATGTATGGATGTGGTACACAGACAGATGGCAGACAGACAGACAGGGGCCGAGTGGGTCCGGCTTTACATTGTCTCCTTCCAGGACTGGACTGAAGGATGGTCCCAGTGGCTCGGATTCAGCCCGCTGCACATATACACTGAGCTGGAGATGTGTGGATGACAGAGACATCGGTTTATAGGGAGTGAAGATGTGGATTTTTCTACATGTTTGGACAGATTTGCTTGGTTAAAGGTTAATCTGTCGTGCAGTTTTATTTTATTTTTTTATTTTTTGTTTTTTTTGCACTTTTTAATGTGTAAGCATAAAGTATGTAGCCATGTAGCCAGGAATACACATTCTCTTTACGGTAGCTATTAATTCAGTGTTGACAAACAGCCAATGGGAGCTTTTTTTTTGTTTTGTTTGTTTGTTTGTTTGTTTTTAGGGTTGAGTGTAAACATGCATGTGATTGGCCAAACCCCATGTATGCTCTTTAAAGGGAATTTTTGCCTGGCAAGTTGGACTCTCCTACTTGCTTTTCACAAGCAGGACAGTCTGGTTCCCCTCCTGCAGCGAAGCGTTTCTCTGGCTCGATTTGAAACTGGCCTATAGCCATTTATCAGCAGTACGTCTTACAAAAGCAGAAGAGCTAACCAAAGTAGCATTAGCTCCAGAGCTAATTTAATAATGTCTCTGACCTGTTGACTGGCATTTAGTGCTTTTCTTTGTCACCTGTTGGTTCTGCTGAAGTCGTTATTGTCCAGTCCTCTGTGGGATTTTTTTCTTTGTCAGTTAAGTCCATTTGACATCCAATGTAACGAACGCATAAAAAAACCAAACACAGCTTATGTCCCACTCTTCATTTCTCTGATTGGTTACTCCACCTGTCATCGTTCTGCCTCAGAAACAAAATGTTACCGAAGAGGTACCAGACAAACTTCTTTGTATAGAATAGGAAAAGAGTTTGTCTGGCAGGCCAGGCTAGATATATTATGTTTTTATTTATAATTCTAAACCAATCTTGGTCACCTCTAGAACAGCATTGCCTGTTTTACAACCTTTAAAAACATTATCTGACTGAAAGAAAGCTTTTTCAATAATTACTTTACTGCTGCCATAAGGAAACAGGTGAAGAGACCAGCAGAGGGCAGCTCTGTTGTGCTATTTTGAACCAAACATTTTTTACATTCTTAAACCTTTGAATTTAAGCTATGATGCCATTTTACTACAAACTGTGAATGAAAAATAGCTGTGAGGAATCAGTGGAAACAGAGTTGTACACATGTTTTTTATAAAATAATGAGAGCAGGCTTGTTAATTGGTCAGTGCTTCCTGAAGTGGGCGGGGGTTTGTGGAACCAAGCGTTCTGAGGACTCAGAAACAGAGCATCTGTCACGAGCAGTGGAGAACAGGAGCAGGAGGGACGGACCCAAGATGCGGACTCAAAAAAGGGTTTAATGAAAACTCACAAAAAAGGGTAAAGCCAAGTCACAAAAAGGGTACTAACACACGAACACGGGAACACGGGAACACGGGAACACTGGAACACAGAGCACACACAACACAATGAACCGACGCAGACCAAGGGAGAACACAGGACATAAATACACAAGGAAACGAGACACAGGTGAAAGACATCAGGGCGGGGCAGGTAATCAAACAAGCGGGAAACACAAGAGGCAGGAAGAACACCAGGAAAACAGGGACACAGACCGGGAATACAAAACAAGACAAGGGAGACAAACACAGAAAACCAGACAAAGACATGGGACATGACAGTACCCCCCCCTTAAGGGACGGCTCCCAGACGTCCTAAAAAACAAAAACAGAACCCGGGTGGGAGGAGGGGGCCCGGAGGAGGGACCAAACCAGAATGTCCTGGGTGGCAAAACCAAAGTTCAGGGAGCAAAGCAAAAAAAAATCCGGGGGCAAAAACAGGGCCCCGGGGGAGAGTCAGGAGGCTCCGGCGGCGGAGAGGGCCCCGGAGGAGAGTCTGGAGGCTCCGGCGGCGGAGAGGGCCCCGGAGGAGAGTCTGGAGGCTCCGGCGGCGGAGAGGGCCCCGGAGGAGAGTCTGGAGGCTCCGGCGGCGGAGAGGGCCCCGGAGGAGAGTCTGGAGGCTCCGGCGGCGGAGAGGGCCCCGGAGGAGAGTCTGGAGGCTCCGGCGGCGACGAGGGCCCCGGAGGAGAGTCTGGAGGCTCCGGCGGCGACGAGGGCCCCGGAGGGGAGTCTGGAGACACTGGAGGCTCCGGCGGCGACGAGGGCCCCGGAGGGGAGTCTGGAGACACTGGAGGCTCCGGCGGCGACGAGGGCCCCGGAGGAGACACTGGAAGCTCCGGCGGCGACGAGGGCCCCGGAGGAGACACTGGAAGCTCCGGCGGCGACGAGGGCCCCGGAGGAGACACTGGAAGCTCCGGCGGCGACGAGGGCCCCGGAGGGGAGTCTGGAGACACTGGAAGCTCCGGCGGCGACGAGGGCCCCGGAGGAGACACTGGAGGCTCCGGCGGCGACGAGGGCCCCGGAGGAGACACTGGAGGCTCCGGCGGCGACGAGGGCCCCGGAGGAGACACTGGAGGCTCCGGCGGCGACGAGGGCCCCGGAGGAGACACTGGAGGCTCCGGCGGCTGCTGCGGCCCCAGGCGGGGAGCTGGGACTGGCGGCTTCCTAGGCAGTGACAAGAGATGTGGAGCAGGAACTGGCGACTGCTGAATCTTTGGCGGCCCCAGGCGGGGAGCGGGAACTGGCGGCGTCCTAGGCAGCGACAAGAGACGTGGAGCGGGGACTGGCGACTGCTGCGGCCCCAGGCCGGGAACGGAAACTGGCGACTGCTGCGACCCCAGGCCGAGAACGGAAACTGGCGACTGCTGCGACCCCAGGCCGGGAACGGAAACTGGCGACTGCTGCGGCCCCAGGCCGGGAACGGAAACTGGCGACGTCCTCGGCAGCGGCACGAGACGAGGAGCGGGAACTGACGGCTCCTGCGTCTTCGGCAGCGGCACAAGGCGAGGAGCGGGAACAGACGGAGACCGCCCCGGACGGAGAGCTGTGTCCGGCGGAGGTTCCGAGACAGGAACTGGCAAAGTCCGGGGAGAAGCCGCAGACACGGGCGGAGCCCGGGGAGAAGCCGCAGACACGAGCGGAGCCCGGGGAGAAGCTGCAGACACGAGCGGAGCCCGGAGAGAAGCTGCCGGCACGAGCGGAGCCCGGAGAGAAGCTGCCGGCACGAGCGGAGCCCGGAGAGAAGCTGCCGGCACGAGCGGAGCCCGGAGAGAAGCTGCCGGCACGAGCGGAGCCCGGGGAGAAGCGGCAGACACGAGCGGAGCCCGGGGAGAAGGTGCTGGCAAGGGCGGAGCCCGGGGAGCAGGTGGAGGATCCCGCCGAGAGAAGCTGGCCCTAGAGCGCTGCCGTCGCGCACCAGCCCCGCGTCCACCACCAAAAGCTCCCGCGGTGGCCGCCTGCAAGTAGGCCTGCTCCTGGGCCCGCTGCAGGGCAGCCATCGGAGACAGTCCTTGCCCCCACAGCTCCACAAAAAGCAGCAGTGGGGACTCTGTCCCCGTAATGCAGTCCGCTGGGTCCTGTGATGGTCGGTTCATTCTGTCACGAGCAGTGGAGAACAGGAGCAGGAGGGACGGACCCAAGATGCGGACTCAAAAAAGGGTTTAATGAAAACTCACAAAAAAGGGTAAAGCCAAGTCACAAAAAGGGTACTAACACACGAACACGGGAACACGGGAACACTGGAACACAGAGCACACACAACACAATGAACCGACGCAGACCAAGGGAGAACACAGGACATAAATACACAAGGAAACGAGACACAGGTGAAAGACATCAGGGCGGGGCAGGTAATCAAACAAGCGGGAAACACAAGAGGCAGGAAGAACACCAGGAAAACAGGGACACAGACCGGGAATACAAAACAAGACAAGGGAGACAAACACAGAAAACCAGACAAAGACATGGGACATGACAGTACCAGGCTACAGGATTACTCAAACAGGTTTGAATGAAACAAAACACAACTCCAGGTATGTTTGTGATGAGGGAACAACATTATAACATTGTAGAAAGCTCAAGAAAGTAAATTTTGCATAATACAGCCCCTTTAATTGTTTTAACAGTAAATTGTACTTATTTAAACTTATGATTATATAGAAATGACTAACTGGACTTGGGAGGCTCCCTTGTTTACGACAGCACAACACAATAAACAGAACATTTGTAAAGCACATACACACAGCAACTTTGTTTGATCTGGTTTAAACTTCAATTTTGACAAAATTATTGACTGAAAGTAATACAGGAGAAGACAATCAGGAAACCTGTTCTATCTTTCATATTCACCCAAGCTACTGACTCCCACAGGCAACACCAGGTGGATCCAGTAAATTATTTTACAATTTCATTTCTTACAAAAAGTGCCCTGAGCTTTCAAAATATGACTCTTTTGCATATTGCTCACATTGTTTTTTTATGAATACATTATAATTTGCCAAGAAGTGCAGCGACAACTTTTTCCTGGTTATTATAGAAGTCATGTTTGTCCTTTTTTTTTTTTTTTACAAATGTAGGACAAGGACATGCTAAATGGGACATAGGTTACTGACTGAAGCCCATTCACTGCAGTGTAATATCAATGTAGGAGTGTGGCCTTATACAGTGATCCATGCAGTACACAGAATACTGCAGACACGACGTATTTGTGTCAATGACTTTGGTGAGAAGATTATAGAAGACCTTAGAGTAGAAACAGTACAACTTTATGTTTGAAGTTTGAAGTAGTTTGATGAGGTTATAGTTTTAATAATTTAAATTACCTTTTTAAAAAGTGAAGTCCATTTTTAAGGAAATTGAGTAGATTTTCTTAAACATATACTGTACTTTTTGAAGATGTTTTGTTACTTATACTCAAGTTAATCAAAGTAACTCTTTACAAAGTAAATTAAAAATAACCAGAAGCTCCTGGGTTTACAGGTATGGTTATGTTTATGTAGTAGTTTTAGTAGTAGTAGAAATTGTAGTAGTAGTAGTAAAAATTGTAGTATTAGCAGTAGTAGTAGTAGAAATTGTAGTATTAGTAGTAGTAGAAATTGTAGTAGTAGAAATAGCAGCAGTATTAGTAATAGTGGAAATTGTAGTAGTAGTAGTAGAAATTGTTGTAGTAGTGGTAGTAGAAATAGTAGTAGTATTAGTAATAGTGGAAATAGTAGTAGTAGTAGTAGCAATTGTAGTTGTAGTAGAAGTAGAGATAGTAGTAGTATTACTAAAAACAGTAGTAGTAGTAGAAATTGTGGTGGTGGTAGTAGTAGTAATTGGAGTAGTAGGAGTAGAAATTGTAGTAGTAGAACACATAGTAGTAGTAATAGTAGTAGTAGAAATTATAGTAGTAGAAATAGTAGCCGTATTAGTAATAGTGGAAATTGTTGTAGTAGTAGTAGAAATTGTAGTAGTACTAGAAATAGTAGTAGATTTAGTAATAGTGGAAATAGTAGTAGTAGCAGTTGTAGTTGTAGTATTAGTAGAAATAGTAGTAGTAGAAATTGTGGTAGTAGTAGTAGTAGAACTCGTAGTAGTAGTAGTAGAAATTGTAATAGTAGTATTTTAATGTGCTAATACTTTCTACCTAAGTAAGTAAACTATATTCATAATCAGTACATTTTTGTTACTTTTACTCAAGTGATATATTTAATTGAGGCAGCTTTGAAGGGGAGCACATCAGTTGACTCTTTGTGCCAGTTCCAAGCTTGGATAAATGTGTAAGGTGTAAAAACCTATTTAAAATCACTGGGAGTCATATATTTTGCTGTGGTAAAGAAGTAATACAGTTTATTTGTTAACTATTGTCATTTCTACTTTAGCAATATGATGTTGAAGTCCCAGCACTTTTTACTCAAGCACATTGTTTCTTCTTACACCTCTGGACTCAGGACACATAAACATCTATGGTTTGTCTGTTGTATGTTTAAACTCCGAGTTTGATACACAGGTTATTGATCTGGGAGTTTGGGCAGCAGCGTGTACAGCTTCACCCATATTTCACCTCCATTTGTCCTTCAGGGCCGTGAGTGGTTGCAGATTTCAGACGTGCCGTTGCATCATCGTCTCAAATACAGGGATGTGCACTGTTCATGGTAAACAGAATAAACAGCTTTGGAAGTGCAGAGGGAATACAGCTGAGCTCAAACACTGACGCAGAATTATTCATTTCATTTTTATAACTACAACTTTTGATGCATTTTCAAGTAGCATCTATACTGCCCTGGAGACTTAAAAGCACTGTGGCCCCTACTGTAGTGTGAAATATCTATAGGACGTGTTGTATTCCAGTAGTGTAGAAAGGCAAAGACTTCAAAACTGTTTTTTTTTTTGTTTGTTTTTTTACTTTGACCACATTTGAATCATGTAATTTCTTCGCTGGTTGACTGCATTTATCTCTTGAGATCTTCTATATTTGGCGGTAAACCTTGGCCTGGACACGACTCTCTCCATTTACCAGAGACTTCAGGGACTCTGGGTTGGTTCTCCCATTCTTGCAAGGCTGGTTTCTGGCCAAGATACGCTGGGGGCTTTTTGCACGCTGCAACAACTCATTTAGCCACCACACTGTTTAATTAAGATAAAAATAAGTTTCTTTGTTCCCCTGTGGCCAATCACTTGGTCTCACATAAGAGATGCTCCCATTTTGTTGTCTAGAACACAACATTCTGGCTACAGATAAAACAGAGAAAGAGAAAAGGGATGTGATATGTGCAGTGTGAAATGTGAAACATATTGGCAATTTGAACAAGGTGAGATAATTGTATTTGCCTAATTCTAAATTCTGAGCAAAAAGGTAAAAATTCAGTTCAGTGGCTCAGTGTTTTGCTCAAATAAAAGCTGTTGTTGGAGGGCGGGTGGTATTTTTGACCCAAAAATTCATGTAATGTAGCTTGAGATTAAGTGTAGCTTGTTTGTTTTGATTTTTATATTAAGACATATTATTATAGACACAGCCATAGTCTCAAGTTTCTACATCTATAGAGTCTCACTTCAGACATAGTAGAGAATGAAAGCAGTGCTGTGAGCTGGAGCGATGTGATATAGAAAGAGGAAAAGTGTGTGTCTGCTGTACATGTGTGTAAGTGCATCAGTATGACAGCTTTCAGAGCAGCGCGGTGCGGCCATCTGAGATCCTGAGTGAGGATTATAAAACCAATCAGTAGGCGGTGATTGCTGCAGCCAGCCCCGTGATTGGATCACAACCCGGCCTGTGCAATCGGCCCGGCACAAGAAAGACAGAGACACAGGCGAAGAAAGAGATGAGGGGAGAGATTGATAAAGAGAGTCGTCACAATGAAGCATGGAGCGGGAAAGATGGAACAGGCTGAACATCAACATCTGCAGGGTTTTTCATCAGCCTGTTCTCCTGTTCGCCAGAAATACATTTACTGCTGCTCCGCTGTCGAGCCTGTTTCAGAAGTTTTAGTCTACTCATTTTGTTAAATACATGGACCATCAAAAAGTTTTAACTACACTGGCAGTTTGTTTTGTGTAAGCAGATCCACTTTCTTAGTGAAATGGGTCTGAATCCCTCTCATTCAAAAAGACTACTTCCATGAGGCCAGTACTACTTGACCTATCATAACCAGTCTGAAATGGGGCAGGTTTTGTTTAGAGCTTTGTCCTGCTTGTTTGTTTCAAATTGCTGCAGTCCTGAAACAGTTGCATATGTTGGTTGTGTCTCCTGTTTTCTTGTTGGTTGTGTCTCTGTCCAGTTGCATTCAGAGGTAATATATAATAGAACAAGAATTGGGGAAACTAGCCAGGCTTGAAAGGTATAGGTCTTTCAATAGGTTTCCAGTCACTTCCTGCCTCACTTTCTGAACTGTGCAGAACACTAACAGTTGTTGAGAACATGTGCACAACAGTGTGAATAGGTTCCCAGTGAGAAGTTTGTGTTATCATTTACACTTGCAGTGTAATCAAAATGTACAGTGTTAATTGTATATACCCTCAATAATAGATGTGTGCATCTGCCACAGGAAAGTTGCCAGGTGCTGATAACTGTGCTGTTGGCAGATTCAGTTTGCAGGTTTCCTTTTGGGATTTCAGGGACCTGGGGCATCTGTCTCCCCAGCACTCATCCTGCCCTGGGGCAGCCTAGTTTATCTGTGCCCCTGACCTGCTGCACCACCACGCACTTCTCTTAACCTTCATGATGACCTGTATGAACTAAACTATGTGACTATAACTTAAGTCTAGCAGATGACTAAGCATAGCCCACACACACAGTAATGCAAGCATTTATTTGCACTATAGAAAAACAACAGATGTGTGCGCTCGAGCAAATAGAAACAGAAGCTAAGAGGTCAGATTTTGCACAATAAACCCTCATGTCCCAGCACTAGTTTGTATTTAAGGGGGAGGCTAAGATACATTAAGGCAGTTAACAAAGAGATATAAAATATTGCACAGCAGTACAATTGAAGATCGGGTGAGAGGGGCCAAATAAGCACAGCTGGGCTCAGGAGAAAGATCTGAACCCTCGCTGGCCTTGTATCTGTCTATTTGTGTTGGTGCTGCAGCATACAAATGCACATCTGATTAATATGGGCAGCACCAGGCAGGACAAAGTCAGACAAACTTCTGCTAAAGCTACTCAAACAACTTAATTGCCTTAAAGCCCTTCTTTCAGTGACATTGCTCATTAGTTTGCACCGTTCAGAGAGACTTTTTGTAACTATGCATTTGTGTCACTGCCCACACTGGCCCTATATCATGGAAGTAGTATTATCTTAAGGCATTCAGTTATTTACAAATCATCCTACATTTATAGTGATGTTTCCTCTACACACTGTCCTTTTTATCAGCTGCATTTCAAGAATGTAATTTACATTATACTCATCCTATTGACTGACTTGTATTTTTACCTTTGTGGTGGTTATGCAAAGGGCCGCCCTGTGGCACAGGCGACATAGGCAGCTGTCTAAGGTGTCACGGCGTAGGTGAGCCCACTGTAGCATGCAATCAGTGATGTAAGCGGCTAGAGTTTGTGTTATTGGCACGGTGGCATAGCGGTTAGTACTCCTGCCTTACAACAGGAAGGTCCCACGTTTGATTCCTGGACCGTGTGGGCCTTTCAGTGTGGAGTTAACACGTTCTCCCCACACCTGCATAGGTCTTCTGTTTCCCCTACCACAAAAAAAGTACAATAGGGCCAGGACTCCTTTGCAAAAGAAGTTGGTAATCTCAGTGGGACTTTCCTAGTTAAATAAAGGTGAAATCAAAACTATCTAATGGCAGACATATGATCATAAATAGCCAGTTGAAATAGGGCTGCTCGATTATGGAAAAATTCATAATCATGATTTGAATCAGAGGTCATAATTTGAATCATGATTATTTAAAATTATTTTTCATGTACTGCCAAAATCATAACCTGCAGAAGAAGAGTAGTTTTATCATTTATTTGTGTTAATTGATTCTTGGAGCTTAGTACAGGACTTTGGACAACATCCTGGACAAAGAGTGTGCATCTAACTTTGACAGCTCTGTAAAGTCCCTACATATGGACGTAAAGAATATTCAGAGGCATTCAGAGTCCAATTTACTTAATCGTTTGTTTGTTTCTTTGTTTTTTTGATCACGTAGATTTTGTAATTGTTGGGAGGCAAAACTGTAATTATGATTAAAATTTGATGAATTGCACAGCCCTAAGTTGAACTATATCTCCAGTATAGATGATATAATCCAAATATGCCTCCACAGACAAGTGCAACAACTTTTTCACAATATCTTTTAATACCAGTATAAAACTAAGCAATATTTCCCAAAATACTAATTGTGAAATTCTGAAATTGCTAGCTACTGTATTTAACTTGCTTCAAGTAAAATGATTTCCAGTGCCAGATAGCAGTCAGATGCCATGTAAATGTCCCTACAGTCTGAGATGGACTTCTGGCTCAATGAGAAATCCCTGTGTGCCTCCTGGGCCTGAATCCTGTCACTGCTCTGCCCACACTCTCCCTGCTCTGTGGTCGTCCGCATATCTGGAGCCAGCTTACAGACATATACAGTAAGTCACCTATTCACCAGTCAGTGTTAAGAATAGCTTTTCCCCTGGATTCCTATTCAGCGGTGTTCAGAGGCAGGTGGGTGAGTTTGAAGCAAAAGAGATTAGCTATTTCTACTCCCCAAAATGATTTATGCTCAGACTTTTATCAGGAAGCTCCTATCCCCCCCTGCAAAGATCATTTCCCTCGACTTCACCTCACAACGGGAACTATTTTAAGCGTTGGCTCATTAATACGGACTGATTGGATTCATTGTTCTGCGATCCTGATGGATGTTCTGTGAAGTTTTCTTTCTTTCAGCTCCCACCTAAAGCCCTCTTCAATCTTCAGGCTGAATTTCCTCCAAAGAAAGCGTTGCCGTTGTCTCCCGAAACTCAGATAAATCAGCTGCCAATGGCTTTTGTCACTTCAGTTCATTTAAATGGGATTGTGTTAGGCTCACTCAGTCAAAGTATTCATAATGACAGCCGCTCCGACCTAAATCTCCCGTGGACTTTTACACAACGGGACAAGCCTCTCTGCTCTGTGCAAGATCGTAGACTTTATACTGGGTTTTATGTGTTAAATATGGAGACATCAATACACTGACAAGACTGTCGCTATTATAATATTACTACAGGTTTGTCACTACATTACACTACGTTTTTGTCAGTAGGTAATGTATTTTACAACTGTGACTGTCAAGGTATTTGTAAAGTATTTGTCCCAAATATAAAGCAAAGAAATGCACCCATTTATTTCCACCGGTCACAATGCTAGGTGTAAATTAACTATTTGAAATATATATAAATGTATATGAAATATATATGATATTTGCATATTATTTTTACATATTTATATATCAATATAAATATGTGATGTACATATTTTAAACACAGTGGTTTTCTGTGCTCATCAACTAATCACATGCTAAATTTACCAAAATAGTGATTTTTTGTTGTAAGGCTGGATGCTTAATGTTTTATAAGATATTATTAAAAAAAAACTTAAAACTGTGTTGATGAATTTTATAATTTTAATGTGTGAGGCTTATTATAGAATTACTGCATAGAAAACCCCATTTTATGACACGGTTTGAAAATAAACATACCATATAATATAATATGTTCATTAACTTTGTAACTATCTAACTGCACTGTCTATATTACATAAAAAATAGGTTCCTGCATAGTCATAATCTTAAATTAATATTTTTACTAATTTATTGTGTGAGGAAAAAAAACAACTTTTTTCATTGTTTTATTTTTTTTTTTAGGTCAAAAGGATAGATGTCAAAGGTCAATATTATTATGTCCTCACACCACTGCCATTGTTATTTACAACCAATACATTTATACTTTTGAGGTTAAGTCACTATTTTGGGACATAACAGATTAATTTGTAAAAAAAAAAAAAAAAAAAAAAAAAAGGCAAACATATTCACCTCAGTTCAGCAAAATATAACTATTCTGGGACTAATGACTAGCAATTTTTTATACACAAAAGGTCAGCCTCATTATAATCTAATGCACTGGTGTCTGGCTGTGAGTAACTGTGGGGGACTGGGTAAATATCATATAAAAAGCACTGTATAGATCCAGGACTATTTCTTTATTATGAAGTTATTTAAATTATACATGTCTGAAAGGAGATCTAGGGCACCAACATAATAGAAAATATATACCATTATATTAATAACATATTAGACTTACTGCTCCCACTGTATTTGTTGCATAAGAATAAGAGTAGTCTTTAAAAACATATAGATTATTGTGTGTAAATGTCATTGTTAAAGAAGAGGTTACCGTGAATAGACCTGTAAATTGTATTTCCTTTGTTAAAATGCCTTTTACACATCACTAAATCATTACCTCACCTCTGCGCATTAGCCCCGTGCTTTTAGCGTCTCTACATATACGCACATTGAGATAATTGGTCCTGACCTGTTCACGCAGAGAGGCGAGTGAGTGGGCTCTCGGCTGACTTTGAAGGCAGGTTATACGCAGACTCCTGTACCGAGACAGCTGCTCTATAGGAACCGGACTATTGCCATGAACCTGCTGCGAGCGCCGCTGGAGTAAGTGTGCTCTGGGTTATATGAGGGTCGGTACTATTTATACTTTATACCTTTTTACTGCAGCGCCACTTCACTCTTGTGCACTCAAATTCAAAATCACTTAGGCAGGAGATTTACAATTATTGATGTTAATTTACACTGCCTGGCCAAAAAAAAAAAAAAACACCACCTGGAATTAACTAAATAAATAGGTAAACGTCTCTCTACAGCTGGTCAGGTCTAGGTTCAGCAACATTATGTGCCCAAAGAATGAGGTCAGCTGACTTCCTGAATGTACTGAATGACCAGGTTACTCCATTAATGGATTTTTTCTTCCCTGATGCCATGGGCTTATTTCAAGATGACAATGCCAGGATACATCAAGCTCACATTGTGAAAGAGTGGTTCAGGGAGCATGAGACATCATTTTCAGACATGGACTGGTCATCACAGAGTCCAGACCTTAACCCCACGGAGAGTCTTTGGGATGTGCTTCTGCTTTGTGCAGTAGTTTCGACTCTCATCATCAGTACAAGATCTTGGCAAAAAATGAATGCAAGGCTGGATGGAAATAAATGTTGTGACATTGCATGAATGCATGCTGTAATCAAAGCTGAAGGTCCAACAAAACATCCCAAAGATTCTCAGTGGGGTTAAGGTCTGGACTCGGTGGTGGCCAGTCCATGTGTGAAAATGATATTTCATAATTTTATTGTTTTCCAATTGCCATAGTGAACAGGAAAAAATTGTCCCTTAGTTTGACAATCACTACAAAGGATTTAGTTCATTCAGTAAATCAACAAAGAGTAAAGCAATTCCTTTTTAATAATCCAGCCACATGGGGTCACAGACCTTGGTACTTTCTTGTCCCAAGCCTGGATAAATTGCATCAGAAAGGGCATCTTTTTAACAGTGCATATAGTGTCCTAGTTGCACTCTTCTCTTTTAATTTAGTTTTAAAGTGATTCTTAATTATAATTTTTACATTTGATTTTACTGTTTTAATTGTGTATGTATTAACTTTTTTCTGCAAAGCACTTTCAATTACCCTGTGTTTGAATTGTGCTATACAAATAAACTTGCTGGTAAGTTTTGGAAATTTAAACAGTCTAAGTAACATTTTGCCACTGCTAGCTAAACCTGCACCAGCCTGCCTAGATGATTACTTTATATCTTAATTTACTTTTTAAAAATGTGTTCTGATCCAACTTACTGACCATAATTTTCTTTTAATCAATAATGTGTAGGAGAAGTCAATAACCTTAGTGAAATAATATATTTCTAGGGGAAGAGCCACAATTGTTTTGTTTTTTTTCCTACAACTCACTTATTTCCAATTTTAACAATTTAAATTGCAGAAAAACTTTCTAATGCACCACACTAGACATTTTGAATACTATTTATAAGTCATTTAAGTCTTCGGATCTTGGAAATTTAGTCAAAAGTCTTAGAAAAATCATGGAAAATTCTTAGTAAAATAATATTCTCTACTGTTAAATGACCATAAGGCTCACAAAATCACTTCTTCAAAGCATTTTAAACATTATTGGCCATTATTTACAAGCTTGTGATCTGCCATAGCTTGCCATGTATTATGGTCAAAGCCAGTGTCCTAGTACTTGTCTTAAATGAAAATTTATTTTATTTTTTTTTAAAGTCTGTTTCTGTCCAACAAATGCCAATAAAAAAATGTTCTCAAACTGTGGTGGTAGAAAATGGTAGAAGTGTGTCTTTTCCTATTGATAGAAAAGCTAAACTTACCCAAACACCCCGAGGTGCTTCTCGGTGACACTTGTGTGCTGGCTAGTTTGTCTGACACTCGGAGGTCGTGACTTTAATGGGGTCTCAACTCTCGCCTGATCCCTCTTGTTCACACTTAATGGGGACGTGGAGGAGCAGTGACGTGTGCAAAAGGCCAGTGAAACCAGCCCTTATACTGGCACACCACAATCAATACTCATTTAGTCTGCACCTCTCATCCCCCCAAAAGTAATTAATGAGCAGAGCGGAAGTGTGTGGCTGGTGACAGCTGATTTCCCGCCGGCCCCTGTCCTTAACACCCTGTCTGCCTCTCCTGCTGCGGCTTAAGTGCTTCATTATGGTTAAAATCGAGCTTTCAGTGACACAAAGTGAGTCCTAAACCGCAAACCAGTCTGAACATCCACTATCGAACACAAAAGTTAAGCTGTTTTATTTTTATATATCTGGAATGCTTCAACATAAATACTTTTCCTAGTTGAACTTATAGGTCCCTCATTTATTTGAGCATGTATCACAGCAGTATGTTTATTATCACATCTCTAACATTCACATTGATCCATTACAGATAAACTAGTAGTAGTTGTATACTGTATGATGCCAACAATACAATATGGTCAGTTTTCTTTAATAGCACAACAGTTAAATAATAATAGAGTTCTCTGCCAATATTTAGTACAGGGACATTTATTTTATACACTATATTTCCAAAAGTATTAGCTCACCTGCCTTTACACACAAATGCATTTTAGTGTTTAGGGTTTAATATGATGTTGGCCCACCCTTTGCATCTATCTACGTCAGACATCTATGCGTCTGACGTTCTCATCCAACGTCAAACACTGATGTTGGAAGAGAAGACCTGGCTCGCAGCTTTCACTCTAATTCATCCCAAAGGTTTTCTTTCGGGTTAGGGTCAGGACTCTGTGCAGGCCAGTCAAGTTCTTCCAGACCAAACTCAACAAGCTGGGAGCGTGAAATTGTCCAAAATCTCTTGCTATGCTGAAACATTCAGAGTTACTTTCACTGGAACTAAGGGCCTAAGCCCAGCTCCTGAAAAACAACACCACACCATAATCCCAATTCAGTTATTTGGGTGAGCGAGTGAATACTTTCTGAAATATAGTGTAGCTTGTCAACGCTAAATCAATGGCATTGCAAGGGCCTCCTTGTTGCCTGGTGATTATTGCTACAAATTCTTAGGAACGCAAGTGTAATAGATATAAGTAATTGCAAAATGGAGGTAATGGCTGGATTGCATTGGTCTAAGCGCAAACTCAAAGCAAAAGTTGAAGCTATGCTCTCAACCTTGTTTTGAAGCAATCTAAAAGTAGTTTGTCTGGAAATCTCTGCATGTGCTTCCTATGCCACCATTGGTTCTGTCCAGCATCCTCCCACCGTCCAAACACATGAGTGCCTCTTAGTGAATGTGAGAGTGATTGGTTGTCTTGTCCCTGTGAATAACTCACCACTGTCCAAAGTGTACCCCACCCAAGGCCCATAGTTGCTCCAGCCACCCACAGCAGGAAAAAACTGGAAGAAAATGAATGAATGAATTGGTTTTCAGGTTTAATAAAGCATGAGGGATGTTTTCATCTACTGCAACTTTAAAATATTCCCAAAACCCACTTACAGAGTGTAACTATTTTCAAACAATATAAGCTTTGTTGTTGTGTTGTGTTTCTTCCAGTTACATTTTCATGTGCAAATCTCCATTGCACAATTCCTTTCCCTGCATTTATCTCCACACCACATTACAAAAACAGTGAGAGATATTGATCCTTGATTGTTCCCTTTTCACCTCTTTTTTTCTCCTCTCCCTATACCAAAGTGCAAAGAAAACCTTCTCAAAACTTACCCAAAGTACTTTTTCTTCCTGCCTTTCAGCCCCACCTCTCTGATCACTGCTTTTGTTTGTGTGACTGATGATTTTAATTACCTGTTAACTCCCTGTACTCGGTAGATAGACATGATAAATGTTTGGGGTGGCTCTTGTATCCACCATCTGGATCGGGCCCGAGCAGTGTAAGGAGCATTTCTCTTCTGTCAAAGCCAAAGACAGCTACCACAGCAGGAGGGGGAGGACTGCAGGTGTACCCAGAAACGTCCCAGTTTAGATCCAGTTGACAGCTATTTAGTGTCACAAGGGTCACAATCATTTTTCCTCTCGGAGACAGTAAGCAGCAACAATATTCGTATGGGGGGGGGAGAAAAAAAACAAGCCAGCATCAACACAGTGGGGAGATAGATCTGTGCAGAGAATTGGGCGGCAAATGGTGGCACTTTATATGGAGATTGTAGTGAAGGAGGAGGATGAAGGTGTGCTTAAAGTATGCAGAGGTACAGAGGAGGAAGTAGACATTACTGCAGTCAGGAGCAGGTGATATGCAAAGTACTATATGATCTTATGACCTTTGTAGAACTGTGGAGGGTAAAGTTTACTTAATTGGAAAGTTCTTATAGCTTACTGCTACTGGTGCTATTAATACTTTTACTAATCCTACTACTATTACGACTTCTTCAAAATGAGATCTGAAAAACTTTACAATATGTTTTTTTGTTGTTGTTTTTTTTGCTTGTTTTGTTTTGTTTTGTGGGGGGCGGGGGGCATTTTAGCCTTAGGACAGAACATTATGAAATCAGAGATAGAGTGCGGCAGTAGCTGAGTCAGTAGAGACGTTTGCCCACTAAGCTGATGGTTGATGGTTCGATCCCCGCTTCCAGCATTGTGTACTGTCGTTGTGTCCTTGGGCAAGACACTTCACTTCACTGCCTGTATGAATGTGTCAGTGTTAGGCTCAGATTGGCAGCCACACTCCCATAAGTCAGTCCCAGGGCAGCTGTGGCTACAGAAGGAGCTCATCGCCATCGAGTGTGACTGAGGAGTGAATGAATAATGGATATATGAAGTGACTTTGAGTGACTACAAAAAAGCGCTATGTAAGACCAATTTATTATATTATTTAGTAAAAGAAAAGTATGTTTCAGAAAATGTATTAAAGTACATTGTCATCTGCTCTTATGTGAATTCTAAATTGTAAAAAGTATCTAGTTCATCTATCTGGACTCTGGAATATATGTTTTCAACACTGCTGCCATTACAACCAAAACCCGAGGCTAATTTGCTATTCATTTCAAGCCCTTCTCCATCAAATGTGTCATACAGACAAAAGGCCCTTCTGGTGCTCTGTATTGAAGAAAATACTATGAGAATAGACAAATGACAAATCATTACACCAAACGCAATAGCTTCTCATTGTAACTCTGACAATCACTTCACATTTTCTCAGTTTCTCACTATTACTGGAGTATCTCTGAAATGGCTCCATTGAATGTTTTTAAGTGCCTCAAAAACTCCGCTTAAGTACTGTATAAAAAAATTGCAGCTGGCATCAAGCAGTGCAGCTATTTCCACTTAATACCAATACATATCATGCACCGATGCCTCATAATTATCCCAAACAGTGCGAGTTTGAAACACGTATTAACTTGTGCTTCCTGGATCCATATCTCCACAGTTAATGCACAGACATGAAAGAGGTATTGATCGACGCATCTGCAGTGAATACAGCTCTTCCCACAGTGTTGGACTAGCTCTTAAGCACACACATATGCTACAGACTTGATCCTTAGGTAAATAACAAAGAGGTCAGTGCTAATTAGGCTTTTGCTTTTAAACTTTCTGCAGTGTTGCAGCGTAACTACACAATATGTAATTTAAAGGGGCTATATTATCCAAAATACATATATTATTATTTTTTTATCTTTCTAAAAAATATATAATGTTGTTTCCTCACCAAAAACATACCTGGAGTTGTGTTTTGCTTCATTCATGGATGTTTAAGTAATCCTCCATGAACCTCCACTCTGACCAATCAACAAGCCCTCTACATCCAGTCTACACTCATTCATTTATCAAAAAAAAAAAAAACTGCGTACAGCTCTGTTTCATTTTTCATTTTGTTGTAAAATGGCATTATACAAAATCAATAATGTTTTTTAAGGTTGTAAAATGTGCAATAATGTGCACTAATGTTCTAGAGGTGACCAAGATTAGTTTAAAATGATACATTCATATTTCCTTTTTAAGCTATATGTGTATGTGTAGTAATAGTAGTAGTAAGTGTAGGTGTGCAATTACAGACAACTTTTAAAAATAATGTTTTATTTTTAACTTCTTAACTTTTACTCAATAATATCGCTGAGTACCTTTACTTTTATGTTATTTTGCAGTACTTGTATACAGATTTGGAGTACTTCTTCCACCACTTACGAGTTATCTATAATTACAAAAGCAGTTATTTGACTACAGTCAGGTCTAGCGTCTTGTGTTAAGAGTGTGCCAGGGAGATATGTCCCACAAGCCGATGGGGGCGACCTCCCGTGTTAATGAAGGGTAATGATGACTGACCCCAAAGCTGGCGCTGTGACAGTTCAGAGTTGTCTTTGAGTACAACCGAAGTATACTGCCACACTACACAAATATACAGTAGACTATTGACAAGGATATAAAAGTCACTACTAGAAAAACTCATCAATGTTATATTAATAATCCATAACACTTATGCACTATATTGTGTAAGTATTTTCTTGTATATAGTATACAGTATGTAGGTGGTTTCTTTTTTACATGATTTCTTCTTTTCTCACCAAGGAAGCCATGAGATTGATCCTTAGGCCAACAGCCACACAACCTCTGTCCAGTAGACACGCATGTGTTAGGTGAATGTGTGATGAATGTGTGATTAATGTATGTAAGAGTGAAGGTTGTCTGTCTGCGTATGTGTCAGCCTAATGACTAACTCCATAAATGTACTGCGTAAGTTATTATTGATTTATCATGCCATTAGCCAGACATCTGTGACCCAAGGATTTGTTAAGTGTTCCCCAGAAGACATGCTCTGTGTCAAAAATTATATATTTCTTTTCCTATAGACGTGGCGTTTAGAGTCAGGTGCTAATGGCTTAATCAGTTCGAATGCCATGAGGAGCAGTCACATGACGATTGAGAAGTTAATAAGCAGAGCATGGTAGAAACAGTCTTCATTAGGGACACTTCTACTGTTGTAGTTCATGACATGAATGCCATTAGCCAGTGTTCATGCTGTGCACTCATTGCAGTTGTTGGAGACTGTTTGAGACAAGCGGCTTAAAGGTGCTATGAGCAGTATATATTTTTATATTTCATAAAAGTTACCCACATGTGTGCCAAGATATGATGTAAACATGTTTAAATCAAATATTAGTTTTACTGATAACAGTGTTGTTATTGCTTGTTGTAGCTTACAGTACCTTTAAAATGATGCTCCTGGTGCACTTCAGCAGCTCACCTGGTAGAGCGCATATACAGTATGTAGGTGGTATAGGTGGACTCAGGGGTCCGCAATCTTCCGGATCTAAAGAGTAAATTGTTTCCAAAAATACAAAGTTTGAATCTGTAAAGAGTCGCAACCTATTTAATGCACAAACGTCACTGAGCCTATAACTGAAAAATAGTATATGGGTGGAAACTAACAAAGAGCTGTGTTAAATACTGCTCTGGTTTTCTTACTCAGAGTTACATCCTGTAACTATTTCTTGATGCTCATGTGTGGCAGTCTGTGCGTGCGACTGCGTGGGCAACTGAGACTAAAACAGTTAATTATAACAGTTTTAACAGTTCACAGCCTATATCAGTAAACAGGGAGAAAGTTTTATTTCAAACTGACGAAGATGATACAGATGCTGGTTGTTTGTTTGTCTACATGCTCCTTTTTTGTTTTGTTCCATAAGCAGATGCCAGATGCCCAAGGAGCTGCAAAAGCAGGGCTAAAGAGCCACATGTAGCTCTGAAACCATAGGCTGCAGATGTCTGTAATGATGACTTTGTAAATTGCAGACAAACTTTGTAAGTTGCACTAAATAGGCTAATAGACAACAATAAACAAGCAAAGCACAAAGTAGGTTCAACAACTTTAGAATGAGTAAACTAATCCCTTACTATTTAGTACTTTGTATACAGTAGGGCTTAATTTAAAGTAAGTTTAAAGTTCTAACTAATATACCGTATATTGCTTTTATACTTTTTTCCTCAGAAAGATGTCTGCAGCTGTGTCTCTTATATACTGCCTCATTATATCAGAAAGATCAGAACTAGTTTAACATCTTGGTTTTTCATGTTTCTGTAATGATGTGCATCCCTCATTTTGCACCTACCTCATTTCAAGTTAGACTATTACTGCAGCAAATATATTATATATTATATTAAATGTAATATATTAGGATGATACATTTTTACATCTGAAATGCAGTTGAATCTCGCTAAGCTTGTATGTGTGTATAATTCATTATTGTTATTCTCAAAGCCTTTTTCTCTCATCTCTTTTTCAGCCTGACACCTCAAAGACAGACTTATCAATATGATCTCTGTAAACAAGAACACCTTTTATTGTCTGTTCCTGCTCTTTTTGGGTTTATTTCTCCATCGGCGGTGAATCAGTGGTGTGTTAGGACATCGTTTAGGCCTGCGCGCTGCATCAATACTGGCTCTATTGATTTTTTTAAACAGTTAATGGAAACCTTTGGGGCAGGAAAGCTAATTAAAATCATATGCAGGTCAAGCTCATTTAAAGACTCCCCATTAGTTTATGTTGAGCTTAAACACGCTTGACTGGAAAATCTATTCATCGGCCATCGTAATTGACTGGTGTTTCTAATGGCTTTCCAATGCATCTTAGAGAAAGCAAGTGGGTCCCTCTGGCGCAGTTTTATGTTGCCGCTCTAATAATACACAATCATTAAAGATGGCCGTCCTCTGTCTTCAAACTATCTCGTCAGCGCTTGGGGATGAGTCTAAAACACCCGCCTGAATGAAGTTTTTACAATTTTCATGCTGAGCGGACTACGACGGCGCATAATTAAGAAGTGGCACTTGAGGTGTGTCCTCACCCGTCTCAGGATTTTGAGAGGTGTTAAATATGGGCACAGGGCATGCATGTGTGAGACAGGAGGTGACAGTGATATCCCTGGAGTGTGATAAAATCAGGAGTGACAGAAAAATTTAAAGGTTTTTTTAGTTCTGTCAAAGAGGGCATGTTTTTTCCAGCATTTTGTATATTTGTAGGTGAACAACTCATAACGTTATGGTCAGATTTTTACAAGTAGGAAAGACAAGTAATAGGCAGGATTTTTAACTATTGCAGGACTGGGCCAATTGTGTCTGTTAGCACATGACTCAAAATGTACCAGACGGATTTTCATAAAACTTTTAGGAAAGGTCACAAATGGAGAAAAAGAACTAATTATTAGTTTTTGGTGTGGATCTGAATCACTGTCTGGATTAAGGCTTTTTTTTTTTTTACATGATTTCTTCTTTTCCCCTCAAGGAAGCCATGAGATTAATCCTTGGGCCGACCTCTGTCCATAGACACGCATGTGTTAGGTGAATGTGTGATGAATGTGTGATTAATGTATGTAAGAGTGAAGGTTGTCTGTCTGCGTATGTGTCAGCCTAATGACTAACTCCATAAATGTACTGCGTAAGTTATTATTGATTTATCATGCCATTAGCCAGACATCTGTGACCCAAGGATTTGTTAAGTGTTCCCCAGAAGACATGCTCTGTGACAAAAATTATATATTTCTTTTCCTATAGACGTGGCGTTTAGAGTCAGGTGCTAATGGCTTAATCAGTTCGAATGCAATGAGGACCAGTCACATGCCTATTGAGAAGTTAATAAGCAGAGCATGGTAGAAACAGTCTTCATTAGGGACACTTCTACTGTTGTAGTTCATGACATGAATGCCATTAGCCAGTGTTCATGCTGTGCACTCATTGCAGTTGTTGGAGACTGTTTGAGACAAGTGGCTTAAACGTGCTATGAGCAGTATATATTTTTATATTTCATAAAAGTTACCCACATGTGTGCCAAGATATGATGTAAACATGTTTAAATCAAATATTAGTTTTACTGATAACAATGTTGTTATTGCTTGTTGTAGCTTACAGTACCTTTAAAATGATGCTCCTGGTGCACTTCAGCAGCTCACCTGGTAGAGCGCATGCCACATACTTGAGTGACCTGGGTGCGACACAAGCTCACGTCAATGTGCTCAGTGTCATTTGTCTCCTTATGACCTTTTTTTAAAAATTTTTTTAAACTTCACTGTCTGTCATAATTAAAGGTAATAATGCCCAAACAATTTCTGGTAAATGTAAGTTACATGTAAGGGTTCTGTACTGATAATCCAGCAGAAGCATGAAGATATACTCTATATATAAACTATATGTATGTATGTCTTCTGCACGCTTACAAAACATTTTGTGTCCGGATAATTGGTGTTTAAAATGTGTTTAGTTAAGACTGGGTTTCTCTCTTATGGATAGGGTAGACTTTATTGTCCCTGTAGGAAAATTTGTCCTCTGCATCTGACCCATCCTTGTCGCTGGGGCAACCTGTCAGGAGCAGTGGGCGACTGCAGTGCTGCTCCCGGAGACTCTTCTCCACATCTTGATCCTGCAGGATTAGCCTATTGTGCATGATTTAGGTTGATGGGGAAAAACAGAGCACCTGGAGAAAACCCACTCAGACACAACCTGCATACACCTCGCTATTGTTTCTATTTGTAGAAAGAGTTTGAAATGTTTCCGTAAGCCTTGTATTTTTAGATTTATATACTTGTAGAGATGTTCAGCATTTCCTTATATTGTAAAACGTACGGTTAATACTGGAGTAGTGCCAACACATTAGGCAGATATTACATATTTCATAAGACTAGACTCCTTTGGGTTGAGTCTCCTGTATTTTCATAAACTAATCCACATCTCCGTCTTCTCATTACTCACATTGATTTGCAGCCTGAGATGAAAAACTTTCCTTTTAAAGCCCCTGATGAATAATGCCTAAGTGTTTACTGTGCAAATTACCCCGAATACATTTAGATAACACAGGATTACATGCTCGATGGGATCTTCACTCCCAGACGCAGGTACAATTAATCTTAGGTGAATAAATCTGATAGCATGATGAGATGACAACAATCACATCAAACCATTGTGTGTTTACAGCCTCGTAGCTCAGCATCTCTCAGGGAGAAACACACTCACACATTTACACACAACTTTCAGATCTGTCTCCGTACGGTGTAAGCAAAGCTGCCATATTTTGCTTCACTCATATTTTCTGCCATCATGTTTTCACTCCTTCAGCAAACACGTCTAACACCATGCCATAGTGTGATTGTTCAATCTTATCTTGTCTTTTCTGCATACGCTTAAGCATTTTAATCCAGCCACAAGGGGTCACAAGCCAGTGTACTCTTTGTGCTAGTCCCAAGCCTGGACATCCTGCTCAAGTCCTGTGCCATATCACTACACGCTCAGAGGAAAATGAGGAATAAAGCCAAAAGAAAAGAATATTGCTGGAGCATTTTGCAGCATTTTGTGGGATTGAACCATTAGCTGGTGTTTAGCTTCTCTCTGTGATAATTGCCATAATTTGTTCTAACAATATTCCCTCTCAGTCAGCTTCTGTCCCCTTTAGAAAGAGATGAATGAAACAGCAAAAAAAATGAAATTGTGAGCAGTTTAAAGTATTTCATGAAATAAGCTAATCACTGTGTAGTGTGACCTAATCCAGCTACAAGAGTTCATAGGACAGTGTGCAACCAGCGTATAACATATGTCAAAGAGGATCACTGCACAACATAAGGCAGATGATGTGGAAAAGCCAAAAGGAAAGAAGGCTGTAGTGGGACTTAATTATGCTACCAATGGGCTTGCATCAGTGTGACTAAACCAACTCTGCTCACAAACTATGTTTTCATTTCAGCATTTTTACAAATTTATCCATAACAGTTTAGCCCATGACCACAGTATACATAGTAAAAGTTATTACAATACTGCAAAAATTGCTATAGAACTGCAATAAGCCACAATGGATGTCTATACTGCCAAGAAACAGATAAAGAAGTCTTTGGTGAACCAGTGAGAATGACCCTACAAAACCAAATTGATAAGAGTCAACAAACTACAATGATGTGACTGGACAAATTAACAAATACAAATTAAGCAATTATTAGGGCAACATAGGGCTGGACAATAATTATGTCACTGTATTATCATTGTATTTTTCCAAATTATGACGCTATGATGGTATATTATCTTCAGTTAAAATAACATATTTGAGTGCTTCAAATACAATATAAAAGTCAAAGTTAAAAAATAATATGAATATATAATATAAAAATATATATACAGTAAAATGTTGCAATTTGCAAATGTAATTCTCAAGCGTTTTACTGGAGCAAAAGAAAAAAAAATCCCAGGAGAAAAAGTAATTTTTTTATTCAGCTGTATCATGGTAAATGGAAAATTCATATCACACAAGGAAAAAGTGATACATATCAGTATATTGCTTGTACTCACCTCTGCTCTCATTATGACAACTCTTTGCAATAAATAAGAGATGACTTTATAGCATTGATCCCTGATGCTGGTTTAGCCCTCTTTAGTAAATGGACAGGTGTAAAAACTAAACAAAAAATCCCCATAAAGTGTGGTTGGACTCGGAGGGGAACTTCAGGCTTGTTTATTGTTCCCTATCATTGGCAGTACAGATACTGCAGCTGCCAAACATATTACAGTGTCTCTGCTTGATTTTCTGACTACATCAGTGCAGTTCCCAGCCAACAGCTCTGCCCCCAGAGTGACTCCCAGCTGGCAGGAGCAGCGCACAAAGCCCTGCGACTGAGCGGCTGTAACAAAGTGCTTCATTAGACAAAGTTAGATCCTGTAAAATCCCATGACACGGATTCTCTCTCACACTCTCACACTGCACCTCCAGACCACCTGCCGATAATACACAGCCCCGTACGCAACAAATACTGACCACCGCAAGCCATGAACACCCCACAAGAGCTGCAGTTTTGGAGATGCTCTGACCCAATTGTCCAGCCATCGAATCATTTTATTCAAACTCATTCAAATCCTTATCTTTGCTCATCTTTCCTGCTTTTAACACATCAGCTTTGAGGACAAAATGTTCACTTGCTGCCTAATATATTCCACCCTCTAACACTGTGGTTCCAAAGCTTTTTTGTCTCGTGTACCTCCTGGGCTTTTTTGCCATCTCATGATTACCCCCTACGTGTAAATAATCCTTTAAATTTTTTATAAAACACTTCTGTACCAAATTTTTCTAGTAAAACTCAAATTCAAAATTAAATAAGTAATACTCTGCCTATAAAAATAGAAAGCCCATTACATGTTTTAATATATACTCTATATTTTAATGTTCAAAAGTAACTTAAATAGATATAAATAAAATAAATAATAATCTCAAACTCGAAAAAAATGCCCTGCAGAGAAAAATAAAAAATCATTTTAATATCTCCCCTTTGAAATAAGCTATTGAACCTAAAAAAATGTAACAAAATATAAATTTCTAATAATACTCTTAAGCTGTTTTACTTTCTTTTTATCAATGAGACACCTCACCTCATCTTTTATAGGTTTGAGTTTTCAATATAAATAGATCACAATTTTTTTTTTTTTTCAACTTGGAAATAAACTGAAATAATTTTGAGTACTCCCCTGCAAAGTGCTTGTGTACCCCTGGGGTCCCCATACCACTGGTTGGGAAACGCCTCTCTAACAGATGCCATGATGAAAAAGTAATCTGTGCTCCTTATTTCACCTGTCAGTGGTCATAATGATATGGTTGATTGGTGTATAGACCAGCCAGAACATGCACAGCTTCAGTAAGGCTGTCATATAAAAAGGTTATATGTAATAATAGCAGCTAATGAGATGTCAGCACTATTGACTTATTATAGGTGTATTTTCTACTCCAGCTGCTTTGTTCCTTTCTGTGAAGGAAAAAAATATGCGCACCTGTCCAAACATACATCCAATTGTGCTCATGTATGCAAACATATAGAGTCCGCTGATTAGGCTAATAATGCACTGTAGCTGTTTTCACTCACGCATGATATTAATATTGCTCTGTTTTCGCTAACATTTCACAAAACCTGCCCAATCTGGAGTGGCTATTAAGTTCAGGTTATTAAGAAGAAGCCAACCATTAAAATACATTTCATGTAAAAAATATAATAATAATAATTTTGTAATGCCACATACCTGTACGTGTTCAGTGACTTTGACTTTGGTCAAAATATGAGCTTGATGTTGCAACGGTTTGATTTATTGCTTGTTTTGGAGAGTTTGTAATTATGGTATAAAGGCACAAAACATACAAAAAAAGCCATTTAAAAGCCTATTATTTTGGCTGCTCCCTTCAGTCATCACAGCAAACCATCTATGCTTTTTACTCAGGCATAAGATTGAACACTCTGAATTTGTCCAGGCTTGGGACCGGCACAAAGTCAACCTTATGCTTGGAGTTTAACACTAGAACTGCCAACAATGCAGTACCTCCTCGAACCTTCATTTTGACCTCGCACCACTACAGGCTTTATATTGTAAATCTGTTACTGGAATAGTTGGTCTTTTTTTAAACACAGCATGTAAAACTGGATGAAATAACTTTTTAATATTATTTTTTCACATTAGGATTTATTTTATTTTAGCACTATAACAATGACAGTACACACACAGGTCAGGTCCCTGGCGCTTTTAGTTTTAATCTGTGTCTGGCTGTATAATGTATATGGATATACAGTTTTAAATGCAGTCTACTTAACACTGTTGCATCATGAGTATTAGAGGTCAAAATGACTTAATTCGTTCTTTGTAAAACCACTCTTTTCTCTCTCTTTTATTCCAGAATTCCCAACACGCATCAGATGATGTTAAACACGGTTTTAGGAAAAGTCATGGACTGGAAGACCAAGGGTTTTTATTCAACCAGAGTTACATGAATTTTAATTGGCAAGAGGTCAAAATGATCTCATGGCTTTTAGTGTTAAGTCCTTGAGGAATCGAACCGAATCAAATCCTTAGCATGACAGACTGGGGAGCTAATTACTTCAGCAATGAGAGGCCCACTTATGCTCAAAATTTATATTTTTCTTTTATTTAATTTTATTTATACCTTTATTTAACCAGGAAGACCCATTGAGATTCAGAATATTTTTTACAAGAGAGACCTGGCCAAGGTAGCAGCCAATAAAGTCAAGGCAAGATTAAGCAAGATAAGCACAATGAGAAATTACATTACATTACAATAACAACTATTTAAAAACATAGTGAGCCTCTTAAGAAAAACAAGCACATGTCTTCTTTGCCACACTCTTTATGATTGTCTTACATTAATGAACTGAAATGAATGATTCCCTTTTAAGATTCTCCAACTCTGTGAGTGACTGGGGCACATTGAAAAGCAACCAATTGGAGGAACGGAGCTGGTAACTCCCGGAGCTAATACAGAGTAGGTTACAGCGATATCCTGGAAGTTTTCCCAATTTTGATTTATAGATGAAAACATACCAGTGTTGTTTTCTGCGAGTGGTTAGTGATGTCCAACCTACCAAATCATAAAGACTGCAGTGGTGAGTGAGGGACTTTGCATTTGTTATGAACCGTAATGATGCATGATACACTGAATCATGTGTATGTAAAATGGATGAGGCTGCATGCATATACAACATGTCACCATAATCAATCACAGACAGAAAAGTAGCATTCACAAGTTTTTTCTTAGCACTGAAAGTAAAGCAAGGTCTGTGTCTAAAATTAAAATCTAATCTGGCCCAAAGTGGCTGGGATGGGTTCCACCTTTCTCCTAACATGAATCAGAATTGAACTTGATCTAAACTGAATGATTCAATGTGGTCCTGAAGTTTCTTTTTGCAAAATATAGTATGATTATGTCACATCATTGGTAGACAGACAATCAAACCTCCCACAGTTTGAGCCATCTCCCAGACCCAACACTGTGTTTAGACCAACTCAGACAATTGTAGACTTCTATAAATTATATATTCATCCCATTGTCTGATTGCTCTACAGGTAAAGGACAAAGCTGTGTGATTGCACAGGGGAGATGTTCATGGTTCATCACAGTCATAGTTCTCACATTTCATCTACTGACAACAATATATCTTACTGAAGTCTTTAAAAACTCAGTGGTTCCCAAATATATCACAATAAAAGGTTAAAAAAGCAGTCACCTGGACTTGGTTTAGAGTAGAAGATGTTTCACTTCTTATAGAAGAGGCTTTCTCAATTCTGAATTTGAACTGGTAAGAAAGCTGGTTTATCTGCTGCTAGGAAGGAGGAGTTTTAGACCTGAAACTAAATTCTATTGGTTCAGGAGACTAAACAGACTATGAATAGCCTGAGTGGTTTCGGGTCATTAGGAGTCCTTTGTCCTCAGCTGGAGAGAGAGTCAGTTAACCCTCCCCAGCCTGGTCCGCTCCTTCAGATGTTAATGACCTGAGTGAAACTGGTTTGTTTTGTTTGGGTTTCAGGTGATGGAAGGTTGTATCCTGAGACCACCATTTCTGTTAAGAGAAGGTTTATCTTTTTTGACAAAGATTGGTTCTTTCACTCCTCGCTCAAACTATCCTTTCTCTCTGGCTAAGATTTGGACCTCACTGTCCTCACAGGAGTGATCTGAGTCCTTCAGGTGGAGGTGTACTGCAGATTCTAGTCCACTGGAGTTGGCCCTGCGGTGTTGGTATAACCGCTTGTGCAGAGGTTGTTTGGTTTCTCCAATGTACTGTTCATTACAGTTCTCACTGCAGTGGATGGAGGACACAACATTGCTCTGTTTGTAACTGTGTTCCCAAATATAGTTTTTTATATGTAGTTTCTATGTTCAGCTTTTTGAAGGCTCAATATTGTTTTAGTAATGTGCAATGGTGAAACAGATTGCATGGTGGCAGCATGGAGGTTGTAAATATTCCTAAATGCAAACCAATTTAGAAAAAGTGCATTTTATGTGATACTCTGCAAAATATTTCCCTATGTATTGAGTCAGCTTTCACTCTAACATCTGTATAATGTATAATAATAATGACTCTCGGGGCAGTTTCATGTGCTGAACCTCTCCTGGGAGCAACTCTCTACAATTATTTACCCTGCCATAATTCATACAGCCAAGGTAATGCAATTGAGTCCAAGTAGCTTCAGCATCTTAGTTTTCAATTAAAACACGAGCATCTTGTGAAAAAAATGGAAAAGCATGCATTTTTTTCCTTTCTCAAAGGGAATAAACCACTTCTGAAATCATATAATTGAATGTGAGCCATGGATGTGTGATAATTTTCTGCTGACAAACAAAAAGAGTCGGTTTTCTCATGCGTGTATTATACAGTAGGCATTGGAGTTGCTGTATGCTGGTCTAGAGCTGCCTTGGTCCCAGATGCATCCATAGAGAGGTGGTATCAGTATTCAGAGCACAGAGGTGTCAGACAGACTGCCAGCCGGGGTCAAGCGGTCTCCCCTCATCAACAGGACTTTATACTGCCGAAAAAGAAAGGCTTCAGACTTTAGATACGAGAGGAATGCTGTGGCAAAATGTGGTGACACTGGAGCAAACAATCAATAAACCATTGTTAAGAGCTCATATTTCCAAACCAATATGTTCACATTTCATCCTATTCATTGAAGCAAACCTTCTAGATTTACTTATAGCATTATACATAATACATCAGTGGTTCTCAACTACCTGTGGGACTGGTCTAACTTTTAATCATCATCATTTTATTTTGACCCACATTCAACAGAACCAAAGACATTTAATTATTATTATTATTATTATTATTATTATTATTATTATTATACTACCACTTTTATAGCACATGTATTTTGGCACATCTGCATCACCATTTCACATAATTAAGCAATATTTAGGCTTCAAATATAATTATGAAACAGATTTTCTTTGATTTTTTCTACTTGTTATTGTACATATACTTTGGACCAATAAAACTCTAGCTATGGATTTACATAACTTTAGATTTGTAATGCCATTGTTTACTTGCATTAGGGAAATCCCATAATTAAAAAAAATATATATATATGTTTTATAGCATTTTAAACTCCTTTGTCATAAATTTAATGGGAAACAGAAATCACACTCCTACAGTTTCTTTGTCTAGCTCATACAAATAAAGTATCTCTCTGTAAACTACCGGGAATACTACGTAATATGAATATATGCAGCTAAACTGATAAACTTTACTGTAGAAGGCTTTTTGTGTAATGGGTCCGATGGGAAAATGATGTTAATATTTTGTATTGTGTTTTTCCAACCAGGTCCGTCCCTGGTGGGTGCCATGAAGAAAGACTGGGCGTCCCCCAACAGCATCGCCCTGTCCTGGCAGCAGCCCGAGCAGACCACCCTGCTCATCCTGGAGTACGAGGTCAAATACTACGAGAAGGTACTGTGGGCTCGATTTACTCTTCATCTAACACTGTGAGTCTGTGCCAAGATTAAAGCCAATGTGGTGACCCCTGTCAGCCTACTGCCCCATGCCATCTATATATAGTTAGTTATAGAGTACTCAGTGCTATAGGACTGTGGTATAAAATCTACTCTTTTCATGAAACTGGTTGTGTGTGCTGTAGGAATTTTGCCGCAAGTGCACACAAGCGTAGTAAGCAATTTTATGTGACCATGGCCGTGCAACACAGCGAAATCTGGACTGGAGGCTGAAGCTGAATGATTACATTGTTAGAGATACAACGTGAGCAGGTGGAGCTTGGCCACTCACGTTAACTTCTCTCTTTTTATGAGTTTGTGGACAGCGATATATCACTTCTTCTTAAAAAGATGCCCATAATATAACATACACCAATCAGTCATATTATGATGCAACAAACTGCAGATGATGATTTATTTTTATGGGGTTTTTTTGTTTGTTTGTTTGTTTAAAAGAAAAATGCAGGAGAATTAGTATTTACAGTAAAGTTAGTATGAAATTTCTTTGTACTAATAGATATTTTATGACCCTTTTTGAAGAATCAGCAACATGTATGTGTGACGGGGTACTCATGGTATGACAAAAAAGCCCAGGGGAGTACACAGACAAGACAAAAAAGTTTGGGAACCACTGTGTTAGATTGTACCACACTGACCAGCCTTCACTCCTATGGGCATCACCTGTCGCCGGTTCATAGCTGTTCCTTCCTTGGACCAACTTTTATAGACACTGACCACCGTAGACTGGGAACACCCCACAGGAGCAGCAGTTTTGGAGACACTCTGACCTCTAACTCGCTTAAATCCTTACACTTGCCCGTTTTTCCTGCTTCTAACTCATCAACTTTGAGGACAAAATGTTCACCTGCTGCCTAATATATCCCACACACTAACAAGTACCATGATAAAGAGTCTGTTGTTCACTTCACCTGTCAGTGGTCATTATGTTATGCCTGATCTGTGTGTAGCCTTATAACCATAAAGTCTAGTAAATATGCTTCCAGGACTTGACATTAGTTTTTTTTTTTTTGTTGTTGTTTTTTACAATTCTGTGTGGCCTTGTTTCTCTGGTTTATCTACAAACAGACTGTAAAAACACACATTATCTTATATTGTTTTGCTGTGTCTCTCTCAGGAGCATGAACAGATGAGCTACTCCTCCACCCGCACCAGGGCTCCCAGTGTGATCGTCTCGGGCCTTAAACCTGCCACGTGGTACGTCTTCAGTATACGGACAAGGACAGCAGCAGGATACAGCTCCTACTCCCCCAGATATGAATACGAGACTACAGGAGACTGTGAGTATCTTCAGGTTGTCCTCACAATACCTGTCCAGTATGTAAACGTGATATACTAAAGTAATATTAGTCTATAGGTTTTGGCATGTACACTGTTTCAGATTATCAGTACAGGTTTAGTAGTGTGTGCTCTGCTACAAAACAGATGTAAAATCAACAAGAATAGAATATCCGGTATGTGTTAAGTTTAAGCCTGTAGTGTCTATGATTTGGTTTTAAAATAAACTTCTTGCAGCCATCTTCATCACTTTTCCCCCTCATCATTTGTTTAATTGTGTCAATAACCAAACATCTAACCTCAACCTTTTCTTTTTAATTACAAAATATGAAATGCACAGTTAGAAGTTCCATGATCTTTTGACCGTTGGAACAAACAGCAACAACAATAAAATAAAAAGAATTTATGAACCATATGATTGTGGAAAATGCATAAAACAATACTCCCCAGATTTAGTTTTTAAATACTTCTTAAACTCCCCCATAGTGCGATTACGTACAACATAGCCATCATCCAACACATTTAGCACTCTTATGGCCAGTGTCAAGCATGACCTATGTAGCATGCTGGCACCAGGCAATTCTCCATTAGGAAACACATAAAACGTTCTCCGCACATTATAGGGGAAATATTTTCGTGTAGGGCAGGTCCCAGAGCAGTTGGTGAAAGCCCGCGGCACAGTTGAAATGCAAAACATGACAATGCAAAGTTTTATCTTGTTTGTAATGTTGTTAGGCTCAATATGCTGTAATGGTCAGAAGTAATCCCTGATTGATATGGCAAATTGAGAATTAAGCGCATGCACTGCCTTTGTAGGCTTTCTAGACAATTTTCTGATGTTATCCAGTGCCACAAAGCAAAACTGAGCAGTGCTCCAATCAAGATCTGATATAGGCCTTGTATATGCGTAGGAGTAGTTCATTGTTTTTTGGTAGCTGCTTAATTTTAAGTGATTTCAAAACAAAGATTTCCTTTCGAGCCATTTTGCATACTTCTTCAATGTGACGCTTAAGTTTTAAGTCACTTATAAATAGCACACCAAGGTGCTTTACCTCATTTGAAAAAAAAAATCACATGTCCTTGAAAGATAACCTGATTGTTCAGAGAACTAACAGATTGCTTTGTAAAGCACAAACACACAGTCTTGGAGGCATTAAACCTCATGCCCCAGGTATTAGCCCAGTCACTTGCAATGGCTAATGCATGGTTCAAGTCAGTAATAGCTAAGGCTGGGTATGCACAGGAAACAGTAACCCTAAACAAGAATGGACTCTAAGCCACTTTTGAGTCCTGATCCTTCAGTTTTTACATTTTCTTTTATGAAGAAATAAAACTGTAACCAGACATTCATGACATGTATTTTTTTGTATTATTTTATTTATTTTGAGCAAGTGAATAGTTGGTGTGCAGTGTAATATTGCATCCCAGAACTTTTTTTTTTTTTTTTTTGTACTTTTTGGTCTTTATCTGCCACATATATCAGAACATATATCAATAGCTAGAGAGGACGCTATAGGGTAGAGCAAGAGGATGAGGCAGAGAATGACCCAAGTCTGTGGATAAGTGGTTTGCACAAAACCACCTAGACATGCCAGTACAACAATGTTAAAATGACAAGTTGTGATTTGAGGAACTGTTTTCTTTTGGTGTGCTATATAAACAAAGCTGTCATGTTTATTTTCTTGAATGCTCACCTAAAACTGTATTTGCAATTGGAAGATGTAACACAGGCATCACAAACATGAGCATGAATAAGACAGCTAAAGCATTAGAGGGGGGGATTTGGTGTGCAAGTAGCAGTACATTCTCAAAGACAAGAATACTTTGTGTCTATTATTAATTTAAATTTTAAAAAAAGGTTCAAAAGAAAATCATCTGGACATTTCTAGTGAAAACTGCTGTGTGAATAGAAGCGTATCTACAGTATTTCCCTCCCTTCAGGTTTGACCACTCTGGGATGGAAGAACTGTCGATACGTTTCTACTCACACAGCAGTTTTCACTAGAAATTACTAAGCCCTGAGGATAAAAGGTGAAAGAAACCATGTTCAGATGACCTTCTTGTTTAACCTTTTTTACTGAATTCTCCTGAGAATTAACACAGACGTCTTGTTATCCATTAGTTTTATTATTTTATTATGTCAGGTGGCATGAAGTCCACTTTCAGTGCTTCTATTTCTTTTTGAGATTTGTGAAAATCAGAAGCACTGTTTGTCCTCTTGGAAGGATATGACTGATACTGATGGAGGAAGTTCCTAGCGAAATCACTGAAAAAGCATAAGAGAGGCTTTAGATAGAGCTGTACAAATATCGCCCCAGAGCTATGTCAGGATATCAGCTCAAATTATAACCACGGGAGACCATTTAATTATTAAAAAATCTGCTTGCAACAACTTTACTTGTGTTGGAGACATTTCAGTCAAAGATAGAAATTGCCTGTTGTAAGCAGTAGTTCAGGGTCAGGTGAAGTTCACAACGCCCGGAGTAGCACTTGAGGCGGTTTGCATCAATGTCACAACAGCAAATAATAAGTGCGGAGGAGCCCAAACCCTGCACCATCTATATGTGCATACTCACACTGTGCTGGGCATTTTTTTTTTTTTTTTGAGAAATGCAGAAAACACACAAAATCTGAAGTGAGACAGCAATGCCACTCTCCCACTTGCTGTATGTTTCTCAATTGGGCTGCTGCAAGTAAACACAGTTCCTTAAGTTACACTAGACTTGCATATCAATGAATGTCGTTTCATATTAACATAGTGTAACAGGTGCTCATTCATTTGGCAATCCATAATTTACACTCTTTTGATCTCAATGCGTTTTTCTTTCACTTGACAGGTTTACTCTCTACACATCTAATTAAACTCGTGTTGTATAATGATATTTCGAGAGGAAGATACTCTTCCTCACTAAAGATGTAGATATTTTAGTAGTTCTATTCAAAATAAAACATGAATGAAAGATTTCAGACATTTTTAGTAATTTAATTGTGATGATAGTTGCTTACAGTTAAAGGTCCTATCACAACAAAAGGTTTAAAAAGCAGACATCTGGACCTAGTTTTTAAAGGTCCTATATTATGCAGATTTTTAAGGGTTTTTGGAATAGTTTTTTTTGCATTAGTAATTCACATTTTATAACTTAAGATAATGTACAGTATATGTATGGAAAGGCAACAGTGGAGAATGGACAAAGCATAATATGGCTGTTTAGCACTGATATTAGCTACAAATGACGCTAACATAGATAAATGAGTTGACCGCCTCGTAGTGATGACAGTGTATGGGCTTTAGAAACACACAGAAGCACTTCCTGGTTTTACGTTTCTATTTAAAGTGCTGAGACCAAGCATTATTCAGATCTTCAGAAGGGGACGGGCTCATCAAACAGAATTATTCAATCAAACATGAATGAAACAAAAAAACTACTCCAAGTATGTTTTTAAGGTTGAAACAATATTAAAATATGATTAAAAGCTAAAAAAAAAATAAAAAAAAGTCAATATATCATAATAGGGGACCTTTAATGAAAACCAAAATTCAGTATCTCTCTTATACAATTTGGATGTTACACAATTAAATAACGCTGTGGACTGAATCTATATGTTATATGTTTTCCACAATATTCTAATTTGACATGCCTACCTACATGCCCTTTTTTCTAAAATAGCTTTATTGATTGTCACTCTGTTATTGTTCTCAAATAGGAGAGGTCATATGTATCCTGTTCATAAAATGCCCAGTAATAATGGTATTTCAGAGGGAGAAATATGCTGAGCCAGCTTCTGTGACGCTGAAATCAGACGAACCTATTATGAGCAGCACATTTCAGATCAACCTGTGCAAGAAAATTTAAACAATGTTAGCAAAGTCATGGCATTCTAGTTGATTTGCTGTGGCAGAACCAGGAGGGAAAAGCCAATTAGACCCTTATCTTATTTCAAAGATGTGAACTTTCTTTAAAATGTACGTATAATTTTAGATGAACAAATTATCACTTTTTGGTGACAATAATTGTTAGACTTAAGGCCTCGATACACCAAGGCGACTCCCAGACTGCCACCGATAAGACAGAGCGACAGCTCGTCTCTTCTCGTCTCCTCTCGTTCCCTCCCGTTTCCTCACGTCGCATGACCTTTTTCCCTCTTCATACACAGAAGCGACAACCGACCTAAAGACCGTGTCTTGCGCATGTGCGTGATGTAATTACCTCCCCAAAGCGGCAGATGGCGCTAGCCAGTGAACAAAGATCAACGGAAGTGACACAATGTTTGCGGAAGACATAATCATGTAGCGCGCCTTGGTCTGCCACTGTTCTCAGCTTGTTTGAACATTACAGAACCATGATAATGGCCGGTTTGGACATTGTTTTGTGTGGATTAGGTGCTGCTGCTCTGTTACTTGAAGAAGATAACTTTCCGCATGGAATTGCGAGGAATGCAAAAGTGGTGACAGTGCGCTGCCACAGCGGTTTTCATCTCTCGTCACTCTGTCACTTCCGCTAAAATTCCCGTGAGCTGATTGGCGCAGCAGTTGTAGTGCTAGGCCTATCAGAGCGCTTCATGCCAAAGACCAAAGACGCCAATTCAACAAGGCTAATCAGCAGGAAACTAGTCAGACGGCCTCCGTCCTGGAGCGATGGGGGGCGACGGCGCATACATATCAAAAGGACGGAAATGAGCGACGTGGAAGAACCGTATAGACGGCTTCAGACGGGCGATCGTCGCCTTGGTGTATACCCCCCTTTAAAGGTAGGGGTGAAAGTAGATTTTTGTTTATGCCGGTACTATAACAAATTACGCCTACATATATATTTTTAATAGCAGAAAAAAACAGATACGTGGTTGAGAATGAATCTTGACAATAAATGAAAAATATAGACAGGGCTTATACAGGGTTTGACAACAAATCAAACATACCCTATAAAGCCCAATTCACACCGGACGCACAGACGCGCCTCAAAAAATATGCCCCTATTGTTTTCTGTGAGAGCCCTCACAGCAGGCGCGCGGCGGTGGCTGAAAACACATGGCCCCCGTACTGATGGTTCTCTGCTCCGTGTGACACAGATGCACAGCTGTAAACACCGAGGGACAGTAGCTGCTGCTCGGGGGGACACAGGCAGCAGCTCCCGACTCCTGCTGCAGTCAGAGCACGGGGAAAACTCCTTTCTGCTGCAAACTCACTAATAACTCACTAATAGAACAGCCCAGTCTATCCTCGCAGCCTGGGCGACTTCTATCACTTTGTCCAGTTATTAACAGATAAAACATATATTTTAAACTCCACGTTGTTTATGTTAAAGCCCTCTCAAGTGCCGAGACGCAGCAGGTTCGGTGTAATTTGATGCGCTGCAGCTCTCCCGGTGTGCGTTGGGCTTAAGACGCGCATGCTCAATGCGTTTGTTTAAGGAAGCGAGAGAATCAGTGAATGATGAGAGGGGAGAGGGACATTCTGTGCATTAAATCACATCACAGAGCAATCATAAGACACTAAAAACCAATCAGACACTTATATGATGAGATAAACCACTGCCTGGTTCACAAGCTTTAGCGTCAGATTTTTTTTTTTCTCTCATACGAGCGACCACGGTCCGCGGCTGCTTTCTAATGTGTTAAAGCTGCAAAGACCGGCCAGACAGCTGATCTCCTTCCACCCGGTACTGCGTACCCCCTCTAAATCTTATGCCGGTACGTAGTACTGGGCCATACCGGCTTACTTTCACCCCTGCTTAAAGGGGCTATATTATGCTTTTTTTGTTTCTTTTAAATTAATTTAGGACACACCTAGAGCTGCATCTTACGTTTTGTTGGTCAGAAAACGTAGTAATTATTGAAAAAACCTTATTTGAAGAAACTCATCATTTGGCTTTGTGAGAAGTGCTCAGATTAGGTCCCTGCCACTTTAAGATCCCTCCCTCCCTACTGTCCTGCTGCTGTCACGCCCCTTTAGCACAACAACACATGCCGAGTGTTTGAGGGCTGTCCGCTGCAGTTTGGGGGTGAGTTTGTTTGGTTGCTGCGGGGGTGGCATGAGTTGTAGCAGTGCTTCCTGAACGGGACAGGGCTGTGAGGCGGGAGGGGCGTGGTCAGGTGGAAAAGGCAGACACTCAGACATGCGTGAATGAAACAAAACGTAACTCCAGGTATGTTTTTGATGAGGAAACAACATCATACCATGGTAGAAAGTTCAGAAAAGTCGATTTTGCATAATATAGCCCCTTTAAGAGGTTTGTGGCTCAGCATTTACCCCTGGACTTAAAGATTCACAGTTTAAGTTCAGGTCTGGAAACTTTATCTTTACTATTGCGAGACTGGGCACTTGCTTTGGTTGAGGTTGTCTCTCTCCAAGTGCTACAAGTTTGTCCAAGGCATCAAAAGTAACACAACTTTTCACAGAAAACTTTTGAATACTTTAATAGAACCTAGTGCTTTTTTGGAGAAACAGCCCTTATACCTGGGTACAGATGTTGACAACTCACTCCTCTATTATGGGTGCCTGACTTTGTGTGGTTACTTCGAGTGAAAGTTTCTCTGTGAACAAGGTTTCCTCTGTGCCCCAGCTCTGCCTATTGATTACAGTCTCTTAGGGAATCTGCCAATCCTCCCTTAATGTTTAGTGCATTTTAATTGAATGTTTTTGTGTGTGTAGTGGATTTATTGGAAGTCGACTCATAAAGTACAAAGGTGCAGCTGCCCTTTCATGTCAGGTTAGGTATTGTTGAGGGTGATTTGGCTTCACAGCGGTCCTCTCCTCTCCAAAGCCGCAGACCTGGGTTTTATCTGTGGATCAGACGGCGCAGGGCCAAGTCTTTGTACTGGGCTGCCTTTTATGTCAAAGAGAAAGCAGCTTTGGCCCCTGTCGCGGCGCTGCCTCTCTGTCGGCCTGTCCATCCTCCTGTCACTCACTGTCTGTGGTGCTCCTCTGCTTCCATCTGTGGATCTGTCAATTCCTCATTTCTCTTTCTCTCTCGTTTGTCTTGGTCTATCTCATGTCATGCTTTTTCTGATTGGTGCCCAAATATTCTTTATTTTTCATCCTCTGCAATCTTTCCACAACAAGTTACTTGACAAAGACTGTAATGACAATGGTAAATCTCCAGGCAGTACTACAAGTATTAGAAGAATGCAGACCTCCACCAAGGCATTGGAAAGTGCCTTGAACCAGTGGTGGAAGTAACTAGATGCTTTTTATCAAGTAATTTTTTTAAGTACTTGTGAGTAAGTACATTTTTTTAAGGTTTCTGAGAACATTTTTAAGAACATGCTTTTACTTTTACTTGAATGAATGATAGCATATTAAGTAATTATAAGTAGATTCTCTAAGTCAGCTATTCCCAAAGTCAAGACTGTCGAGACCCCCAAATACAGATCTTCCTTCTAGTCAAAAGACTGACATATTTTTCTTCATATATTTTTATAAAAATAATACAAAAAACACAGACTGTTGGCTAAAATGTATTTTAAAGTAATATTTTAAAAACAAGTATATCATTGTAATTCATTTGAAATGAGATTTTTTTCCATATACTCAATGTTTTTAGGTACGTATTATTTTCATTGACTAATTGTCTTTGTATATTTTTGTGTTTTAATTGTCATTATAGACCAAAACCATATGTCTGAAATAAAAATTGAATTGAAATTTAAATTGAATTGAAATATAGAGAACCTCTGGGGCAGTACCTTTGCGGATCCCAGGGGGCCCCGGACCCCACTTTGGGAACCACTACTCTATGTGATCAGTACCACTCTCACCTTGCAATCAGAAAGTCCTGGGTTCGGCTGGCTAGTAGTAGTAGTAGTAACTTGTAGTAGCACTATCTTAATTAACTGTATGTAATTATACATATCTCCTTTTAATTGGAAAATGTCTTGCAAAAAGACACATTATGAAGTGCTAATCATTTTGATATAATAGTAATAACAGTGAAAAGAGTTCCTTAAAGCACTGCACCTGTTTAAGTGATAGAAAATTACTATTAGCAAGTAAAAATCTCTTCCTAGTGCTAAATATGCATTGTAAAAGCCTTTTAAGAGTCAATACGAGAAATGACTTCAGTGTGACACAAGCAGAATACAAAGGCTTTAAGCAGCAGTTTGCCTGAAGTAAGGTAATCAATATCTAAATGTTTCCTGTCAGGCAGAAAAATACAAAAATAGGCCACTACAGTGCTATTGGAATAAAATGTTGTTCATAACAAGGAACTGTAAAAAGTCAACTATATTTCAGAGCTCTGTTGTGTTGGCCAATATATAATAATGACTAGAAATAATATAATTATTTTACATGATTCTGTCACCTCATGCCTCAGGATGCCTACTGTCAAACCGCTCTTCTGGGACTCTCCACTGTGTCCTCAGAAATCCCTATAAATTAATCTGGCTCCATAACGCACATACAGTAAGAAGATAATACATGGCCACAGTCATGCTCTGCTCCGGTGTGGCCCTCACTTAAGCCCTGGACCTGATGCCCGTCCACACACTGCATCAGCCCACGAGAGCCACGCCGGTCCAGCCGCCACCGCTGCCACCTCCGCGATCTCCAATTCATATTCATTAAGCGTGAAATATTATCGAAATAAGTTTGGTAATAGCAATCATCTTTCAATTATCTGGGATTCGTTAGCCTTGTGACAAGACAGAGAAAAGGGAAAATCATGAATATCAAATGGGACCAATTTAACCAAATGATCATGGACTAAATCACAATTTCATGAATGAATAATATTAATTAAACAGCAGCCGGTCTATGGATCATTCCAGTGGTAGAGCTGACAGGGTTTTTGCATTACAAAGAGATGATCAAACATTTCTCTGCAATATCTGCATGCTCTGTATGTATGGTGCACTGATTAAATGGAATATTTAAAATAACCATGAATCTATTTTTTCTCTCCCTTTCATATTGTCTACCATCTCTCCTCATTGATTTTAATTTATACCATCTTTTATCCTGCTTTTTACATTAAAATATGCATACTTTTGCATTTTTCTGTCTTTCTTCTAATCCTTGCATATACATCCCACTGTATCATTTTTTTTCCACTGTTTCAAACATAAAGCTTCAGACATTGCTTCAGACCAAGGCCAGGTGTTGGTGATCGTCACTGCTGCTGTGGGAGGCTTCACTCTACTCGTCATCCTCACTTTGTTTCTGCTCATCACTGGAAGGTAAGATGAGTTCAGTATACTCTCCCTTTTTGTGCATGTTAAAAAACTGCATCCAAAAATCCAAAAGCCATGAAAAGTTGTCAGAACTTACCCTTCTCCCTTACTTCTGTCTAGAGCAGTGGTTCCCACCTTTTTTGTCTTGCGTACTCCTTGGCTTTTTTGTAATATCATGTGTACCCCTTCCACTCATAAGTGTTGATAATTCTTTAAAAAGCGGTCATAAAAAACATCTGTTTTATTATACAGAAACTGTATACTTTGTTAATACCAATTCTCCTTGCATTTTTTCTTTTAAAGTCAAATTCATGGTTAAAATGTCCTTGCCTTTGAAATCAAAATTATTAAATGAAAATATAACAATTATTACATTTACTTATTTTATTTTACATAAAATATTCTAAATTAAAAAACACTTAAAACATTAAAATCAATATAATAATAAATAATCTCAAACTCATAATAAATTTACCATTAAAAAAATGAAAATAATTTGAATAACCCCAATGTGAACCTACTGAACCTAAAAAATATGTAACAAAATCTAATATTTAGCTAATATTCTTTAGCAGTTTGATTTCCTCCCCATCAGTCACTGAGACACTTCACCTTGTCTTTCAAAATTTCCAATGTTTAGTATGAAAAGGTCACAAATATTTTCTTGATGTTCTTCCAAATAAATTATGAAATAATTCTAAGTACCCTCTGCAAAGTGCTTGCGTACCCCTAGGGGTCCCTGCACCCCTGGTTGGGAAACACTGGTCTAGAGAAACAATAGTACATAATATTAAAACCTGAGTTATATATGTGATGAAAGCCTGTAGGACTCAAGTGCCAATTCTATGTTGTTGTTTTGTGTGTGTGTGTGTTTTTTCCTAATTTTCTTCATGCTCTTATACAACGTCTGCAAAGTTTCCCCAAAGCAGTTTTTGTTTAAAATTTAAAATGTTTTGCTTGGCTTTTTAAGGTTTTAATATGTTGTTGATTTTAAAGTATTAGTTATATACCTTCAAACTCGACTGGACAGCCAAACCCATTTACCATTTTAGTTTGGTGGGTCTGTTACTCCTTCTATTTAAACCCATTGTTGTGTCCATTGCATTTGTGTTAATTTGTTCCACCTAGGACACAGCATGGAACAGATATGTAATAGAAAAAAGAAGTAGGAAGGCTGGCAAAGCCTTTTTTTTTTTTTACTTTTTTCAGTTATACAGAAAATGAATATAGTTAACAAGAATTAAACTAGAACTGTGTCTGACCTAAGCGACATGTAAAGTCAGGCACAGTCTGTCTTGTGGGATTTTCTGTAGGTGTGTGACTCATGCAGACAAATATGTGCAAAAAAAGCAGCAGAGCAAAAACATTAGCAGTGATTTCAGAAGTGTGAACTTGTGTAGGTTTGCAGAGTAAATCATTTGGCATTTTAGCCTGAAGAGACTCAACTGGAAATAAATATGGCTGCTCACAAACAAAACATCCTAAACATGTTTCATCATTCTCCAAACTAATTTTACAAGATGCTTTTGCCTTTTCATCTATATTCAGTTGCACAAATGTATACAAATGCAGGATTTCCACTAAACTTTCTAACTTTCTCTGCCAGTCTAGGGCACTATATTTCTCAAATAGTCCAGTAAATATCATTGTTGTAGACTTATTTTTGCACCATGCTTCTTACAAATTGCATTCAAATACAGGAGTGTGACTGCAGGAAGTCTGCAATAAAAGGATCTCCAGTAGTGTTATTTTATTCAAGGAAATTCAAATGAGCAATTTAATAGCTCCAAAATATGCAGCCACAGGGATCACAACTGATGTTTTCTTTATGTCACTCCTAAGCCTGGATAAATGGAGAGGGTTGCATCAGGAAGGATATAAAAAGAAATAAAACCAATGCCAAAGAGGAAGATCACTGCATGTACAGAGGAAGATGATTTGCTGTGGCAACCCAGAAAGAGAAAAGCTGAAAGAAAAGACAATTGAAAAAATCCAAAAATACATCTTTTCACGGTAGTAAGAAGTCCAGTCCTTTGATTAAACCACTTCTAAGTTTCCTGGAGCTAAAATTTTGTGTGTAGTCCTAATGTGTGTAGTCTTGTTGTGAGTTTTTTTTACACACTTTTGCTAACTAAAGCCAACCCTTAAGAATGTTTATGTTCCAGTGCAAATGAAACTAGACATCATGCTGTTTTAATTAATGACATATCTGCCGTAGCAGGTCTCTCAGTGACCCGTGTAGGAGGGTCTCAAATTAAATATGAAAAACACCAAATGTTCATCAGGGCTGTCCAAAAACTAGGCTCCTACCATTTGGGAAAGGGTCTATATTTAAGGCAAAGCATGTCTGTCATGGCTGTAACTGCATTAATATGGTATATGAAAGCTAAATTCATATTAAATAACGTAAATATTGTGTTAGGGCAGAGTTTACCCTTCATACCAAGTGTTTCAATATCATAACTTAACTTAAAAAAAGGGGTTGGCTCCCATTTGATTAGAGAGAGTAGCTGCATCTTAACTATGCTTTAAAAAAGGATCTGTGTTTCTTATTTTTAAAATTCTTATGCGCTTTGTCTTGCCCTCTCTCGTCCCTGCAGCGGGAGGTCCTCTGTAATGAGCTGTCTGCGAGCCATGTTAGCCCAAAGAGGAGTGGCTCGTATTACATTGATACTTTGATTAGGACGGTGGGCTTGGGTTGTCTCTCTAGGGGAAGTGCTTGTACATATACATGAAATGAAAATGTATCTCGACGAGCCAGAGAGCAAAGCGAGCAGCCCAGGTCTTTGTGTGTGATATCTGGCATTGTGTGGGTTCGCGTACACAGCCTCTTTTTTTTTCCCCTCGACATGAAAGCCAAGCGAGACAGAGGCACGGCCCGGATAAAGCGGATCAGAGGATGGGACTGGCAATGGCTGATAAAGGCACATGCCACCGATTCTTTAATGAACAGCTTGACCCCATCAGCAGAGGTCAACAGTGCGCTGTCTAAATCCCCCACTCCCCTGCCCCTGGTTAGTGCTATCTGCTCTGTCCATCAGTGTCCACCAGACCACAAGACTCCACTGAGCCCAAAAAAAAAAAAACACAATCTGGCAACCCGCCGCTCGTAGCCCTCTGACACCGGCTCTAATCTGGCAACCAGGATTATGCTAAGTCTTCAAAGAGGAGAGCGGCTCATAGGTGATCCCATGCAGACCCACATGCATCAATGCCACCGGACACTTTGTTCACGCGGGTAGAGTAAGGACACTGAAACAGCTTTATCAGAGCATTTTGTTACTCCATGAATATACTGTCATGATCTTGTCCGTGTCCCTGTTTTGTTTCCTTTGTGTTTTATTTTGATGTCTGCTTAGTCCTTGTGTTTTTCTGTTTTACCTCCTGCCCTCTTGTGTTTCCTGCTTGTTTGATTGCCTGCCCCGCCCCGATGTGTTTCACCTGTGCCTCGTTCCCCTTGTGTATTTAGTCCCTGTGTTCTCCCCAGTTCTCTGTGTTGTCATTGTCAGTGTCTGTGCCAAATTCATGTCCCAGAGTCTCCATTGTCTTTGTGATTTCTGTTGTCTGTAAGTTTTGTATTTTGTTTTGCCTTAGTTTGGACTTTTACATTTAGTTATTCTTTGTTTTTGGACTTGTTAGTTTGTTTTTTCACTCCATTTTGTTTCCGTTCCCTTAATTTAAATTGCACTCTCACCAGTCCTGCTCTTTGGGTCCTTTTTCTCTGTACCCTCCTCTGGTTTGATTCTCGCTGTTCCCAGTTCATACTGTGGATGTGTCCTTGGGCAAGACACTTAAATGAATTAAACTTTTATTTTAAATATGCATTCAAAATAGTGCAACAAAAGCAGAATTAGACATAATGTCCCTTAACAATTCATATATTTAAAAAGGAATAGAAAGAAGTATTAACATATCAAATCTCACGCCTTTTCCCTCTGGCTCAGATCAGTTCTCCTGTTTCCTGGCATACTCTAAAGGGTATCTGATTTATCAGATTTGTAATTCATGATTTACATCCATCAAAAATGTTTTTTACACATACTGTACAAAGCTCTATATCTACATATCTACACCCCCATAAATACATGTGCACAAACACCCAATTTACTAGGGGTGTAACAATATGTTTTTGGAATGATACGATATGTAGCAATTAGAAGTGTTTTGATACAATTCAAGAACGATACTGGCTAATTTGGAACAATACGATTCAGCACCTTCGTATCAATAATCAATTCAGCAACTTTTTGCCAAAAATTATAAAAGTTTACTCTCAAATGTAGCACAGAGGCCGGAGTTGATTATGTTCAGCAGACAGAGAGTGAAGAAAAGTTGATTATAACATTTTATTTAATTAAAAACACAAAATTTATCTCCAAAAAGCCATATCTGGTTTTATTTTAACATACACATTTCTAATTTCGATATTTCCGATATTATCGATTGATACTTCATGTGTATCGATATTCACTTCCTAGAAAACGATATGATCCAATACAAAGTCATGTGTATCGATATAGTTGTATCATAGGGAAAAAAAATTGATACATCGATATAGTTATCGATACACCCTTACAATTTACACATATACCCATACACTAATACAATGTATACATAGATAACAATAACTAATAAATAAAGATTTAAAAAATCTGGTCCACTAGCTCAATTATGTGTAAAGCATCATTTCTAACTTTCTTACTTTTATGTAGCCCCCTCCCTTAAACCTGGTGAAAATCATATCGCTGTACCTTTTTTTTTTTTTTTATTGCTTCATGTCTGGACATTCACTAATCTCCACATTCAACCTGTTCCACAGCCTCACTCCACAAACAGAAACACAAAAACTTTACCTCCACTGTCTGCGCACACTGGTGTATGCCTCAAGAGTTGGATTACAGTGTGTTCATCATAAATATACAGTTGGACAGATGCCACTAACACCATACTCAAGAACAACTGACCTCTTTAAGTCTGGATCATTTGCCTGTGTGAGTTCTCTGCACAGTGCTTCTGTACGGTTCACTTCCTGGGCCCTGGCACAGTCGGAGGAGGCGGGCTGCAGCACTTGGGCGATTGAGTGTAAATGGGCAAGAGTGCACAGAGATGACATATCACAGATGATCAGTTTGGCTATTGGCCTTGACATCAATGGCAGATAATGGTTAGGTGCCACGGTCGAGTTTAACGCCAACAGTGGGTAGGCAACAACTGTTCTCAGTGTTGTTCTCTATTGTGTACAAATGTCCCATTGTCGGCATTGTAGTTTGTAATGCACTAATGTTATCTGTTTGCATGTAACACTTTTTATAAATTAGTTTTTAGCTTTCTTATCAATTAAAAGATGAATGTAGGTACATGTCATGTGGGGCATGAGGCACGGGGGAAAAAGGAACCAAAAGCAGTACTGCAATCTGAAAAAAACTTTAATAAAAAGACTGCCAGAAAGAAACAAAATAAAGTCCAAACTCCAAATGAGAAAATCCAGAACACAAAACTCCAAAAAGGTCAAAAATAGAGGAATAACTAAAATACCAAAGCAGCAAAAAAAAAACTAAACAAAAAGCAGAGCTAATACTAAATAACAAAATCAAATATACAGAGAAAACAGGGACCGGGAAACATGGAGACAACAGAGATGACACAGACTTGGACAAGGACTTGACACATTCAACTTCAGACAATGACCCAAGAACGAACAGGGGAAAACTTAAGGATACTATACTGTCATTAGTAGTATATGGTTACAGTAAACTCATAATGTAAACAATGTCTTGTCATAAAGTTGATGTTCACTACATAAATTAGAGCCTGGTTAGAAAACAGTAGCGAGTATACAGTCATGTAGCCATTTTTATTTAGCAATTACTACGTCATTTTCTTATAAGCTAAAGGCTATAAATAGATTTCTGTTTTGTTTTCTTGTACAAGTAGTTAAAGAAATGTGCTTAGATTGAATCCATCAGTTTTGCCATCTAAAATGTCTTATTTAATGTTTGAATTTAATGCTCATTCATAAAAATTAATGGGCTTGCTGTTATATAGTTCAGTTGGTAAAGCATGCAGCGCATTTGGGGACAGATTTCCTAAGACAGGTGCTAAATTGTGAGTACAGATTGAAAAATAGCGTTTGGTATATGTGGGCATGTTGCGTGTGATATACGAAGAGAGTGCGCAAGTAATTGCTGCGCAAATCTGATATGTAAATGAGAATTTTGCGTGAGCACAAGACCAATAATGGCAGCAGAACTGCTCTGGCAGCTACGACTGCATCTTTCCTACTGTGATGCCACGCAAAAAGTGAACATGAGATTCAAGCTTCATAACAGGACTACTCTGACTATAGTTGTCTTAGAGGAATAATAATGTTATTGCAATGCATTTCACTTTCTTCTATTACCTTTGCATAGTCTGTCCTTATATCGTTGTCTCATAAGATTCTGGCGCTGACCACAGTCATGTGACTTGAGTTTCCCAAAGTGGAGAGACAGAGAGGAAAGGTAAAGTCACTGTCTGTCAGAGCCAGTAACCCTTCAAACACATAGCTTATAAAATGTAGCAAGTAGCCTTTATGCAGTGTTGATGGTGATCATGTAAATAAAAATAAAAAAAAATTCCAGCTTCTCCACTACATTAAACAGTAGCGCAGCCTCGATCCACTGTGGGCAGCTGTCAAACGTCGCAGCGAGCGTTGTGAGGCAATGGGATAAACACAGCAGATCTGACGCTGTCATCACATCATGGCCTTTACACAGCGTTTAAAGACTGCTTAATCGTCACTGTAAGGAGTTAAAAGTAGCCTATGTGAAACAGACTGAAAGCCCAGAGACAGGAGCTGTAAAAGGCTGAAGTTCAGGGGAGTGTGAGAGAATCAAGGAAAAAGTGTTGCAGGTAAAGTCTGTCTCTTTGCTTCCTTCGACTTCAGATCAACACATTACTGTTGTATCTGTGTAAATGAGCTCTGTAAAAGCATTATAACTTAATTTCAACGCCCCATCTGTGCTCTAAAGGCTGCACTCTTTTCTCTGCAAAACTGTCACGCCTGCTTCTCAGACGTGCTAAATTTACACGCAGATTTAGCTTCTGTACTCGTGAAAGATCAAACAGCAACCGCAAAGCAAATTTTGCACGTTCTGGTGCGAATGCCTTGTTTTGCACATTAATTGAGTCACAGGAACAAAAATTGCGCCGTGTTCATCCTGCTCCTGTGAGAGACGCAAATCTCAACTGCGTCTGGGTTTGTGCCAATTGTAGCACGACTTTTTCAGTTAGCGTGCACACAAACCTTTGATAAATCTGGCCCTTGGAGCTGCCTACAACTTGCTTCAGCAGCGTGGGTTCAAGTCCGGACTTTGACGGTTTACCTAATGTCTTTCCTTTTTCTCCTCCATTATTTCCTGTCACTGTTGTGTCTAATGAGGCATAGAAAGCCAAAAATATCTTTAGACTGTGTGTTATGTCATTTTTGTTACATCTTTAATTCTATTGGTAGCTCTGTCTAGGATATGCCCACTATCAAACATGTGGATAGCCGGTGTGTAAGTGGTGCATCTCTATCCTTTAGCCTGTGCGGCCTCATCTCCAGCAGCAGCAGATAGCATCTCTCATCTGGACCACAGGCCTCTATATGTTCAGAGCAGTGCTGAGGGAGAGACCCGGCACAAAGCAGTCTCACTGTAAAGACTTGCTCCTCTGAAGTGACACTGTGAATATGACACATTTTGTTTTTGTGTGTGCTGGGAATTGGGCTCCATATTTCACTTACTGCCTGCTTCAAAGCACATGTCAGATCCGCTCTTCAACGAGTAAATATCCTGCAAATGTTATACCGCATTCTCCAATGGAAATAAAACATTATATGCCTCACAATGGGGCCATGTTGCATACACTATCAACAGGCTGTATGGCCAATTCTAATATAAGGAAATCTGATACATAATACATTTACTTTGTATGATGGTCTATGTTAGCAAATTTTTAGTCACTAGATCTTAGCCACTCACACAGGATGACTTCTGTCAGCATTTGCTTTCAAACTCTACTGGTTTAAATGAATAATAAAGCATTATGTACTGTATTGCTCTTCGGTGAACAGTGAAGTTTGACCATGAGGAAGAATATCTAGTTATAAATTGGTGTGTACATTGGCAGAGGAGATCATGAGTTCAATCTTTGGGCCAGCCGATTATAAAGTCCATAAGTGGAGTCTGCATGTGCTGCCCTTGTTACTGTGGCTTCTCTCTGGCCTCCTCAAACTGAAATTACAAATCTATATTGCCCCTAGTGAATGAATGTGAGAGTGAATGGTTGTCTGTCTGTGTATGTCTCTATGTTAGCCCTGCAACTAACTGGCCACTGTCCAGGGTGTACCCTGCCCCATACCCATAGTTGCTAGCTTAGGCTGCAGCCACTGGCAACTCCTAACAGGAATAAGTAGAAGATGAATGAATAAATAATAGTCCTGAACTTTGACTAATAGATTTAATCATTTACAGAAGAGATTGCATCTCCTCTTTGTTCAGATGGGAACATAATACTATTCCATGTTGTGTGCAGTTCTTGGGCAGCAACAGCTCACTGTCCATAAGATTCTCTCTTTTTTTCCATCTTTGACCAAAACAACAAATCAGGCCCATTACTCCTGTGACTTTTCTGGTACATTAGCTGATACCAGCAGCATTCTTGTTTTCAGCTTTTGTTTACATACGGTTTCTCTCTCGACAGTTTGCCATATTGACTTTCTAAAGCTGTGACATTTAACAACTAACAACACTGTTAGCAATGAAATGTTGGCGCCATTTTTTTTTCCTTCAGCCCATCTGCTGCTTTGTGTACGTCACATATGCGAGGTAGAAAAGTGTGGAAAACTCATGCAGTTTTGTTCACTGCTATAGTTATTATTATTACATTGTTAAATTAACATTCACTCTTTTTGGGAAAGGAGTAACACTTTATGCACTGCAATTGACAGTTTTAATTATGTAACTTGAATTGTTTTGGGTGTTGAAACTCAAGAATAAAACATGTGCCGTAGGCTTGCACAATGTTGGGAAATACGTACAAGCCTTGTTTGAATTCTCTGTGGCACAATGGTGGAAAGTAACTAGATCAATATAATTCACCAAGTAATTTACTAAGCACAAATTAAGATTCTTTTGTTTGAATATAGTTTCTAAAACATATTTGACTTGAATAGATTTTTAAAGAAAAGATATTTTACCCAATTTAATTTTAAGTGATTGCAAAAGTGGTAATGGTAATAAAAAATAAAGTTGTAAAAATAGTAATAGCAGCAGTAGTAATAGTAATAGTACTACTGGTACTAGCAGCAAGTACTTTCTACATAAGTAAACTTTACACTCTCTACTTTATCTTATTATCTATTTACTATAGATTTTTTGTCCTGCAATATTGCATATGTAAAGTAGTAATGTTATTGCCATATGAATATTGCAGTAACTAATAAATAATACACAAATACATAAAAAAAATAAATAAATAAAAATTATAATATGTGGCTCTAATGTACAGAGATTTTTTTATGGTAAGTGTTAAAGAATAATCCATGTCTCTTTGTGTGTCTCAGGTGTCAGTGGTACATCAAGGCCAAGATGACCTCAGAGGACAAAAGGAGGACCAGCTACCAGAACGGCCTTGGTAAATGATCTCGATTGCTCATCCCCTTTTTTTTTTTTTTTTTTTGTACATAAAGCTGTCCCTAGAGTAAAATTAATCCATTCATTATCTAGAATGTCCTGCAGTGGGTATTGTCATTTCAAGATTTGAGCCCATACTTAGGACAAGATAGTGGACAAATTTTATTGAAGGCAGCATCAAACATGCTGCCTCTATTTTACAACCTACATGTATACTATTCATGTTTACCATATGCCCTTTAAAGTGTATTGATAATAATTACATTTTTTTTCTTATACAGATATTTATTGTAATATATAAGTAATTTGAGACCTTTGAGAAATCATCAGTTATTGTTAATTATGTGTCCACCCTATTTATTAATAGTCACACAAACCACAGCCTGTGTAGTTACTAAATATTACCCAACTGTAAATTAATATGAATAGATAAGTACAAATAGTTATGCTAATTTACCTCACTCATATTGAGCGACTGTGTCCAAAGCTCATTATGATAATCATAATTCAAATTGCCCAACTCTGTAAAATACTTAGATTAGCCGTGAAGTCCTCTGTGGGTTAAAGCTAGCAACTATTCACTTTTAGCAGCATTCATGCATATAATGGCATCCTATTACACAAAAGATTATGTCCTGTTCTGTCCTTATGTGCTCCTGTCGCCTCTTAAATTTCATTCCTTTTTGCTGTTTTTCTTGAACTTTTCATCCTCGACATAAAACAAAGATGTGTAAAAGCAGCCGGCTGAGGGGAAGATTGCCGGCAAAGTGAAAGTGAGAGCACCGGGTAAAATTGGGATAGGGTCGAGTGAGTTGAAAGGTAAAGCAATAAAGGACAGAGAAAATGAGTGGAGGCGGGACAGACACATACACACACTACAAAAGGTAAGAAAATAGACTTGGTTTAAATGAGCTTTTGAAGGCGGCTAACAAAGTGCAGGTACAGTATTGCAGAATCAAACGCTGAGGCTTCTGGGAGAGAGCGTGTGGTCCTCTGGGGGTTTGCTGGTGTTGCTCACATGCATCAGAGAAAACATATTGTTGTAGTTTTTTGTTATGTGATACAGTATTGATTGGAGACAGGGAGAGGGGTAGTGCCTGAGTCTAGTCCAGTCTTCAAACCCAAGCCACTGCAAGGTCAGGGTCAGAAAAGGAACGGGTTAACGCACTTGGTCAAGGGAACTTTGTCAATAGATTGTTACTTTAGCAGTGTTGTAGATGGGGCAGACACTTATTTTGACTCTGTACATTTGGAAGACCAGAACATGAAATTTCTTGAGATAAAAATATTGCGTTTGCGGCCATAGTTGTAGTTGACTCACCAATTTTCATTAAAGACTTTACTTTGTTGAGTCTTTAGCTCTTGAAGTTGGAGTCCAAGTCCAAGTCAATCAAGGAAAGTCCAGGTTGAGTCCGAGTTGAGTCTTCTGGTGGTGCGTCCTATAGTAGTCACTCAGAAAAGTCAAGTCTGAGTCCAGTCCAAAAAACAAAATCAAGTCGAGACCGAGTCGAGTCATTAGCACATGAAGTGGAAGTCCAAATCCAAGTTTAGACATCTTGGGTTGAGGGGTCACAGTAATTTAGTAAAGTCCACTCTCAGTTCAGACCAAGTCCAAATAAACTGAAGGCCAAGTCCCAATCAAGTCATCAACATTAGTTCTTACAAAGCTGCAACACAGACATCTTTAATGGGATGTTAGTTTTGTATTTACATATTTAATTACATAATACTAAATGTTTTTTACTCAGTTTTTTACTCACAAGTCCAAGTTCATTAGTCTACAGGTCCAAAACTAAGTGCTAGTGATTGGTCCACTGGTCTGTGAGAAAAGAAGAGACGAAGTCTGATTATGAGAAATAAAGACTTGAGTAAATCTACCCACTGGGGCTTAAGCTTGAGTCACAAGTCTCAAAAATCTTCCTTGATTAAAAAACTCTCTTCTTTCTAGCGGCAAAAGCCAGAGTGTGTGTGCTCAGGTGTAGGTGCTACAATTGTGTTAACTCTGGCAGTTTGCAGGAGAAGTTATTGGACTTCAGGCTGAGGATCAACACATCTAATTGCCTCACAGCTCATAATCAATAGCTGTGGGGAAATGCATCTCTGTGTGTCTAAATTCATTTGTCCCAGGAGTTACTGAATGAGTGTTTTATTTGTTTTTGCAATGTCCAGAGACAGATTGTGGAGGTGGATGTGAGAAAAACAGAAAATGTAAAAATCCCAGGTACATTATTGCTACACTGATGTATTGATACATTTCCAGGCCGAGCCCTTATTTTATTTATTTGAATGTATGTAAACTATTATAAAAGTTTTCAACATTTATAGTGTAACCAAATTGAGGAGCTCCCTCGACCAAAGCTGCAAACAAAATGAACTAATAGGCCAGCCAAGAGCCTAGCAATTCCCACACATAGTCATATAAACTGTTTATTCTACAGCCCTCCAGCCTAATACAAAACACTCTCAACTAAATGCAAAAAGAAAAAGAAAAAACTAGCTGGTAACTATGAGCACTAGAAGAACAGAGGCCCAGACCTGGACTCAAACCAGGAATCTTCTAGTTTAGAGCTTTTAGTCCACACCAGAAAGTAATGTTTTGCTCCATACTGACCTCTTGTGGTTGGAGTTTGTATCTCAGAGTAAAAAATGTAATGGTGTTCTTGAACCACAATAGTTTCTTAATTGGTCTATTCATGACCTTTCCTGAAAGGTTTATAAAAATCTTGCATGAAGGTAATTACAGACTGATGTTGAATTGAGTAATCGGCTTTTTCTGTAGCAAAAAGTATAGAAACCTAAATTTAGTTGGACCTCGGAAACTCTGGAAAACATTTCTCCAAAAATGATTAATATTCAGCTTTTCAGTAGTGAGAAGGCAAATCCTAAATCTGACTAGTTAGCTGCATTAAACCATTATTAGTAACATTACTGACCAATGCCACTGTTGGTCTACACATGGTGACATTAATATCTCGACTCTCCGAGACAAAACAAAACACAAACACAAACTAATCAGAAAAATGACTTCTCATCTCGGAAAGACGAGCGCCCGAGGACCACATGAACGCAGCAGAATATGTTGCTGAATATGCAACACTGTGGATGTTTACTTATTCTCCTCTAATGTTCTTTGCTCATTGCAGTGGGTGGTATTTAGGTTAACTTATTAGTCACTAATTATCACCATCTATAAAAATGCAGCCAATATAATAAACTTTAGATTGGGCAATAAAAAGGCCTGCGTTGTCCAAGCTTAGTCTTTAGACTAACATTTCTCAGAATGAGTTGTCTCACACGGAAAATTAAAATCATATAATTGCATTTGGCTTCACTGTGGCTCTGGCTCCTTCCCCAAACAGTTTTTTTTTTAGGATTATTACCAAGCATTATACACAAACTAAATAGAAATGTAGGCAATATTCTCTACAAATTGTCACCATGGTATTTAACAGATTTTAATGTTCAGTCTCACTTTATTTTTAAACAGACCATGCTATAAATACAGTATTAGGTGTATTTCTTTAACCAATCCCAATAGGTCTGACTATAATATGTAGTTTTAGTGAAACTCCAGTACCTCATTGACAATATATAGAGTGTTAAAATGATATTATATACAATTCCATGTCATTGTACAATTTCATGAATAATTTTAGCTCATTTGATCACAGCAGCATATCTAAAAAAAGTTAAGATGATGCAACAAAAAGTGGGAAAAAAGTTTTAACATAACAGCTAAAGGAGCATTTCATAACATAGGTTAATTGGCAACATTTCAACAGGACTATGCTTGAAAAGAAGCATTTTAAAAAGTCAGACTCTTTAGTATTGGATTTATTGGATGCTTGTTATCTTTAGATCCATCATGTGGCACTGCATTAAAAACACTGATTGGATCAGGAACACTTCCAGAAGTCACTGGCTCTGAACACAGTTTGCATAAATCCAATTTGAAGGTGTATTTTGCAAAGAAGAAGCCATATGTGAACATGATCAAGAAACACTGCTGCCTTCTTTGGACAAAAGCTTATTTAAAATGGGCCTGAGGCAAAATGGAAAACTTATGGTCAAATGAATCAAGATTTGAGGAAGATAAACCCAATCAACTCCCTGTTCTTTGACAAGTGCTCATTAAAAACACATACACTTACACAGTACTTTATATGATCTGTTTGTGTGAAGTCATTTATAAACCACTATAGCACCAATGTTGTGCTTACATAAGCACTCAACCGCATCTCTTCTCTGTGAATTGGTTACTTTGTTAATTTGTTACAGCGTGATTCATGAAGTGTTACTGAAGTCAGCTTATGTCCAGCTCTTACTTTATATAAAACTCCAGAACTGCAATTCAACACATCATACATTTCATATCATTATGCACCACGTTAGAAGTAATGAGCTAATATTTGCTCTACTGTACACTTCATGACACTTTCCACTTTAACGGCAGCACCATTTAGTATTAGACATAATACTAAAACACTAAAATTAGACATAATAATAGTTGCTGAGTTCACCCCCAGCCACCCTGACCCCTAATGGGAATAAGTCAAAGAAGTGTAACTGCTGTGAAACTATTGGCTTCATTATACAGTTTAAGAGGATGCATCTCATTGTCATTGTTTTCTTATACTGTCCAGGGTTTGTACAGTCATGGAAAACCTGGAACCATGGAATTTTAAAATGCAATTTCCAGGCCCTTGAAAAGTTTTGGAAATTTATATATTTTTGTAAAGTTTTGGAAAAGTTTGGGAAATTTAAACAATAACATTTGGCCACTTCTAGTTAAACCTGCGCCAGCTAGAATACAGTAAATGTAAGTGTTCAGTAGAAACGCTGTCTTCTTGGCCTCTTCTTGCTGTCACTGCAGGAAAAAGTGACCAATATCTATTTTCTGTCAGAATATTTGAACAAAATATTTTTTGCTGGTCTTTAGCTCTTTTGGTTTTGGTAATGATTAGATGATTAATTTATATCTAATGTAGCATGATTATCTTTTAATCATCTGTGTTTAGGCTCTAAGTCAGTATTTCTGGAATAATATAATTCTGGGGAACGAAGCTCCAGCTGTCTATTTTTTCTTCAACTGACTAATTTCTAAATTTAACAAATGAAATTGCAGCAAAAGTATGTTTCTAATGCAGGGGTGGTTCTAGACCACTTTTAACTGGGGGGCCACACTGGGGCCAGCCTTTTTGCCAGGGGGTACGTGAGACATTTTGATGTAAACTGACAGGGACACTTTTTAAAAATAATAGATAAAAATAACTCTGATAGCATCTTTGTAAACATGATAAACATATGATAAACATATCTTACCCCTATAATGCTAGAATAACGCTTGAAACAAATTTAAAATACAATTTGTGAGTTTTATAAGGCATTTAGGTCACTTCAGGGGGGTGGCCACTAGGGGGCACAGGCTCACAGTTACAGGGGCACTGGCCACCCCCCAGAACCGCCCCTGTTCTAATGTACCACATTGGACATTTTAAATACTATTAAAACACACGTAAGTCATTTTTCAGGTTTTGGAAATGGAAAAGCCATGGAAAAGTCATGGTAGAAAGTGTATGAACCCTCACTGGAAATGAATGCTTTTACAGTTTTAAAGAATTCAAGAAAAACTAGACCTTAGTAATGGAAGCTATTTCATTGCATGTTGTCACCTACAAATTGCCCTCCTAGAGCTGCAGCTTGGTTATTTGTGCCCCCTGACGCTCATTATCTGCCTGGTTGTGTGTGTGCGCAGTGCCGTTCCCAGGGATAAAGACCTACGTTGACCCTGACACGTATGAGGACCCCACACAAGCCGTGCACGAGTTCACCAAGGAGATAGACCCGTGTCGCATCCGCATCGAGAGGGTGATCGGAGCCGGTGAGTGCACACAGAACATACAGAACATACAGAACATACAGAACATACAGAACACACAGAACATACAGAAAATACAGAACATACAGAATATACAGAATATACAGAACACACAGAACACACAGAACACACAGAACACACAGAACATACAGAACATACAGAATATACAGAACATACAGAACATACAGAATATACAGAACATACAGAACATACAGAATATACAGAACACACAGAACACACAGAACATAGAACATACAGAATATACAGAATATACAGAACATACAGAACATACAGAACATACAGAATATACAGAACATACAGAACACACAGAACATACAGAAAATACAGAACATACAGAATATACAGAATATACAGAACACACAGAACACACAGAACACACAGAACACACAGAACACACAGAACATACAGAACATACAGAATATACAGAACATACAGAACATACAGAATATACAGAACATACAGAACATACAGAATATACAGAACACACAGAACACACAGAACATAGAACATACAGAATATACAGAATATACAGAACATACAGAACATACAGAACATACAGAATATACAGAATATACAGAACATACAGAACATACAGTATACAGTAACTATTCTGATGCAATATGTTCTGCAAAATCCACTTTTGATATAATAATTGTGTAATTCAATTCAAAATGTGCATGGTGTAAACAAATTGGACACCAACTTTACCAAGGGCAAAATGAATATTATTATTATATTTGCCATTATACCATTACAAATCAATGTTTAAACCAGGACTAAATAGATCTAAACTAGGACTAAATGTAGAAATTAACCAGGACAGGATTTGATTGCACCATAGTTTGATTATTTTGAAAGACAAAGATCATTACATGGAAGGCCTGAGCATGATTTTAATACAAGCAGCTTTTAGCAATACAGATATTGCAGTTGATGACAATGCATTAATGGCTGCAAATGCAATTAATTGTGCTGCACTATGCCATAAGCTATTGGTCCTCCTCCTTATATACGCTGTAAAAAAAAAAGTTGTGAAAATTCAAAAACTCAAGGCAACAGGATCCCTCTTTTTGAGCCAACTCAAAATCTCAAGTTTTTTAGACATATAAACATTAAATCTAACGTTTATATGTCTAAAAACTTTCAATTTTAACTTTTACTCATGATCATTATTTTTTTAACTCATCTTACTGCCAATTTACTATCCATCCATCAGAAAAAGGATTATTATTGATAATAAAACTTGATACACTAAATTTAACTAAACAATTTGTAATTGTAGTTGTAATTTTACAATTACGACTACAATTACAACTAAATTTAACTAAACAATTTGTAATTGTAGTTGTAATTGTAAAATACAAAAAAAATAAAATTACAATTACAACTTTTCCTGAACAATGCATAGTAAGTTGGCTATAAAGAAATAATGAAAGTTTTAGACATGTGAACTTTAAATGAGGTCAACAAAAGATATTAGCTGATGTAAACGTGAGATTTTGAGTTGGTCCCAAAACTCCGAAATCTTTAGGGATGCTGTCGTGTTGAGTTTTTACAATTTAAAAAAAAACTAATTTTAACAGTACACAGTATATCTGTTTTGAGAGACCAGTGGTATTTCGCTGTTTGTGGCTTTTTATGTTTTTTTTTTTTTTTTTTTTTTTTTTTTTGGGGGTTTTTTTTTTGGCTTTGCGGGTGACAAAAAACAAAACCTGAACAAAGTACAACATTGCCTCTGCATCCTCCATTTTTGTTCTTTAGGTTTACAGGACATCACATCACTTAGGTGCCACTGCCACTTTTTTTTTTTAAGACATATGAATGTTAAATTAGGTGGAAAAAAATATTAGTTGTTGAAAACTTGAGATTTTGAGTTGGCCCCAAAACTCAAAAATCTTGAGGAATCCTGTTGCCTTGAGTTTTTGCAACAGATTTTTTTTTTTTTTTTTTTTTTTTTTTTTTTTTTTTTTACAGTGTACGAAGCTGCAGTGTCTCGTTGCAAATCATTATGCACAGTGTTGTATTGAAGTTTTATGGAAGACACTACTGCAGACTGATAGTTTACACAGACAGGATGTTATAATAATAATTTTGTATCAATTTAATATGCATATTGCTATACATTTTGCAGCTCTATGCCCTAAAATATAATCTGTTTTCTTTTCGGTGGTATAATTACTGTGGACCCTCTTGATGTCTTTAAACACTTAAACCATTTTTTTACTGTCTCTGTGTCATTGTTACTGACAAAAAGAAACACTTTTACATGTTTAAAGGGAATAAAAGAGTATAAATGATAGTCTGGGGGCTTTTTTAGACAGGAAAAGACAAACATTTTATGAAGTTGAACTAATCAGTGAAGAGCCTATACCTCAGATGGGATGGGAACTGCAACACTGCCCCCCGGTGGGAGGTGGTGCAGTGTAGCGATGCAGTACACTTTGCTGATGGGACTTTTCAGTATGTGTGTGTGTGTGTGTGTAGGAGAGTTTGGGGAGGTGTGCAGCGGTCGACTGAGAACACCAGGGAAGAAGGAGATAGCAGTGGCCATAAAGACACTGAAAGGAGGCTACGTGGAGCGGCAGAGGCGGGACTTTCTGCGGGAGGCGTCAATCATGGGACAGTTTGACCATCCCAATATCATCAGACTGGAGGGAGTGGTGACCAAAAGTAAGTAACCCAAGAAATACGGCCACACAACAACATCTCAAAGGTATATAATGCAGAATTTTCATAAACAATGAGGAGGTGAATGTATCTCTCTGTATTTTACTCATATAAGTGTACCTCATGGGTCATTTTCCTATTGCTGGTTGCTTCAGGAAGGGCATCAGGCATAAAATCCAACCAAATTACCCATGAGAATGATTGAATAAATAGGAGCACCAATGAAAGAGATGACAACTATACTGCTATTGTATATAAGTGTGTAGCTATTAACTGATTATAGCTATTAATTATATTAGTAATGAGTTAATTGAAAAAATAAAGTAGAAGGTTGGCCGTGGGTCTAGGTCTCTTTTGCCTCTAAGCCTGGCATTTTAGGATAATATGACTTTAAAGTAGCCACAGGTAAACTAGGTTCTTCAGTTCAATACTTTAAGTGGTAGAAGTCAGAAACAACTGGCCTGTCTTTAGGTCCTCAGGCTTTAGTATTCAATCACGTAAACACACGCATAACTCACTTTTTGGATAGTGTTGGCCTTACTACTACTAGCAAGAGAAATATTGCAGATCATTGCTGCATCAGATTTGACCAATAAAACATCAAGTTACACAATTAAGTGCTTTAAATGTGCACTTCAAATTCTCTCCCGATACAAAGCAACTAAAATTATTACGTGTCGACCTTCAAGCTGCACTAGAAATAAATGCTTCACCAAAATGCAAAGTACATTTGGAGAACTTACTGTCTCTTCACCCACACAACCGTTTATCTCCCGGTGAATACATTTACAGTACTTTTGGGGCTTTTAAAAGGTTGAGTCTCGCTTTTTTGCATGAATCAGATCAGTGAGAGAGGTGATTTTCTTGTTTAGCCTGAAAACTTTGGCTGTGTAGGCAATAATAATGTCCTGTTTCTTTGTCTTTAAACACACAAAGCCATGAAGAAGAAGAAGAAGGAGGAGGAGTAGTGTGTGCGGACTTGTTAACGAGCGCTGTTTTACGGGCCTCACCTCGTGCAACATATGGTTGTTTTTACAGCGCGAGTATAAAGTGAGACGTGGCTGTGAATATCAATACGTATCCTGTAGTCTGTGTGGAGGTAGAGGACACTCTTCAGCCGTGACCCGCTGACAACCAGGGAGGGCTTTTCAAAGGCCTAGATCCTCATTACTGTGTTAACACTCCCAAACGCAGGCCTTTTGCATCAGTAGGTTAACTCCAGGTTGTCTAGTGGTCTACATGCGAGGGAAGATGCAGTGACCTCTTCAGTAACACGTCTCGCGAGGACAAAGATTCACACAGAGCTGAAGGTCAAGGCACAGAAGTATATAGACCTTGATAGATGTGATTTTTGAGAGATAATTAATAACTTTGGGACTATCTGAGCTGTAGAATGGAGTTTATCTATATGTTTATCAATTTTATGTTTTTTTTTGGTTGTAAGTTGTGGGATTGTTACTGGCTACCTCTGCGTTCCTGGGCACACCAGCGTCTTTCCACCATCCAAAAACATGTTTCTTAAGATGAATTGTTGACTCTAAAAAGTTGATGATTGAGTGTTAGCCTTGTAATGAACCAGGGCATATCCCACCTAATGCCCACAGCAGTCAGGACAGGCTCCAGGCATCTGCATCTTGTAAGGAAAAGCTGTAAAAAATGTATGTTAAGTTTGATAAGTTGGAGGTTTAGGGACTTTTTCAAGCAGCACAGAACAGAAAGCAAATGTCAGAGAACATCTATAGAAATATTCAGGTAAAAAAAGATATGAATTCATTAAACTGTGTTGCCATTCAAATAAAGCAATGACAATGGCAAGTATATTTGTACATTAGAGCAGCATTGAACAATAGTTTAATAATATTGTGCTAAACAATCCAGTCCAAACCTGTTTGTGCCAGCCTTAGATACATGAGTTCCTGTGCGACCCTAGAAAGGGAAATGCCAAAAGGAAACAATGCAGATTCCTTGTTACACAAAATTATGTTATTTTCATGAAAGGAAAGAAGATTGTTTTATTGCACATACATTTCAACATTACAATACGGAAATAACCAGCTTAGTGCCAAAGTAATTTTTTTTGTAAATGCTTAATTTTTTATTTTATTTGACCTTTATTTAACCAGGACAGTCCCTCTGAGATCCACAGTCTCTTTCGAGTCCTGGCCCTATTGTTCATGTTTTTAGTGGTCGGGGAAAACAGAAGAAACATGCAAACTCCACACAGAAAGGCCTCGCCTGATCTGGGATTTGAACCTGGGACCTTTTTGCTGAAAGGCAAATACCAATACCACCATGCTGCCCCCAATTTTAAAAAATGTTTAGCTATAATACTGTATGACCCACATTTGCCATGATATTAGTGTGCTGCAATATAAAGTGCACCCCAAAAACGTTTGCGCACAAAGACAATGGAAATAAAAACCTTTACATGCATTTCCTCGGTATTAGATCATGTAAAAATACATATTCACACATTTTATAGCTCACACTGATGCCATAAGAAGATAGAAGGCTGTAGGTGGAGGGTCCATATAGATTTAAGCATCCCTCCAGCTCTCTCCCTCCCTCTCAATCTCTCTGTACTTCTCCCTCTCCCTCCACCCGACGGCGCTGACATCTGTTGTTGTTCTTCAGAGACTAATTATGGAGCGTATTGTGCTGTGACTGACTGCCATACCTGCGCTCAAATAGCAGGTGACACATTAGGCGCTGGTAAACAGGTGCGTTTGTTTTCGTTCACGCGCTGCACTGCATAACTAGATATTGTTCCCGGACCACACCAATTATCTCAAAAATGTGTAGCTTGATCAAATTATTCCCTGTCAATTTCTTCTCGGTTTAAAAATAGCAGTGTGTACACTAATTAGATGCACATAATGTTGTGACATTTACATAAAGTAAAACGCCAAATGAACAAGTAAATGGCCCTAATTATGAGCCTTGTTGGACTCCATAGAACTGTATTGTGTATAATATTATTGTTTATGCTTTAAGTAATGTCAATTTCAGTTTAAGGTGAAGTGGCTCACTAACAATCAAGATAAACAGGCATTGAGAGTCCACATATCTACGGGTTAAAGTAGCAATTTTCAACTTGTGGGTGCAGGGCTGAAAGTGGGGCTGTAGGATTTAGATTCAGTGTTCAACTTAATGTAAGCCTAAAAATTGTATTAACTACATAATATGGTAAAACATATTTTAAAATATCAGTGCCTTAAAGGTTGTAATAAAATAATGTATACAGAATAACTTTGGTTCTGTCAAAATAAAATGTTTACTGATAAAATTTAGTTCTACAATCAGACCAGTTGTGAACCACAGCATTAAACTACTAGAAAAATGTTTTGGTACATATATTGGTCTTCTACTGTGGACCTTAGGGCACCATCTAGTGGAGTGAGAAAAAAAGGTTTATAAAAAGTAAATATTTTAATGTGACATAGGTGAAAAACAGTACTCAGCACCTGTCTATCAAGCAAAAGTTACATCAAAATAATATTTCTCAAGTAGAAGTAAATAAAGTACAAATATACTGAATGTTTTGAAGTTTACTTGCATAGTAGTACATTTTTAGTGGGACCCAGGGCTAATTTCTTGAACAAACTGTGATGATCACATTAATTACAAAAGAAAACATCTTTATGCAGAAGTGGAGGGAGATAGCAGCTGTGTTTTAAGTACATTGTAAAAGTCCCTCATTTGGATTATAGTCACATGCTCAGGCTGCTTCCACGTTTCTTATTTTAAATCCCCAATTTCACCAAAAGCCATAGGTATATTTTCACATCGATACGTGAGGACAGGTGCTTGATATTTGAAGTGAAATGTGAAAGTGTTTCCCCACCACAATAACACTTTATTACTTTCTGAAGCAGTTGAGTTTACAGCTCAGTGCCTCACACAGGGTACGAGCACAGACCACAGGGATCCTCTGTGGGGTTGGAGAATAGAGTGTGGATGCACCTGCTCAAAGTTAATTTCAATAATACTTAACAAATATTTCAGGCACAGAGATTTTATCGAGATGGAGAGATTATATTCTGGTTCTTGACTTGCTCACAAATTTTTTTGACATAGAAACAGATTTTGTATACTACATTCTTGAAAGTATATGCAGCATTAATTACCTCTGCCATGGAGGTTATGTTTTTGCCGATATTTTGTTTGTCTGTTTGTTTGTTTGTTTGATTTTTGTTTGTTAGCATCGTGTTTAGTTTTGATCAAAATTAGAGAAAGGACAACAATAGGTCAAGGGAAAAGGCTTTAAAGGTATTTTAAGTGTATTTTCTGAATTAGTGTTATACATTTTCAAATTTTAACCTATACTTAGCCTTTTAATTGTTGCAGATATATTGCCTGGAAAATCCAGACTGATACGTCTCTGTGTTATTCTACAGAGAAATATCAGTCTGGTCACCACGCCGTCCACAGTGGTTTACTCAAATCCAAACTGTACCATGCATTTTGATTGGTTTATTTAAGTCACGTGTTCTTCGTGAGCAGCGTCACTCGTACGCGTCTCCTCACCGACAACAATCAAGATGGTGCACCGAGGAGCCGAGAGTTTGTTTCATTCAGCGGTATGGTACGGTAATGTTGAAATAACTCCCTCGTTCCTCCCTCGTGGCTTCACTACTCCGTTTGTTTACTTTCTCACTTTCTTGTCGCTTTGTTAACGTCATGTCCGCCATTTTCTGATTGGCTAACTCCGCTGTCCGTTAACTCGGGTTTGCTCCGCCCTAGAAGGAATTTCCAGGCAAGCAAATATATACATTTGTAAATATGCTAACAAACATTGTCATTTATGTTATGTTTATAAAAGAAAGCCTCAACAAAACATTCACACACAAAAATAAATTTATTTAAACTGTAAGTATAACTAGTGAATAGAAAAATATGGCTTTGAAAAAATATACAACTTTTTTGCAAGGTAGATGTGAATTTTACATTAAATTCTATCATGAGTGGTGTTGAAAATGTATTAAAATGTCTTAAAATTTTACCTGGAAAACCCTGGAGGTACATTTGTTTTATATGTTTCTGTACCATTGCGAAATGGGGCCTATTTTGTTTGTTAACTTAAAATGTGAAACCATTTTAGATAGTGTTCAGTTGATAAAGAAACAAATGATTATTTGTGGTGTTTATCTGAATCCAGGGTTGAACTGATGTTGTTTCCCCTCTCCTAGTGTGTCTAGTCTGTTTCTTATGCGCAGGACTGTGTTTAAAATGTCTGCAGTAGCATGTGTAGGAATAACAAGTCCTCAAGAGTCCTTAAATACACTTCACCTGAGCGGAGGTCAGGCTTTAGTCTTTACACATGCAAACACTCACAGGCATCACTAATCATTAGATGAATCCTGGCAAACATCACATAGGGATCTGTCTCTGTATGTGCTCAGGATTAAGATATTTTTCTTTTGCTACAACTTCTCCCGAATGTCTCTTTGCTAGATGAGCAGAAAGTAATCAGTCATGTTGTGTGTTTACAGGTCGTCCGGTAATGATAGTGGTGGAGTATATGGAGAATGGTTCACTGGACTCTTTCCTGAGGGTGAGTAACGTCATCCAAAGCCTTTGACCCTAAAAGTTTGATACAAAGCCAAAAATATACGTTCAGGAAAGCCGATTTACATTACAAAAAAAAAAAAAAAACATATAAACAAATCCATACTGAAAAATAAGATGGCTACTACTTTACAACAAGATGCTTGAAGGTTCATCTCAGGACATTTACTGGAGGTACTACTTGATTTTCTGCCTATAAATATACAGGCACAATCAGAGACAACAGCATAAAAATTAATCAGTAGTTCCCAAATAGTTTTTCATTGTGCATAAAAAACACATTACAGAAACTTTACAAGCTCTGTGCACCATATCTGAGTATTTTCTTTAACTATTATTACTTTGGATAGTTGTAGTTTACTTGTGCCATACTTTATCACAGCAAAAATCAGTAACACTTCACCACTATTAAGCAGTAATAAAGCATTAATAAAATGTCATTTGCAATATTTTAGTTAATAAATAATTTATAGATGCCTTATTGAGTGTGCCGTTTATCATTTTGCATTGTTTCACATGAGCGTCTAACTCAAGAAATGGGTAAAATGATCAGGTACAGGCTTATTCAACCACAAGATACACACACATTTACATGTTTTCTGAAAATATGCTTTGGAAATTAGCTAAAATGGTCAGACGCTTTGATATTTTTGGTCATTGTTAGGCTTTATTAATAGGATAGAGTGCAGTAGGAAATCAGAGAGAGACATTCGGAGTCAGAGTCCGGTCTTGAACCCACGACACTGAGGTTGGCAGGGGTTTAAAATGTACCTCTCTTCATCCTATGTTTATTAATGTACAAGGTTATATTACTTTAGCTCAGTAACATAGCCAGACCAGACAGAGAGCTTGCACAGAACAGTTTCTTACCCTCACATTATAACCCTTCAGGCTGCCTCACAGTCACACGACCAGTAAAGATCTACGACAACAGAAACACAATCCCAAAGCCACAAATCACAACACATAAAGATCCCAGTTATGTGGAAACTCACCCAATATCTCCTGCTGTCTAGACAGGCAAACCAACATTTATTAACAACATTAAAATATGAACCAGTGTGAGTTTATTCCATCAGTCATGAATGCAAAAAACAGCAATACAAATAAAAATGTCTATCTGTGTAAACAACTTTGGTTTATATAGTGAAAAATCAGTAATAGAACAAACCTATTACAAAAACTGTAGTCATAGTGAATTACAAGTAAATCCCTTGTTTATTGAAATCCAAATGGCAAGATTTATTATGTCCATTGATTATGACTTCACAGCAAAAGCAACAATGTCAATACAAATATGAACAAACTCATTTTCACTTTTAATTACTTTACTTTTCCTTCCCACTTTTGTATCCTCCCTTACTTTTGTCTTTACCTTGTCCTTTCTCTGGATTATCCCTGGCTTATAGTTTGACAGTTCAATTTTCTCTCTCTGTCAGCAACACGACGGTCACTTCACTGTGATCCAGTTGGTGGGCATGCTGCGTGGCATCGCTGCAGGCATGAAGTATCTGTCAGACACGGGCTACGTCCACAGAGACCTGGCAGCCCGAAACATCCTGGTCAACAGTAACCTGGTGTGTAAAGTGTCCGACTTCGGCCTGTCCAGAGTCCTCGAGGACGACCCCGAGGCAGCATACACCACTACGGTAACCATCAGACATACGACGACAAGCATACGACCTGCCATGGATTTGAGTGTTGTTATATAGCAATCACTAGGTCTTACTTTCTGAACACTATGCATTAATTGGTACAGCTTTGAATAAATGTTTCAGTCTCAATGAAAAAATCATGCCACCAAGGGTCACAAGCCAGTGTACTTTCGTTGCCAACCACAAGCCAGGATAAATGAAAAGGGTGGCATCAGGAAGGGCATCCAGCGTAAAGTCTGTGCCATATCAGTGGCAGAATAAATAATTATCTGTCATATGTGCATGGGACTGCAACAAACTGGCCATTGTCCAAGGTGTACTCCAGCTCAGGCCCATAGTTACTGGGATACTTTCACAACCACCTGTGAAGAAACTGAATAAATAAATGAACAAAACTAATCAACCTTGATGAAAAGTAGGTCATTTGGGCCTTATTTTCTTCCTCCCATCTCACATGCATGGGAGAGTTGGGACATTTAAATTGTCCATTGGGGCGTTTGTGTCTTGTCCTCCAAATAACTACCACTGTATTCCACCTCAGGTCCAAAGTGGCCATAAGTAAACCAACCTTAAATGAAAATGACATTGTCATGTTTATCATATCTGAGCAAAAGAAGATTGCATTTGGCTTCTTTTTTGTTCTTGCAATAACAGTCATTTCACAAAATGTCTGAGCCACCAACAGATGTCCACTGCCAGTTTCTGTCTTCTTTACCACACGCAGCCAAAACAAACCATGCAGCTCCAATTAGCTACAGACATGAGTAGACACATTTGTTTCCAAAAACTTGAGTTTGATTAAAAAAAATTATAAAAATGTAGTCACAAGAAAAACAAAAGACTGTAAGAAGCTTTCATTCAGCTTTCAGCAACATTATGTAAAAAATGTGATGTTGGCGTTAACTCATGTTTTCTAAGTTTGTTATTATATTAAAACTTGATGAGCCATGCAAAAAAAATATCTAAGGTTTTGAAACCTTCAGTTCATTCATATGTACCGCCAGATGGATAACTTTGCACAAATCTGCATGTGGCTTAGTGGCAAAGCCTCATAACAAGAAAAGTTTGAAAATACTGAAGAAACTACAGACACAGAAACATCTTAAATACTTTATAAGGGGCTCAACACCAGCTGTTAGTGATTAATAATGGATGTCCATACAGTAGCGCACTTTTAATTTCAGCTCTTTATATTACAATTTGATTAACTTTGTGAGAATAAGCATTACTTTAGTATAGGTAGTTTGACTTTTACATTTTATATGCATCTAAATGATAAATATCCTTCATTTCTTGGTTTGTAAGGGAAATAGCAAAAAGTTGATAACATTATTTTCCTATGTCTTCTTTTACTTGTATTTAAAATCAGTTTTACTATTTTGTGTAATAAAAACAACATTTAGGATTCACTAAGTTGGATATAACTATTTTCAGCTGACCCACAAGTTGAAAATTGTTATATTAAAATATGCATGGTATGTCATCCTGGTTTTATGCATTATATTCTGAATTAGATATTGAATAAAAGCATTGTAAATATTTTGTTTGTGTCATAGGGAGGAAAGATCCCGATCCGATGGACTGCTCCAGAGGCCATCGCGTACAGGAAATTCTCATCAGCCAGCGATACATGGAGTTACGGGATAGTTATGTGGGAAGTGATGTCGTATGGAGAGCGGCCATATTGGGAGATGTCCAATCAGGATGTAAGTATCATTGTATCATTATCATTATCTGACACATGCCCTGAAAAATACCTTCCTGCTTGAATTATGTTAATAAATCAGGCGAGGAAACATGTTTTTTGTAGTTAGGTGTTCAGAAAGTCACAAAACAAAAGTACCAAACTTGCAAATAAGGCAATTTTATTCAGAAGTTGTTGTTCTGTAAAGTATTTAATTTGTCCAGTCTGCATTAGCATTTAAGGATAGCCACAGCCTGCACATAACTTTATTACTACCGAATGTAAATGAAATAATATAATTTACAGTAATACTATATGCCATACTGATACATGCTACAATTTGTCCAAAACTTGTACTCAGGTAAAAGTCCTGTTAAATATTATTACTCAAACAGAAGTACATGTACTAAAAAATATGTTACTTGACTTACTACTACCAATACCACTGCTGCTGTTACTGCTACTGTTAACTAGGGCTGGGAATCACAGGGTACCTCACAATTCGATATGCAATACATGGCTCATGATACTCATAATATCACAATATAGCAATATTGCGATTATCGATATATTGCACAAAATAACCTACAATATATCACTATGTTTAAAGACAAAAGAACCATTGTTTTTTTTTTTCTTGTCTGTATTTATTAAGTTTTTGTTAATTATCAAGTAAGTATATCAATACTTTGGTATCGATTCCCACATCAGTAACTTATAGACTTAAATAAACAACAGTAATAAATCAAACATCAGTCAGTCTGACATCTAATTATCAAGTATTTAATATTTTGTGTCACAGTATTTTTCAAACCAAGTGCTGCCCTCTACAGTCCTGGCAGAGTTTTTCACCACTTTTGGCCCATGTCTGTGAAAGCAACGCAGCACTGTAACACCAATATTATGCATGATTTCACAAAGTATCAATATCAGCATTGAAGTATCGATATCAGTAATGTGTCACAAAATATTACGATTTGTCACTAAATCTATATTTTGTCCCAGCCCTAAATAACACTGCTATAACTGATACTATTACTACCCACTTTTCCACCAATGTCAAAAACGACTTACTTTTTTGAGACTTTAAGTAATTTTTCCTAAAGTACATATTCTTATGCACTAAAATTACTTGACTTGAAAGATTTTGTTACTTTCTACAATAGCAAGTTGTTCATCTATCTAAAATGTAACTCCACTCTCTATGATAGTGGTTAAAACTCTTGCCCTTTAGCCCAACTTGGTCCAAAGAAAATGCCTTTTGCAGCTCTGGGATATGGGACCGAAACGCTGGTAAGAAATTGATAAAAAAGATGAGTGAAATGCACCATAAAGGTCAGCAGTTCAGAGACTTGTCCAGCTGAGAGAGGGTTTTAAAGCTGCGGGTTCAGTGCAGCTGAGTGACCCCCTGATCCCAGGCCTTGTGCACAGGGATTGGACCGGGGCTAGAGGAGGAAGCAGAGCCATCCTTTTCTCCACTGAGTATGAAAGCTGCTCTGTAATCCCTCCACACATCCACGCGCACTCGCCACTAAGGTCCACGGGTTTTCGGGAGGATTTATGCTGTTTGGGAATTGCTTAGAAGTGCTTTCCAAGGCAAAACGGGCTGCCAAGTTTCAGTGTCTCGCGCCTCAGACCGGAGTTGCACTATCTCTTTTTGGTCAGCCAGCGATCACAGTGCTGTACCAAGATACATGGTGCAGACTATCTACCTCCGCATAGAATAATAAGAGCAGAGATAAAGAGGCTTATGCTGCAGGGCCATGATTTATAGAGATTACATGTGAAGTTGCAAGACAACACTGTTCATGCATCAAAGAAGTGGCCATATCTAGTGCTGTACTCTTTATCATAAACTTTTTATTGTAGCAGTATCATTGGCGCTCCAGATCAGTGGTTCTCAAACTGTGGTACAGGTACTTCTGGTGGTACAAGGGCCTCTTCTAGTGGTACTCAGGAGTCTTTTGCATTTTATTTTATTTGTATTTATTTAGACCCAGTAGTGTAGACCACTGCTTAGCCTTAGTTTACTTCTAGTTTAGCCCTTGGTTAGTTTATTCTTGGTTTAGTCCTGGTTTAGATCTAATTTAACCATGGTTTAGTACTGGTTTAATACTGGTTTAGTCATAGAATAAACCTAGTCTAGTTGTGGATTAGTCCTAGTTTAGTCCTGGTTTAGTACTGGTTTAGCAATGGTTTAGTTCTGGTTTACCCATGGTTTAGACATAGTTTAAGTCAGGTTTATTCCTGGTTTAGTTCTGGTTTAGTCATAGATTGATCCTGGTTTAGTTCTAGTTCAGTCTTGGTTAAGTTCTGGTTTACTCATGGATTTGTCCTGATTTAATTATGGTTTATTCCTTGTTTGGACCTGGTTTAGTTTTGGTTTAGTAATGGATTAGTGCAGGTTAGACCTGTTTTAGTTATGATTAAGTTGTGAATTAGTCCTCATTTAGACATGGGTTAGACCTGGTTTAGATCTGTTTTAGCCCCTTTTCTGTTCCTATTTATTGATGCATCTTTTTCTGTGGTAATTCCTATTTTATCCATTGGTTTGGACCAATGTTCAAGATTTAGGCCTGTCCTAGTCCTGTTTTAGTCCTTTAAAGATGCTACTTGGAGAGCCAAATAATTTTGAGGTGATACAATGAGTTTTCCAGGTCAACACTGTAAATAAGAATTTGTTTTTAATGCTCTACCTGGTAAAATAAAGGTTAAATGGAATTGCCAATCACTGCTCTAGTTCAGCATCATTTCCCCGTATCTAGGTCTGTAGCTTTACTGACTAAGCTGCTGAACTTTTAAAACTTGGCTCTTGCCTTACATAATACCCTCTTTCCTCATCAGTTTCCCATGCAATGATTGACTCATTTCTCATCTCGTCTGTCTCTAGGTGATTCTGTCCATTGAAGAGGGCTACCGACTGCCGGCGCCCTTGGGCTGCCCCGTGGCCCTGCACCAACTCATGCTGCACTGCTGGCAGAAGGAGAGGAGTCATCGGCCCAAATTTGTCGACATTGTAACGTTTTTGGATAAACTCATCCGTAACCCGAGCAGTCTGCTGCCGCTGGTAGAGGATATTCAAAGGTACAGCAATACTTTTTTTCCAACTTGTGACATGAAATAGGTCAAATAAAGTTCAAAGCCACATTTGCGCTTAGGCTTGCTGTACAGTAAATGTTAGATCATTATGTCATATTTAGTATGGGTAACCTCTTAATAGGCTTACATTTTACATTACACTGCTGTGGTGTGTGCACAGTGTCAGGTAGATAAACAGAATTACAAGCACTGGACAAGTTGTCTTTTTAATATAAAAAATATATATATATTTTAAATAGGGCTTCTGATTGTATTGTTATTGGTCATTAACAAAAATAAACACACCATTTTTGGATACATTATCTGGAACAAACTTTTACTTGATTAATTTTTTGAGGAAAACATGAAAAAGTCCAGTACATTTTCTAAAGGTTTCTAAATTATTATGTTTGGCCTTCATAGCAGAGTTTGTGGTATAACTAGTTGTAATAGTAGCAGCTTTTGCTGTGCAATTACAAATAACTTTCAAAAGTAATTTGGACTCAGTAGTTTTTTTTTTTGTTTTTTGTTTTTTTACTTTTACTCAAGTAGTATTTTTGGATGTACATTGTTACTCCTACTTGTTTAAATAGTGGTGAAATGTAACAAAGTGCAAGTACTTTCTTTCTTTACTTAAGTACAATTTTCATGTATTTCTACTTTACTTTAATATATTTTATGAGGTGGTTTTACTTCACTACATTTTAACGCAAGTATCTGTACTTTTTACTCCACTACATTTTTTTAAATTGGCTTAAAGTACGAAGTATTTTGAGCACTGGTTAAAATAACTTTTGCCGCTTGCTCATTTATACCTAAATATAAAAGATGATGTAAAGTGAAAACATCAGAATAATAAAGACTGAAGGCACCACCAACAAATTCAGTCTCTGCTACTGCACTGGTTTGTTAACATCATCTATAATCAACACATTTCTTCATCATGATCCCTCATATTTAAAACATTCATTAATTGTTGAATGTGTCCGAAATACATTTACTTTTTTAAGTACATTTGAAAATGAGTACTTTAAACCTTTATGTAAGCAAAATTATTCATGTAATTCTTTTACGTGAGTAAATATTTTACTCCTTTATCTGTACTTGTACTTGAGTAAAGATTTTGAGTACTTCTTCCACATCTCAAAGAAGCACAAAAACCTTGTCCTTTTCGTAACAATGCATTCAAGTAAATTGCTTTATTCCCATTATACTGTATTTCTTCAGTGGCTCACCCTCGGGTGGCAGAAATCAGATTGCAGTGTTGAGTAATATTTAACACATAGCCTAATTTATGTCCTACATCTGTGAGGGAAGTTAATAAATTGAATAAAGTCTTTTACTCCTGCTTGTAAAGGTGGACCCTATGAATGTGCTACTTTCAGCTTTATGTAAATTAAGACTGACTCCTAACTCCTGACTGTAACCCCATCAGTCTTCCAGAGTCTCCGGGGGAAGAGATGGACTACCCCATGTTCATCTCTGTGGGCGAGTGGCTGGACACCATTAAAATGTCACAATACAAAAGCAACTTTATGGCGGCGGGATACAACACACTAGACTCTGTGGCAAGGATGAATATTGAGTGAGTAACAGACAAAGACAAGCACTTACAGCCTTTACCCATTCATAGCATTATAAGTTTGTACATAGTTATTCTGTTGTTGTTATAAGAAGCCCTAAAGCGTATGTTGTGCCTGTGCGTCTTGTGTCTCACTCTCGGCCTAGAGATGTGAGGCGTGTTGGGGTGGAGCTGATCGGACACCAGAGACGCATCATCAGCAGTGCCCAGACCCTTCACCTCCAGCTTCTGCACGAACACGACAAGGGTTTCCATGTATGAGGACGACCTTTGACCCCACCTGGGACTGACTGCGTAGAGGGAAGTGAAGTCTAGACCACTGGAGGGACAGTCCTGAGCCTGTGAGTCTTAATTTCTAGGTTTTAAGACAGACAATCTAGGCACGGCGGACTGGCCCCTGGTTGGCCTCACTTCCATAGTATCATAGGTTTTTTTCTACTTTCCAGCTCATAAGACTTGGGCTAAACTCTTACAGACCGCCTCAGAGACTAAGGACTGGCCCAGGCCCGCACTTATAGGGGAATGTAATGCCTTGTTGCAGCAGCAGTACTTTGTGTGTGAAGCAACAAAAACCTAGAGACGTAGGTTTGCAAAAGTAATCTACTCAGTCTTTGACTTATTGTTGAGTTATGTGCTCATGTAGCTGCTATCGGGTGTGCAATTGAGAAGTTTGTCATTTTATTTTGAATTATTTATTATGGGATTTGCTTAATTACCTGTTCTCCAGTGAATCTGGTAGGCTAATACTTGAAGAAAGAAGAAGTAGAAAGCTAAGTACGGGGAAATGTATTGAATGTTTCAAAGTGTATAGACAATTAATCGATTAATTATTATCATAAACTTATATCTATATATGTGCAGTCCTGTATGTGAAAGCCCTAGTAAATCTGGATCTTATTTAAACTAATTTATTTTCTATCAAAGTCAGCAATACAGTAATATGCAGTCACCTCAGTATCTCGGACAGAGATGAAGAAAAGTGCAATGGGAGAAGTTGTTGAGACATTTAAAACATAAGCCACCATTCACCTGTTTGTTACACGATAAGGTTGTGGAGCTGGATCTGTTGCCTTCAGAGGAATAACCATATAAATCTAACTGTTTTTAACGGTGTACTCACAAGCCTGTTAATGAATGTTATTATTGCCTGAAAGTACACTCGTCCCACTGTCTTAACATGAATGTTCACAAAACCCTTTTAAATACAAGATTACATAGACTTATATGGCTGTTCGGTGCTCGTGGAAATCCTGTCATACACTTACAATGCTTCTTTTTTCCTATACACTAACACGTCACTTTGCACATCGGTCAAGATATGATGTCAACTGGAGGATGCTTATAATATAATGGTCATGTTTGTAGCAATGTGGGTAAACTATGTACATAAGCTGAAATAGGAGGCTTGGTTATGAAATGTTTGCTATTTTTATCTGTCAGCAGTGAATAGACAATGTTGCAGAATATATCATGTAACTAGTTAGTTGAGTTAAAGGCAAAGCAGAAGTCTATCTATACTATGGCGGATGGGTATTCAAGATAAAAGTAGTGGTAGTTTTGTGCGGTCAGGGCAGCAGAGAGAGTTTTTAAAATGAGCATAAACAGCAGCATCGTATCTCGTCATTGCTTCATCCACAGCACATCCGGCACACACACACTGAATGCCTTACAGTCGTTGGTAGAAGGAAACACTACGATGATCCCAGGACCTAGACATAACTTTGAGTTGTTTTACACATAGAACCGACGCCTCTGTCCCGCTCTGAATAATGTCAGAGGTGAACTTCATCTGGATACTGTGCCTTTCTGTCACAGTGAGGTACCGTACTGTGCAAACGTTTTAGACAAGTTTGAAGAATGTTGTTAACTAAGAGTGCTTTAATAAATACAGAAATGAATTTGTTATTTTTGTTGGGAAAATGTTAGGAACATGTAAAGTAATGGGCCATAGTTTTCTATGATCCAGATCACTGTTTAGCTCTAGGAGTTCTTTAAGGGATTCTGTACCATTTTGAGATACAGACTGAAGATACTAACTTCATTCTCTTCAAGAACAAATGATGGTTTCAATCGATTCTTTACCATTGTTGATAAAGGGTTTTTGGCTCATTGTAAAGAGCATTTACCCCTAAACTAGAAGATCTTTGAGAAGCAAGGATATCCAGGCACTCAATTGGTTTGAAAAATATAAACCTTTATTTTATGGTGGCTTGAGATCTCTTTAAATGAACTGTGACCGTTTCCATGAGCACCGTTGGTTTTGGGGATACCAGCAGCTTCCTGCTTAATCCGTTTTGAGAAGATGTTTGGGTTTGAGTCCAGGTCTGGGCACTATATCTTTACAACCGCGAGGCCAGTGTCTTGGCAGAAGAGTGCACTCTGAATGCTTCTAGTTTTGCTATTTCTTCATTGTTTTTAATCTTTGTGTACATTAAAACATATTTCTTTCTTCGTTGTTCTTATAAACCTGCCTTGGACTTTTGCACAGTACAGTATGAATCCAGTCGCCAGGAGAGGGACACACCATACACGCACACACTCACACGCGCCGACCTGCTACAGAAAATACGAAGAATATCAGATGCTGTTTGTTTAGCATGTTCTACTGCTGAGCAATGTTAGGACGTTCTTTTGTACAAAGTACAAGTTATAATTCTTGTATTTTATTTTTCTATAATTTCCAAAGAGATGTTGTAGATCTTGCACACTGTAAGAGGCAGTTACAGCGACTATTTATTTGCAAATAAAGATGAACAGTTCTGGTGGTTGACTGCTCATTGCATTTGGTTTTGAGTTTTATTTTGCACAATGATGATGGGAAAGCAACAATATGTGCAAAAGCAAGAAATATATTTGCACTCTACCAGATGTGAGAGGCTTGGTTTAACTATAATTCATGATTTTTACTACCATTTTATGGCTCACAAGCAGTTGGTTTCCAATTTAATTGGCAACAAATTACTCTTGGTGAAGCTTTGGAAACAGACACAGAGTAAGTAATGTGACTATTCATTGCCATAAAAGGGGTCTGACCAATAATATGTATATGCCATAAGTTTACAGCCATAATTAAATCCAGCATACTTCATTGTAATTAATTGTTGTGGCAGCACTTGCATTAAAACAGAGAACTATAATAGGTCAACAGCTACCACTATTATAGTTACTAACTTTGGGCAAAACTGTACAAATTATAACCAAAAGATGGAGCTGTTGGACCAACAGACGCTTCTATAGTTACCAAGAGAAAAAAGTAATAGGTGGACAGTATTAAAGGTAATTTCTATTGCAATATTATTATTTTATGAAACTGCTTCTTTCATTTTGCCACTTATTATGATTCCCTGTTCAAATGTCATGACATTTCTGTGATGTTACAATGACATTTGTAATTTACCTAGTGTTGTGGTATTAATAGGTTTTTGTATGTTCACCACAGCTGAGTGCAACAGATGGTTTGACTTGGCTGGGAGGTAGGCTGACACCAGAGAGTGGCTGCAAATGTCTAAGTAAAGCCTCTGTCTCTGAGCGCCTGTGTTTTCTCCAAACATTACCAGCTTGGGGCGGCTTTGGGACAATAACATGCGTTGGGACTAACGGGACAGCGTGAGAACAGGGGGTCCAGCAGGGATCCTCACTCTCAGGTCACCGAGTGTTCGAAGAGCTTAATTCGTTCTAATAGGATTACCTGCCACAAGCTGGGCCAGTCCAGGCAGCATCTCAGCTCGTGTTCATGTACGGGACAGGAAACACACCGACATGTTAGTCAATATCCATAGCTTTTATTAGATATTTCAAATGTAGAGTGATTACTTACCCCTAAACGGGACATCTATGGGGTGATGTGTTGTTCTGCTTGAGTGGTGTAGAGTTAATTGTGCCTGATGGGGTTGCTGGATAAACTCTCTAGCTGGCTCGGCCTTAGGAAAAAAGAAGTTAATGTTTTGTGTCTAGGTTTGGACAACAGTGGGAAAACTACAATTATCAACCAGCTCAAACCTGCTAATGTAAGTACTTCAGACATACTCACGTCACTACTGTGTACTCCATGTAGTCGTCAAGCAATAACTTTGTGAAGCAGCAGTGATCAATTAGGATAACTGTTTATAAAATCCCTATAAAAGTATTACATAAAATGACATTATGTGACCGCAATCATCCACTGATTGCCTGTTTTCAGCATTCGAATCATTTAGGCCCATTGTCAGCGGAGTGGAAGCATGTTAGTCAGGTAATGCTCCTGCCTTCCTTGCCTATTAGCCCATGCCTGTTGACATACTTTTGCCATTACTTGTTTGTTTTTTTTGTGTGTGTGTGTTTTGGTGTGTGTGGATGTGTGCATGCAGACGCAGAGCCAAGACATAGTCCCTACAATCGGCTTCAACATCGAAAAGTTCAAGAGTTCAAGGTATAATAAAACATGTAAATGATGTTAATAAGAGTCATTTTAACAGCAGTTTTCCTTTTGTCCATGCACAGCCTCTCCTTCACTGTGTTTGATATGTCGGGCCAAGGCAAATACAGAAATCTATGGGAGCACTATTACAAGTAAGAGACCCTTACAATACATCATACCTACAATACACATCCTTAAATATTATAGTATGAACATGCTTTTCTTGTGATCCACAGAGATAGCCATGCAATCATATTTGTCATCGATAGCGGGGACAAACTGCGAATGGTGGTTGCCAAAGAGGAACTGGACACTCTTCTGAACCATGAAGGTAAAAGGAAGATTTATATAGTCGTATAGTATAGTTTTGATTTACATAATGTAGGCCTATCTCGCAATGGTAAAAATATAGTATCCAAACATGCATTAGAACCAGAGATCTTTTAGTTCAGGGTAAATGCATTGAGCCCCAAAGCCCTTGTATCTCACAGTAGTAATCAATCAACAAAAATTTGTCATTTGTTTGTTTAGTGACCCCTTGTGGCTGGAGGTAGTATCTTTGGCTAGACAGTGTTCTGGATCACACCTTTAATTAAAATTTTAAAAACTACAAAAAAATCTGACCATTATATTTTGAATGATCTTAATAACAGACCAGCAAACCTAAAAATAAACCAATGCTGGTGAAATAAGCGATAAGTTTCTTTAGTAGAAAACCTGCCAATTGTTTACTATAGGAGATAAATTAACCTTCATAGCTAGTAATACTTTTCTGTGTCTTTTTAACCTTAGCATCTGACGACTGTTTATGGTTTCTTGTGTCCAGACATAAGCAGCAAAAAGATCCCAGTGTTGTTCTTTGCCAACAAGATGGATCTGCAAGATGCCATGACATCCAATAAGGTCACGCAGATGTTGTGTTTGGAGAATATCAAGGACAAGCCGTGGCACATCTGGTAAAATATCCACTGAATACCACTTCCTCACAACACACAACAAAAGCCAGGGATTACCGGGATCATAGCAGAAAAGGTGCAGGTGTCACCGGGGCATTACATAGGCGTCACCTCCAGTTATGTTGTTGTGCTTCTGAACGTGCTGCGTTGTTTGGTAAAGAAGTTGTAGAAGAAGGTTACTACTAGAAGAAGCTCTTGGAAAGCACTGGCCTTCTCCACTGCATTGGCCCTGTCTCACAATGATAAAGATACTGTGCCCAGACCACTGGAGCTGGGGATGTTGGGGTATCTAGTAGGGGTAAATGATCATTTGAGCAGGTAAACTCTCAATTTAAACTAATCATTTGTTTTACTGACCCCTTGTGGCTTGAGGTAGTATATAATAACCCATAACTGACCTTACCTAAAACTTTCTTCAAAATCCGACCATTAATTTTTAAGTTATCTTACTAACAGACTAACAACCGAACACAGGTGAAATTACTGAGCTAATCCTCAGTCAATCATCAGTGCTTCAAACTAACAATGTTTTGAATTAATGAAGATAGCAAAAAAATCATTGTTTTCTATTGAGCCAGAACAAGGACTCCGAGTAGCGATCTTCTTGTTCAGGGACAAATTCATAATTGGTTAAACATTGATACACAGCAACAGTAAGTTATTTTCGTCTGCGAGTTGTTTCATAAGTGTTTTCCACGCAGTTTACTCATTAGCCAGATGGAGGGCAGATGGATTAAGAGCTACTCAGGTTTTATCCTGGAAAAGTCTGGAGAAAGTGAGTGTGTGCCACCGGCAGATTAACTCCTTCACATCTCGTTCCTCTTTTAGTGCCAGCAATGCTATAAAAGGAGAGGGCCTCCAGGAAGGACTGGACTGGCTACAAGGTACAGTAATTATATTCTTAGGAAGTTTTTCCTTAATTATAAGTGTGGATATTGTTGACCTTTATTCTCTGCCACTTTCGAGTTGCTATTAAGTTGTGTTTTTGTTTTTGTACTCATAGAACAAATTTCACTGTAAGTATTAAGTGTGGCTGGGTGTTACTAAAATGTCTCTCCATCTACATTTAGTGCATTATAATAGTTTTAGTGTCATCTGGTGGTGAAAATGCAGGTTTAGAATGAAGAGTCAGCTCTACTTACTTTATTAATTCTGGGCTTCACCTAAATTGGTGCTCAGTTTGTCCACTATATAAAAATTATATTGAGAAAATCCACCAATAAAAAATGTTCACTTGAACAGTGATTCTCAGCTGGTTAAATTGTGGGATTATTTCATTTTGACCTTTTACAGAAGCAGATTTTCTATATTTTTACTAACTTTATTGCAAGATACAGTATGTTTTGTCATGTTATGTGATTAAAACAATATTTGGGCTTTAAAAAGTATTGAAACTATAGTCTACCTTCCTGTAACCAACATTTGGTTTCTGACCCACCAGTTGACAATCATCTGTATACATTTTACCCCTATGTGACATTACCTAGATGTATGTAAATGTAACGTATTATTTCCCACAGTGGGCTGAAGTCTTTTTAATGTCATGTGTCTTGTTCATCTGTGTTTTGAATAGTTACCCCATAGATCATGTTATTATTTTATAAGGACATATATATAGGCATATACACAGATCAAGCAAAACATGATGACCACCCGCCTATTACTGGTCCGGGAACACACAAAAAGAGCAGCAGATTTGGAGATCCTCTAAGCCAGTCACATAGCTATCACAATTTCTCCCTTGTCAGACTCACTCAAGTCCTTATGGTTGCTGATTTGACAACAAAATATTTACTTGCTGCCTGATATATCCCACCCACTAATGATGAAGACATAATCTGTGTCATTCACTGCACCTGTCAGTGGTCATAATGTTATGCCTGATCGGTGTATGTTAACGTCATGTTTAGGGTTTAAAGTGTCTCGATCATTTTACATTGAGTATAATCTCATGTTGTGTGTTTTTCCAGGTCATATCAAAACAATGAACACCTAAACAACTGACAGAAGGAGACGATCACTTTGAGAGTGTGGACTGTCTATCTAGGCCTTATATTTTAATGTTTAAACTCTAGGTTAATATTGCTTATGCTTAGCCATGTATCCTAGCTTCAGCATTGATGTTGTATGTAAATAAATAGTTGTTAGGCACATACAGATTATTACATGAAGGCAGTAAGTCAGCAACCATGTCTTATGTCCCCAGGTATCATTTTTATTATTTTATTTGAAGCTGCTTTTTTTTATTAAGCCCCATGCTTTTTTTAATGAGAAAATTATAATTTGTTGTGCAATCTCTTCTAATAAAGCTTCTTCACCCAATTTCATTGATGGTTTATTTTTTTTTATAAAAGTATACTAACAACAAAATTAAGTATTACAACTTTTTATATAGAATATGAAAATATATTATGCACTATCAATAAATACTATAAATAAATATTAGTATTAAGCAAAAAGCATACTAAATGCACAGGATTTTGAGAACAATTTTCAAAATTGTTTACAAAAATATAAAATGTTCACATGCTGAACTCTTTCTCCACTAACAGCTGTCATTAGATTTCATTTCTTGAGGAGCATGTGCAGGAACTTGGCATGAAATCGAGCGCTGGAGTTGAGCAGGATGCACAGAGTCTGGAAGATCTCTCTGTCGTCAAAAAGGTTCCCTGCCATCACAGAAGAATAATGATTATACATGATGCCATTATGTATGACAGTGACGCCATTATGATATACTGTATGTATAGACTCGTCTCAGCCAGCGTCATCTGAGCACGTGATTTCCGTGGAGATGCACAGAGCGGCCATGTTGGATGGCAAAAGCCGGTTGTCACGGCCCGATTTGGATTAGTCCTGCTGTCTGTCAGTCTAACAAATTAAATTTGTTTTACTCATCAAAAGTCACAAAATTGTTTAATGTGTCCTATATCTGTGATAGCATCTCCCAGCTCTGTTTAAGTAAAAAAGTTAATGTTGCACTGTTTCACAAAGTTTATTCTTTAAAAAAGTCACATAGAAGATTGTTCCTGCTGTAATCATCAAATAAAGTAAAAACCGATCTGAAGTCAGTTAGCTTCATTCTTACTGTCTCAGGTTTAACAGGGTAAACATGTTTTCATGGACATTTAGCAAACTGGGGAGAAAAGGAAAATACGACAGCTTGGTATTTGTTCATTTCTGCGTGAGGATATGGCGATTACAGGATTATTTTCACAACATGGGATACTTTTATGGAAATATATCTCGATATTTACTTGTGGATTTATACGAACTGATTGAGCGTTACTAATCCTGGATTGGACTGGTTTTGGACAGAACCAGTGTTCAAAGGTAAAAAGTCTGTTTTTCGGTTTGGGCATACTGAGGAATCGTCATTAATTACACACATGTCCTATTTTAAGGCATAGAATTAACTTAATTCCCATTTTGTACAAAACATAAGCTTTCTAACGATGTATATCATGCCTGTATTGACAAAATATTAACCGTGAAAACGTAATTTGCACGGTTAATATTTTGTCAATACAGGCATGATATACATCGTTAGAAAGCTTATGTTCTGTACAAAATGGGTTTCTTTCTGAATCTGGTCGCTGCCAGATTGAACGAGGTTAAACATATGTAAATCCTAATAATTCGTATCTCAGCAAATTTGCAACTTTTTAAGGCCTTAAATTCTGATTTATAATTTTAGACTCCGCAGAAAGTCCTGGTTTATTTAAGTATTTATATTGCCTTTTCACTAATCTGCGTCTCTCATCTGCCTACTCAGCATGGACAACAGGTTGTTTTAGGGCACTTTCCATACTAAAGGTCTGTCACCCACCCTGCCACAAAATATTTTTATGCCTCTAAGGAGCTCTCTGCCGCTTGTAAGCTTTTAATTGTGCCCCTATGAAGTGAGATTGTCGATTGATTGACTAAATAATTGTAAATGTTATGGTATTCCAAAGCGGATTGTGTGTTGAAGGCTGGTAAGCCATAATTTTGACATCATATGGGTCTTAAGCATCGAACAAGTGAACATTTCTCTAAATATCGCTGTCTGACCTGAACACTTAACGTTAAGTATTGAACATTGAAGTGTAGAGAGTGGTAAATATGAACTCAATTTCTATGCATGATCGCTAATCGCTAGCCAGCTACACCGGCTTTTTGCCATCCAAAATGGCAGCGCCAACAAACCAAGTCACATGACTGAGAACGGTCTATAGGATGGCTTATTAAAACTGAAGACCTGAAGTAAATCTTTCTATGGCAGGGGTTTCCTACTTAATAAATGGTGAACAAACCTCCAACAGAGATCTCAAAGAAATCCCTGGTGGTCTTTGAGAACATGTGTTCCAGATTTTGGAGAAAGAGGAACTTTTCGGGATCTGAGCTGAAGACCTTGCAGACCTGCTGCACCAGCTTCACTGCCCAGTTCATATGATAGCCATCCTTCTCACACACCTACCGACAATGTAACTTTGGTTAAATTGATCTTATTCATTACATAATGGCATTAGAAGTATTGTGTTCTCACCAGTATAATGTAGACAATGAGTTTTGAGATCTCCAGGTGACGTCCATTGAGGGCTTTGCTTGCCAGGAAAGTGTAGCACAGATGGCTGCCACACATCACCAGCAGACGAGCCACGTTCTCCACATGCCATTGCTGAGGAATCACTGCAGATAAAAACAAATTCCCAATTAAATCATTTACAGTAGTACAAGCACATTTAGAGAATGTGTGTAAGAACTGTACCAGTGAGCTCCTCCAGAATGGCCAGTATAGAGTCCGCGGACCAGCCTTTGACCTCCAGTTTACTGAAGAGCAGCAGCATAGCTGTGGCCAAGTCCCACAGAGCACCGTGAGGAAGTGCTCTTTCCACCAAGTCCTGCCAACCAATAGTACCTGCACCAGAGCAGTTTTAATTTCATTGTATCGCAACAATCTTTACAGTTACTGTGGTTGTTATGCCTTTTTAACTGAAGCTATGAATATACCTATGAATAAAGAATATCATATCTTTTCAAATGATTGTTGGCATAAACAACACAACAGATATGTACTGTATGTGATATCTTGCCATACCTTCAGGCAGCAGTGGCCCATAGAGAATGAGCAGGAGATGTGCCTGGCTGACCATGGGCCACTGTTTCAGAAGCTCTATTAACCAGAACTGACATTCAAGTCGGTTTGACCATGGATCCAAAAGGACTTTCCGGTAAAAAAGGCGGACCTCCAGCTCTTGGAAACAGTGCACCCCTATGACACAAAATATTGTATTACTTTTTTTAGTAAAACTGTCTTGTCATTTTCTGGTTATGATGGTGGTTTCTAATGCTACATACTCCACTATGTCGAACAGATATTCTTAAAAACTCACCTGGTTTGCTGATGATGATGGCCTCAGTTTTTGGCAGGATGTTTGTGAGATCACACAGAAAGTTGAACACTCTGTGGCATTCCAGCTCATCCCATCCTGCTATGAGTGTCTAAAAATAAAAACACAAATAATGGCTGGCAACTAGGTTTACTACTTCAAATGTTGGAGTAGGAAAGGAGGGGGTAGTGTGAACACATTTTATTCAGTGTTTTTGTTTTTAGTGTTGTAAATCTGCAGGGTGCTCGGATCAGTTGCTGGTGTGAAATATAAATGTTGACAATTTTTATCAATGTCACTCAATGCAGTATAGTTTTTTATTAAATAATGTCTTTGTGTTAAATAAAAAAGTGTTGTTTTTGTTTTGTTTTTTGTTTTGTTTTCAGCTTCAGTCCAATGTATCCTCAATGCCATCATATTCAATATTATAATAATTTTTATTCATCTTCTTCCGCTTACACCCGTTCGGGGTCACAGGTACTGGAGCCTGTCCCAGTAACTTTGGGCATTTGGGTGGGGTACACCACAGGGGAGACATATACTGTCAGACAACCATTCACCCCCCAACCCTAAATATTAGATTACGCACTTAATTCAACACATATTTTACCTGAAGAAATGCCCCAAAGCTTGAAAATCCACTGCAGTCCTTAACGAAGCAATGCTCTAACATAAAGCAAGGGATCTGAATGTGATAAGAAAGACTGTATAATTAGTTTATTAAAATGTTGACGGAAATATATGCCTAAAAATAATCATGGATACATGTGAAGTCTGCTTTGAAGTTAATCAAGTAGTTATAAATGTGTTGGATTTAGTTCTCACCTGTGAGAATGTGCTGAAGATAAACTTTAACCTGTCCTTTGTTGGAAGCAGCAAGGTACATCTTTTAAACAACATTCCTAAAACAATAGAAATTATACATAAACAATCTCATTTAAACCATTGATATGCCAGATATTGAAGTAAATAAGCTGTTTACCCAGAGCTCGGTAGTGTCCAATGGTGGCCTGCTGGTCCTGGAAGTTTGAGTGGTGAAAGCTTTGAGAGATCATTTTGTTATTCCACTTTTGGGTTGAGATGTAGTCCACAACGTAGCTGGTGATGTCCTTAGATGTCATGCTGAATACACTCAACTCCAGCACTAAAAACACAAACAAACAGTAATCTACTTCTAAGTTTCTTAAAAGACAAATCAAAACCAACAAGCATGTATTTACTTTCAGGAAAAAATATTTTGTATGCCATGCTGAGACAACAAACTTTATGACCTCTTCTTTTGTAAAACTAAAAATATTTTAAAATCTAAGTCAAACCCTGAAGAATACAGACAAGAATACAGCAGAATTTTTTTGACAGCAAGAGACATGGCCACTGCTTAAGTAAATAATTTTACAAATCGGTTAATGCTAGGTGGCGTCACACGTGTCTATTTTGGGTAGTTGTCGCCATCTTGGGAAGCAAGTGACAGTTTCCCCTTGCAAAGACTGTCAATGGTCTCAGCTCTGAAAGCTCCAAAATCTCCCTCAGTCAGTCTCTAAACTCACAGTTACTTTTTACTGCAGTACCGGTGCACTGTGTATTGCTATTTTGCCGATGCTTTTAATTACTTGATATTGGCGTATTTGTAGGTAAAAAAAAAGTTTAATAAACTTTACAGAGTATGAGCTTCTGTAATAAATGGATGCTGGTTGACTAGGCTATTTATAGATACGTTAAAAACATTGTGTTATATTAATAAATACTTCACACAATCAAAACACTTTGGATTAATGCAGCTGCTTTAAGATGGAAGCTATTAGCTAGTTTGGACCTAAGAAGCTACATTAAGATACTTTAGCAACTTAAGGATCAGGTTATTGACCCCCCCCCACCCCCACATGATTGAAAATTAACAAAAGTATGTCAATTTGTTTGTGCATCGTTTGTGCACACAAAATGAGAATTTGAGCACAATTGGGTTTTTAGATAATAAACATTATTTTTTTCAGGCCAGCCCCCCCATATCATCCAAATCGCTTCAACTTCACACAGGTAGATTATTGATATATATTACCTAGTAATGGCCCACAGAATACAGCGTGAACTGTGTAAAGCTTATTATGAAAGTGTCAACAGCAGATGATCACATTGTTATATTAGTACCACTGACCTACAGAGTGAGTGTGAATGGTTTATTTGCAACAGGATCAGAGACTCCTGACCTGAATAACAGTGCATGCATAGTTGTAGTCTTGTTGTCACTTAAGCTTTAACAGTAAAGCTAGAGAATGTAGGATATAAATACATATACAATACTGTTTTCCATCAAAGTTGGCATTTGTTTACATTCACTTTACCGTCAATATGGCAGCAGGGGCGTTTTGGTCATGTGTCTGGCAAAGACGGATAGGCAAGTCACAAAGTCTTCTTAAATACATTTTGTAATCAAAAAGCTTCATCTTTTTGTTTTTACGTGATCATCTCAATATGGACCTACCAGACAGCTTGCCCAGGATCATGTCCAGTACTTCTGAAGGCAGGGTGTGGAAGAAGCTGCCTGCTCCGTCGCTGCTCTGGAGCTGGCTGCGGGTCTGCATCCTCCTGGCCGGGAAAGGAGGCCTCTTGTACAGGACCACATTTGTGAGTCAGCCAGTACTTTCCGACAGTTCTCGTGGTCTTCTTCACCTTTACCATGCTTGGGGGATTTGTCTACAAATAATAATTAATAGATTTTGAAAACGTATGCCTATATTAATTTAGATAAGACAATGGAAACTAGCATAGCTAGTAACATGCTAGCCACGGTTAACCAGTGGAGCTAAATATTTGGTTTTGGTGTTTGTTATTTTAATCTGTTACATATATACATACATAAACATGCACAGGTTTGAAAAAAATACCAAAGCAATAGCAGCAGGAATTTCTTACCGATAATTAATGTTAAATGAAGGCAGTTAAAGTCAGCTGTATCTTTCTGGAATCAGACTCAAGCGCGCGAAAAGATCAAAGTTAGTCCATCGTCATTGCCAAAAACAGGACTTCTATCCCAAGGACAAAACATGAAAATATATTTTACAAACAGCCACTCGCTATACGATAAAAAAAAAACTTCTTAGTTTTTCTACAGTTATTATTTTTAGATTAATACACTTATTAAAAAATAAATAAATATTAGAAATTACTTTATCGATACTTCCGGTGTGGGCGTGGCCTACGTATCCGCGCGAAGCTGCGGTATTTTTTTTTTTTCCTGTTTGCAAACAAGCTTTTTTCATTATTTATTTAGTGTTTGTTTTACATTCGGCAAAACAACACCATGTAACATGGCACAAGAAGTTCCATTGTAAGTAGACCTATAGTATAGTATAAATGTCGGATAACCTCTTTGCCCATTCTCTCTGCGGTAAAGCATGAACATTTTACAATAATAAGAAATAAGATATCTTAGCTCTGTTTACAACATTCATATAATCATTCATTTTATATAGGATCATTTTATGTTACAGCAGTGGTAGAAGAAGTACTCAATGTCTTTACTTAAGTAAAAGAACAGATAATGGAGCAAAAAATTACTCAACTAAAAGTAAAAGTATCAGCTTAAAATTTCTACTCAAGTAAAAGTATAAAAGTACTCACTTTCAAATGTACTCATGAGTAATAAAGTAAAAGTGTTTTGCACAGATTCAACATCTTATTGTGTTAAATGTGAGGGATTTTGCTGAAAAATTGTGCTGATTATAGATGAAATTAACAAACTGGTGCAGCAGGAGAGACTGATTCTGTCGCTGAGGTCTTCTGTCCTTATTTTCCTTATGTGTCTAAGGCGTTCTACTTTAATGCATCTTTTACATTTAAGTACTGTCTATAATGAGGACACAACAAAAACACATGATTTATTATTTAATCATTAAACCCAAACTCTAAATACTTTTTATTTCAAACCAACTCAGAAATGTAGAGGAGTAAAAAGTACAGATACTTGCTTTAAAATATAGTGAAGTAAAAGTACCCCTTGTAAAATGTATTCAAGTAAAGTACAGATACATGAAAATTGAAAAAAGTCTCATTTGACTTTTAACTAATGATCTAATGCCAGAATGTTTTAAAAAAAACTGTTTCCATTTGCTATGATTAAGGTAAGATCAATAAGTCAGCCTTATTTTAGACAATGTTATATATTTTACAGAAATATTATATTTTTTAAAACCGTGACAAACCTAAAACACTAAATATTAAGCCATTACTAGTGTTATGTTTACCCAGTGCACACCAAACAGACTATGCTCACCTCCTAATCACGGGATTACACAGTTTAACTAAGACTATTAAGGCTTCCTCTTGCAAATGGCGTCTCCCACTGGCAGACCTTGACAAGGATCATCCCCTCACTGTAGAGCTGTCGAAGAAGACGGCTGGACAGAGGACCAACCCAGTGGAAGGGAAAATGCACTTTTTATAGAGCATTGCTGTGAGTGGGGACTGCAAAGGAAGATGGACCTAAGAGGAATTCAGAGATGAAACTTTTGAATGACGTGCAGCACAGTAAGTAACTAAGCAGTATTTTAAATTCAGTCATGGAACTTTGTACATTGTACTTTGTACATATTATGTAGATTCACCGTCACTGATAAAAGGTGTTGAGACAATGTCAGAACAATATCTGTTTTCTAAAAGTAACCTTAAATAGTTTAGTCTAGGCCTCACACTTGGCACCTTCCCTGTTTGTTTACCTCAATCCTTGTCTCATCCTTGACGTGAAGTTCCTGATGCTGACAGAGATTATACTCCTGATAATGATGATATCTAAAGTCAGTCACAACAAGTGTCCTGTACTGAACTCACACTTCTTGCTTGATTGTGAAGACAGATGCTGAGAGACAGACGGTACTGATCCGCAAGGAATCTTTGCCAATAACATTTTGATTTGGACGCTCTCCAAGCTCCTCTTTGGACAAATGTGCCGCCCAGACACCTGTAAGCATGGATCACTAATCCCAGCATAACCTAATTGGTAAGTATTTAAAACATTAAACAAAGTGTTGTTTACTGTTTGGTTTAGCGCAATAGTTTTGGAGTTTATTTTCTATACCAGTATTCATTCAATTGAAAAATGCTTCCTCTCTCTGGTCCTATCCTTACTGTAGTCAATCATTAGGTCACAACAATGAGGCCTGTATCTGGGATCTAAGAGGCTCTAACAGTACCATGTTTGACACTGAACAATAACTTGCTTAACAAAAAAGGTCTTGTTTTCTAAGTACAAGAAGACAATAGCCTCATACACTTCTGTTTTCCGCTTAATTAAAATGCTATTTTTTATGTGTTAATATAAAGATTTAGTCCTCAGACACACACTCGATGTTAGCACTGCAGCCTCACGCATTGGCCCATAAAGCTAACGTCTAAAAAGATTGTTTTCATTTGCTAAGGTTAGTGCACCAATAAGTCAATAAGTCAGTCCATTACACTCCAGTAGCATAAATTCAACATAAAATATAAAGAAAATAAAAATAACAGCTTTAAACTAGGCTAGAGTGCTCAGTTTTATCCCCCCATTAACCTAAAACATTTTACAATAGGCTACTCTTTCCTCTGGGTACTCTTGACCATGGTCCCCAGGCGCTGCAAAGCTTCAGCACTGAACGATGGGGCAGAGAACAAATTTGACTATGAGGACAATAAAGTTACTGTAACCTTAAAAATAATGTAAAGGCAGCTGTACAAAGATCAATGATTAACTTTACATTGCCTCTCATTGATTTTTAATGAGGCAACAATTTAAATGTTTCGATAAAGCCCTAGACCAATTTGATGCTTCAGTTTGGATATTCATATTCATTTTGTCACATGTCACCAGTGCCACTTAGCCAGCCGTTGTTCCCAAAGTATCACTGAAGCTGTGAAACCGTAAGTGGTTTTTAACAATGCTCCAAGCTTGGGTGGCTTCTGTAAATGTTTAATTCCCTCTCTCTCTATTCTTGTGGGAGGGCATTTGCCACACAAATAGAGTCCTCCAGAGTCGAGCTTTAAACAGGTGAAGCTGAACGCTGCTCTCATTAGTTACACATGCGGTCACCTGCCACTCACAAGAGGCACATGGCACAATACTAAAAGTTTTTTTCCTCCGTCTATTTTGGTTTGCAATTCTGGGAACACTTGAGGGATGTCTCACCAACTAGACGTAAGTTCACTGGAAATTGCTGTTTGCCTGGGGACAAGGCAGATTTAACAGAAGAAAGCACCTGTTTAAGTCTTTTTTTTTCTTCTTTTTTTTTCATTGGGACCCATATTTCAGAGTTCCATGAGAACCATAACCCGTACTTCCTGATCTGGTTTGGTAATTTTTTGTAATTGGTTTTGTCTTTTTTGGGTGTTTTAATTATTTTTAATTACTTATTTTAAATTTACTTTTATAGTGAAGACTCCTATTTACTTGATGTTTTTGTTCCCTTTTGATGTTGCTTCGATAATGCCTTTGGGCTACCATAAACCCCTTTTCCTTAATTGCTGAACTAATCCAAAAACAAATCTTTGTGGTGTAAAAAAGATCAAAGATTTTCTCTTTTTTTCACTTTTGGGTCACCACAGCCACCATGTTCCTCTGGCACAAAGAGTATACCCTGGCTTGTGACGAAGGAAAAAGATTTTGTGTATAAATATAATCACAAAATGTAAAGCTACTTTCATAGAGCTACTTTTATGTTGCAGTTGTGAAACCTGTTGGCGTGAGCGATCAAGGCAGTCATGGCCAACATGGCAGTTCAGGTCCTTGGCTTCTTCTTAGGAATGCTGGGGTTTGTGGGAACTTTAATAGCGACAGTACTGCCCCACTGGAGGAGTACGGCCTACTGTGGGATCTAACCTCATCACTGCCACTTCCTACATGAAAGGCCTGTGGATGGAGTGTGTGTGGCACAGCACTGGCATGTATCAGTGTGAGGTCTACAGATCACTACTGGCACTGCCTCGAGACCTGCAGGTGAGATTTTACACAAGACATTAAGTATTTCTAATTTGACGGTGATGTTTCTATTTTGTATAATTTTGTGAAAAATAAATTGTATAAGACATTTTTGCCCTGATAACTTTATTAATTATTTATCTCTTGTTTAAAAAACAATTTCACAATTAGTAACTATTCAGTTCTCCTGTCACAAGGGAATCTCCATGATTGTGACATCAACTCAGATAAATTGAGTTTCCAAGCAAAAATTCCCAACCTGAGATGGTGTTCAAGACCATTGGAGTTGGAGGTCAGAATTTCTGAGATTCAGATGTCTTAAAAGCTCAAAAAATCATAAACAATATAAGCGTAAACAAGCAAAGTTAAAGGGTGCAAGTTCTGTGAAATAAAAATACATACAACAAAACAAAAAAATTAAACTTGTTCTATGGCACCTGTAGCTGCTTTAATGTAAACATTCCTTTAATTTACAACTGCCAAAGACAATTCCAGCCTCTTCTGCTCTGGCAACTTCTGGCAATAAGTAACATAAGAATGAAACACCTCTTTTAACTTCTTCTATTTTTAACCCTTGGCAGGCAGCCCGAGCGCTGATGGTCCTGTCCTGTGTCACCTCTGTCCTGGCTGCTTTGGTTTCTGTCCTGGGAATGAAGTGCACACATTTCGCCCATCGCTCAGTGATCAAGTCCCCCCTGGCTCTGAGTGGAGGCGTATGCTTTATCTGTGCTGGGATCCTCTGCCTGGTCACTGTGTCGTGGACCACCAATGATGTTGTGATGGACTTCTATGACCCCTTCCTCCCCTCTGGTTTTAAATACGAGATCGGTCTGTCTGTGTACATTGGTTACGCTGCGTCTTGCCTCAGTTTGGTTGGAGGGGTGGTGATCTGTTGGAGCAGCAGTGGAAGTAGGTCCAGACGTCCAGAGTTTCAAACACAGAGAAGTCAGCCAATCTCACCTCCGCCTGCTTTTAACAACATCTACCCCCCTGCTCCTCCCTACAAGCCCCCAGAGGCTCTGAAGGACAACAGAGCACCCTCGCTTTCCTCTATGTCCAGTAATGGCTACAGACTTAATAACTACGTTTAAACATCAACCATGGAAACTATGTTTGCACCGGATAATACTTTTGTAGAACTAAAACAAGCAACAGAGCACTTTTGTTACTATTTGAATGTCTTCCACTTTACAAACAGTAGCATACTAAAAATCAATGGTCTTCCCTGGACTTCAGCAGGTTCATAATGATTTCGGAGTCTCCTTCACTTGCTGCTGTTTACCTGTAAGACCACAAGGTGGCAACATATACCTAATAATTTACTGATCTACATTATACTGTATGCTATAGAATGTTTGGACAGTGTCACAAAACAAAAATGAAAAATCAATTATTTCTATACTTTGCCTTTAACAAACGATGAATGTACCTTAAACTAATCATAATTTAAATGTTTTAAGAAAATATGTTTGGTGTTTTAATTTAAGAACTAAATAAATAAATTTTAATACAAGAGAAGAAGGGAAGCTAGAAATCTTTTAAAATACGTGTTTTAAAATGTTTCTTGTCATTTCGCCTTTATTTACAGTATATTGTGCAAAGATGGAAAAGGTCACTAGATGGCGCCAAAGAACTTCTGGAGTTTAGGTTCATCCCACCGCGTTAGTGCCAGCCGCTGTAAAAGTGTATATTGCACAAAGCTGTGTACAGTATTAGCGCCTGTTTCGACAGCAGTGTTTTTATGGCTTTTTTATGAAAGAATCTCATCTTGTTCTTAATATTATTTATGACAGCTCGGGTTTATTTACTGTAGTTTATTTTGTGAAACCTCTTCCAATTAAAGGTAACCTCTGCCTGGTATTTTGACAGCCACACGCTTAATAAAGGGACTTGTCACGATTCAAGGGACTAAAAGACTAAACTAAATGTACTGCATATTACTAGCAAGACTGCCTTCTGTTCACCAGTAATTGTTATAGCTGCTGCCAGTGTACACCCTTAAGACAAAGTCACTGTAGAGAAAAATGATTTAACCAAATGAGTCAAAATGAGCCTTACAGCACAGTTCACCTTTTGGGAGTCTAAATGCATTCAAGGTAATATGCATAAACCCCAACAGATGTGGGAGAAATAAAGAATAGCCTGCTGAAGAACAGTACGGATTTTAGGCTTTCACATTTCAGCACCATGGTCAGTTCCAGTCCAAACTTTAGCACTAACACATTTTATAGGTGTGTTGCTGCTACAGTTATTGAGGGGATTGAAGGCATCATAACAACAGTTGATGAGAAATAAAAGGAGTTGGTTTTAGAAACTGAAGAACGTGCACTCAAATATGAACTGACCTTTACTGAACCCTTAAAAATACCATATGTGGAATAGATTGTTTATAATCTGAGTAACATAAGAGTAATGTATAGCTGATGTCACTTTTTCAAGTCACTGCTTTCAAGTTTATTGACGTTTTTGTTGTAACGGACAAACTTGACAATTGGCAATGGTCGCAAAAGGCCCGTGGTGTAAAAGTTGCTCTTAAAATTGTTATATGAGTGCTTTACGTCCTCTACTTCCGACTGTAGAGCCAACGTTTGCAGAAAATCCTGTCACTTAACTCGTGGATGCTGCGCACGATCGTAAATCAGGCCTAAGACGTAACCTGGCAAGTAAAGGTTTGCCAAAATTATATTCTGATATTGGTAAAGCTTTCCCGGAGAGGAGAAGCCGTGCGTCACGCCACTCTCTATTAGGTGCTATTTTGGTCCTGGCCTGGAAGACATTCATCCAGCATGTACCCACCCTGACAGCACCCAATAAACCCACCACTCCCATTCATCTCCACCCCCTCCTTCCGCTCGCCGCTCTCTCCATCTCTCGCTCCTCGTAACGCGCACTTTAAAACAACATAGAACAATTGGGTTCGTTCGTCCTGGAGGATTACTTTGCGCTACTGTAACATTTAACTAAAAGAAAATTATATTTGGCACTTTCTAATCTTTCCTCAGTGGCCCCTGGATCTGATCCTCCTCCTGTAAAGAAAAGGTAAGCGCCCTGATGTTGTATTTATTGTGTTGTTTAACTAAAAGACGTTGACTCAGTAACCGCATTTGACTGCAGAGACAGGAGCTGATTTAGAGGAATCAATATTGCGATACTGGACTGACACCTGCAACCACAGTGCCAGTGGAAACGCAGAATGAATCCATTCGTTTGATTGCATATTGCACACAAAACTTAACTGTAAAGGGTTTGACTTTTTATGGTGGTTATTATGCAGGTTTTGACCGTGCGTAATAGTTGAGAGTAGGCTTATTCCACTTTTACGCACTGTTCAAAAATTCCATCAGTAGTCCAATAGGACAAACTGTACCGCCTAGATTAAATATGACAAGGATGCTTCCAAAAAGTATCAATTAGTCGATACCTAATGCAGCTCACTGCGCAGACAAATGCGTAAACCGTGCGTAAAACGTCCTATCTTCCTTCTGTTTTCACACCAAAGAGCAAGATAAATCTTGGTGTAGTTTAAAAGTATAATATTAATAACATTAAACATACATTCTGTCTTGACAATTGGTAAATTCACTGGACGGAACCTGTGCTTCACGTTTTACAGGTCAGCTCACGATTCCTTCAATACATATCCTGCTTTATATATATTACCAGTCTATACTTTTTGCTATTTATAGGATTTTAGTCATCTTGGCTATCAGTGTGTGCAGCCAATTAAAATAATCTCCTTGGGTACAGTTTCCATTCCATTATTGTTGTAATTACTTTATAATCTGCCAATGACTTTGTAAGATTATAGTAATTAGAACAAGTAATTGGCAAGTGATGTAACAATTCCTCTAGTAAAGCTAACATGTCATTTAAATGCTTGAACAAAGAAAGATTTGACAACAATTAGTCTTAATTTGGTCGTGTCCCATACACATAACTTTTCAATCATGCGCCTGTCTCCCTTCCTCCAGTTCTCTCAATGAGATTCCGGTCCCAGGCGCGCAGTAGCACTTGATCTCGGCGGAGGAACGCGGATCAAGAGAAGATGGCCATTCACGCCGAGGGTCTCGTGGCTATTGTCCTTTTTTACGTTTTGATTTTGTTCGTGGGGATCTGGGCTGCGTGGAAGAATAAGAACTCGGGCGTTTCTGAAACTGGAGACCGCAGTGAGAGCATCATGGTCGGAGGCAGGGACATTGGACTGTTTGTTGGCGGTTTCACGATGACCGGTGAGACACTAGACCACTGTCCGTAGTTTTATTTAAGCTTTATTAACCTATCTTGACCAGTTTGATCTAGTGAAGTTGGTACATTTGAGTCTAAAAGTTTGAAAATACACGTGTATGGCTTAAACAGTTTTACGCACAACTATGACAAATCAAATATTAATTATTTTGACTTTTCAGTTTCAAGAACATGCAATGCAATACATTAATGTTGATTAAACGACGTCACGTGCATTTACTTTTTTGCCTGTATAGCCAAGTAGACGATATTGCCACTGCAGCATTTAGATCAACTATACATATTAAACCGACAAACAGTATTTTCATATGGGGTTAGAAATATAGTAACTTAAAAAAACTTTACTTTCTGGTTTTATAAAATGAATTCTTTGTTCTCTCCAGCCACATGGGTAGGTGGGGGCTACATCAATGGGACAGCGGAGTACGTGTATCTGCCGGACTATGGCTTGGCCTGGGCACAAGCTCCATTTGGATACGCTCTCAGTCTGGTAGTAGGTAAGAGCACTTTCATTTTTATGGAAGCCAGTGCAAATTTAGGTTTTTACTCATGGAGACGGGATTTGCTGTGATTAAAGGTTGAGAAGCATTAACAATTACCCAACTCATGTATAGTCCAAAGCTATTCTAAAATTAAATGATGGACTAGGACTGCAAAATCACTTTTTTGGGGGGTAATGTAGTGTAGGCTAATGCTGACGCAGATCATTTATGCCTGTCCAACCAACTTAACATTAGGTGGTGTATTTTAAGTAGACCACTTTAATTAGTTTAATTCACCAGCCATTGTTTGAATTGGGCTAAGGAAGAAACACTGTAAGATAAGTATAGCCATAAAAGCAGCTAATATGCCATTTACTAAAAGTAGCCTGTGTTTTACTCTGAAAAAGCTGTGGTTCAAAATACAAATACTACATCCAGACAGGAGTACTTTGCTTGCTGTGGTGACTCATACACAGTTCCTCATTCATTCATTAAATGCACTGCCATTTGTCTGACTTACTTAAATGGTTTGCATCACTCAGGAGGCCTTTTCTTTGCCAAGCCAATGCGTTCTCGTGGATACGTCACCATGTTGGACCCTTTCCAGAATCTCTACGGGAAGAGGATGGGGGGACTGCTTTTTATCCCTGCTCTCATGGGGGAAATCTTCTGGTCGGCAGCCATTTTGTCTGCCCTGGGTATGTTTTTGATTAGCAAATAGGATCAAAGACATATTTTGATAAACTGCTTGTGTATTACATCCTACCAATGCATTAATTAAGTTGACTATAATGGACAAGGGTTGCAGAAGTAAATGAGGTTGCTCTTGTGTGCAGGTGCCACTCTGAGCGTCATCGTGGACATAAACATCAACATGTCAGTGATAATCTCAGCACTTATAGCCATCTTCTACACTCTAGTGGGAGGACTCTACTCTGTGGCCTACACTGATGTGGTCCAGCTTTTCTGCATCTTTATTGGGCTGGCAAGTATTGGGTTGGGCAAATGTATCAAATATATTACAGGATATGAGTTCCTACAACTCATTATAGACATATCCTGTCCCCTAGGTATTAATGCACTATCAATTTATGAATAGTGTCTTGGGCTGGCACTCGTACAAGTATGATGATAAAGGCTGCAGTATAATAATCTAAATGTTGCCACTCCACTCCAGTGTTGAACAGTACTAAAAAATAGGATTATTTCTCTTCATTAGATAATTTGATACATATGATACAGACATAAAGATGATATCAATACAATATAATATCAATACCTATATTGTGGGCAATAAATACAATGCAAAGAAAAGATGTCATGTATTTAGTAGTGGGGTCATATTTTCCATTTTTCCTGTTTTGTAGTGGATCAGTGTGCCTTTCGCCCTGTCCAACCCTGCTGTGTCAGACATTGGTGTCACTGCTAAAGAAGTGGTGTACCAGTCTCCGTGGCTCGGGAAAATAGTGCCTGAAGACAAATGGCTGTGGGCAGACAACTTTTGTTTACTAGTAAGTCTCACTGTCACTGCCTCTGCAGCTCATCAACCTGACTGCTCTGGTCTGTGTCTGTATTCACTGTTTCTCTGTTTCTAGATGTTGGGGGGGATTCCCTGGCAGGTCTATTTTCAACGGGTTCTTTCTGCCTCTTCAGCTACCTACGCCCAGGTGCTCTCCTTCCTCGCTGCCTTTGGCTGCTTGGTCATGGCCATCCCCTCGGTCCTTATTGGAGCTATAGGGGCCTCCACCGGTAAACATATTTATTTGAATGGAGTACCAAACAATGAATCTGAATCTGTGAACATATTTTTGTCCAATGAGGCAAATATTGCTGCTAGCCTGCTGATTACTTCCCATTAGAGAAGTGGTTAGTTCCCCGCCTTTGGTGCAGAAGGTCAGAGGTTCTGCTCCCCCAAAAATCCCTGGCCACGGAGGGTGCCAGGAAAATCTATGGGCTTGACAACTGTTTCATACACATACACAGAAGAACCTGTCTAAAATGTTCTGAATGAAATTCTCTTAAGCACAATTTAAATAATTATTTTTGGCTAAATATTTGATAGTACAGCTGTTGTTAGTACAGCTTGGTAAGTAGTTGACATTGGGTTTTTTTTAAATTAAGATTGCTGAGCTCACAAGTAATTTCTAATTTATTATGCATGAACAACAGTAATGCTCCTACTAAAGATACAGTACATGGACAGTGCAGTGTCACAAATCTATTTAAGAGCTAAATTGCAGATGTTATAAACAAACTGAAGAACACATCAAGTCATTTCTAATCTGTGAATTATGTGCACACACACACAGCCACATGTTGATTAAGCAGTTAATGAAACATCACAGTCAGTCCCTCTATCCAAGAGTGTGATCCTTTATTCAAACAGGAGAGACAGATCAAAGCAGCATCGACTTGTTACAACTCAGCTGCATTTTCAGAAATGGAAATGCAGAGAAATACAGTATCAGGAGGGTAAACAACAGCAGACGGATGCTGTCACGACCGGCAGAGGGGAGAGCCACCAGACCATGGTTTGGTGAATATTACATCTGAGGGGGAGCTAATTATTTCGGTCTCAGTAAAGTAGTTTTTGTGTAAACTCTAATCAGTAAGACTGTTTGAGGTATAGGGAGGAAGACAGGAGAGATATAGAGATATGGCCATGTAACAGAGTAGTAGAATATGCCAGTGGATGGAGTCAGACCAATGTGGGGGGGCAGGCTAAAGAGCAAACATGATTCACTGTCCCGCTGAGAGACGTAAAGGCCAGCTGACCCAGGCACCAGCAGCAGGTCCAAGTCAACTGAGATTAAACACCTGAATGGACCCTGCTTTTAGTTCATTACACTTAATAATACAGTAACAGTGTCAATGATTCAGTGTTCACTGATATAACCCCTGCATTCATCTGTATGCCTCAATTAAATCGTATCAAAATGTCACGTCAGTATTTATAATACTATAGAAGCATTAATTATTATTAATTAAATGGTTATTATTAACATCTTAAATTAAAATCCAATTAAAGTGCATTATATATTCAACAACACTGGATCATTTTTCATATTTGATGGTGCCGCATGTCAGCGCATTAATCAACCACCAGGCAACAATAACCATTGTTAAGTAAGTGTTGTTTCACAGTTTTATAGCTTAGATTCTTTTAATGCAACATTTAATGAGGCTCAAAAGCATGCAGTTGGGTTTGTTATAACATTAAAACAATCCCTCTCTATTCACATTCACATACATGTTTAGCTCTTAAAGGTGTATTATAAGTAGAGGTTAATCCAATCAAAACTGGCCCTATCTTCTGCAAATTATAACATGTTTAGTGCAATAGTGAAGCACAAGGCCACATTATGCTGAGACACACAGTAGGTGTGCAATAAGAGTGGTTTTCCATTGTGTCATCTTTACATGGTTTTAATCAAATTAGGCCCAATAGCGAATCAATGTTTAAATGTGGTCTCTATTACATTTTTTAGTATAAAACATATATTCCAGTGTCCATAATGACATTTTGACAACTTGACCGACACCTTTTTTTCCCCCAGACTGGAATCAGACCACTTATGGCTCCCTGCCTCCAAAGGATAAGGACGAGTCGGACATGATTTTACCCATTGTGCTCCAGCACCTCTGCCCGCCCTACATTTCCTTTTTTGGTCTGGGGGCGGTCTCAGCGGCTGTGATGTCATCAGCGGACTCATCCATCCTGTCGGCCAGCTCCATGTTCGCCAGGAACATCTATCAACTGGCCTTTCGACAGTCGGTAAGCGCCAACTATGATGCCAATATACAGTCGGCTGGGACACTTAGAAACATCTGTAAACCAATCAATAAATCCATTTTAGTTTCTTTTGTGTAATTTAAAAGTTTGTATTTTGTGGCCTTGACAAAGTGGCAACAAATTTAATCAAAAGTTACTTCTTTCATTTTGGCTTTTCCTTTCCCGGGTAGCCTCAGGAAATTAGCTGCCATTTTGTGTGCACTGATTTGTACACTTGATTTGGCACTACTTTTTACACCGGATGCCCTTCCTGATGCAATCCTATCCAGCCTGGAACAGACACAAGAGTTGTTGCTGTTCACACCTATCTTTTTCTGTCTTCTCTAGGCTTCGGACCGTGAAATAGTCTGGGTGATGCGTTTCACAATCTTCATCTTTGGAGCGCTTGCTACCGCTATGGCTTTGCTAACCGGATCCGTCTATGGCCTTTGGTACTTGAGCTCGGATTTGGTCTACGTCATCATCTTCCCTCAGCTCCTCAGTGTGCTATTTGTAAAAGGCACTAACACTTATGGGTCAGTCGCTGGCTACATTTTTGGACTTTTGCTGCGAATCGGTGGAGGCGAACCCTACCTTAAACTCCCTCCGTTTATCTACTATCCCGGCTGGGTGATCCAAGAGAAGGTCCACCATCTCACTGGGGACGTGGAGTACTTTGTCCAACAGAGGTTCCCATTCAAGTCTGTGTCTATGTTGGCATCCTTTTTGGCTAACGTTGCCTTTTCGTATCTGACTAAGTACTTATTCGAAAGCGGTATGCTGTCCCACAAGTACGATGTCCTGGACGCAGTGGTGTCCAAACATAGCAAGGAAATTATGGACAAAGCTACACTTGTTAGCAACCATGATAACATTATTTTGTCAGAGATGGCACCCATCACGCAAGCAATAGGAGCATCTCTTGCCGGGACTTTTATAAACAATGAGATCCTGAGCGACTGATGGCGGGTCCAGTCCCGAGCCATTTCAAAATGGGAACTGAATGGCACAAGGGACATAAGTTATAAGACACTATAATGGAAACTGATGTACTCTTCAGGAAACTTGCTACTGCCGCACTGGAGGCCTGAGAAAAGATGGCCGCCATGTGACTATACAAGTTTGTTTTTGGCTTGTTATTAGGTCCAAACCAGGATCCAGGACATTTACATCATGTCCGGTGGTTTCAATTAAATCTCTCAGAAGAAGGAACATCTCAACTCGACCGCATTGATGTAAATGCTGCTATAGCCTTTGAATGATATTTGAAATATGGACTGCAATGGAGAGTTAAGAGAAAAGTGCAATATCTAATAACTGCATTGTGTGTTGATATACAGTATGTGTGTATAGAAAAGACCCCAGATCACTTCTTTGGCTTTTATTTTGAAATCTTTAATTTGCATAGACAATAGAGCAATAATGTTTTAAGGTGCAGAGAGTTATACACTGTGTAAATCTAACATTTTTAACCTGAAGTGTTAAGTCAAAAGATGTCCTTTTGTTAAGTGGAGTCTTCTTCGTGCTTTTACATAATCTGTCCTTCTTACCCTCATTTTACCAAGATGCAGAGCCAAATAAATTTGGATCTGCCAATGTAAATTAGCCAAATAATAGGTACTCGGCACATCACTTAAAGCTCAATGTAGAGTAGACACATTACCTGCCTTTACTGTCCTTAATTAACATGTGACCCCATCCCACAGATCTATAGCTTTTAGGATAAAAATACTATTTCTAATACTATACAGTAATAAATTATGTTTAACCGACATTTGCAATCATACTACAAAGAAAGTCCCTATTAGCTATGCCCTTCCTTGAAGGGGTGAAAGCAGAAAATTATCTGATTCACATTGGTATTGGATGCTCTTCCTCACACAACCCTCTCCATTTATCCGGGCTTGGGACTGGCACAGTGTGTGGCTGGAGTTTTGGACGACATGCACCAAAGGCAGGGGACAAACCCATTCACAAAGCTTAGATTAGACAAGAAATGTGTCAGAATGCTGGTTAAATGCAAAGTCAAGGTACAATGCAGGAGTGTGAAGCCTTTCTGACTCAAAAGACACTACATGAGTGATTCTCAACTGGTGGGTCATGACCCAAAGGTGGATCACAGGTCTGTTCTTAGCAGGCTGTGAAGTGCAGAAAATTGTGGAAAAATATCATTTCTGTGTTTTACATGAGATTTTATTAGGTTATGATGAGGTCAGGTTGTACAAAATTGTAATCCAATAATATGTAAAAGTGGGTTCCAACAAAAAGTCCCAAGATGACACCATCTGTGCATCACCAGCCCTCATTAGATCCAATATAAATTTGCAGAGGCTATGGTAGTGAAACAGTTATTTCAAGTGCATAATACATCCAGAGGAATCACTAGGACTGATGCTTACTAGTAGTATATAGTACTGTAGTATATACTGTATGCACATTGACAAACTGATTTTCATGTTTTGTTTTGTTTTTTTACGAACGAACCCAGTGCTTGGCCAGGAAGATGATAAACGGTCCTAAATATCTGAATCGTACGTGTGGATGATTGTTTGTTTCCCTGTCCTAAACCTGTTATTGAGCGTCCGGCCACAGCAGGTTAGAGGAGACAGGAAATGATTGTTCATCCCAGGACAGTGTCAGAGGGACTGGTCAGTATTGATCCTGTCCCGTGCTGATTAGCCTTCTGGACATTTGATTAATGCTGCTGAGATTTTCACAAGTAAAGTCCGCCATGTTTTCTTTTACAGTCAAGGACAGAAAATCAGCAAAAGTCATACAAATCCCATTGTAAAACCCTCTCTCATTGCTGTTGCTACATCTGAAATCTGTAACGTGTTTCTGGCTGATGCAGTGTGACTATTGTCCTGTTGTCTGTGCTTGTTGTTTCCTTGAGTCGTTGTGGTTTGTTGGTGTCTATTTCAGTATATGAACTTGCCTTAATTCAAAGGTCAGTGGTGAAAAACTGTTGAGTTGGTAAAGGGCCTAGTGACATAAAACAGCAAGCATTCAGTTAACTACAATTGTAATAACAGGACTAACTATGTCTCTTATTTCCAGTATTGTGTCCACTACACAAAAGCTGAACAAGAACAAGATATAAATCAATGCAACAGACAGTGGTGTAGTTTGGTAACTCCAGGGTTTTGTTGTATTGTGGTGGGACAAGATCTTTGACCAAAATATAATGTTTATCATTGACCAATGCTGTGTTTTCTTTGGCACCTTATTGTTTCCCAGTCACGGTAGCCTGAGCCATGCTGATGCTAATATTTTTTATCTGTTCTATACAAAGAAGACATCCAGCCCAAAATATTAATGAATGGGGATTTTTGTCTCCAGATGTAATTGGCCAGACAAACTCATTCCTTCAAACTGTTGTTCAAAAAACATAACTAACAAACTGTTACTGGCTATTAATTGCTTAATAATATTTTTACAAAGTATAAAGATGTACATAAATACAAATTATAAAACAGATTTTCTTTTACATGCTAGACAACCTTTAGCAGCCTGTCTGCAGTACGTTAGTCACCCACAGTTTGAGAAAAGACATTTGCACCCTCTAAACAAAGAAAGAAAATGACCTTATGACATAAAAAGTTACTTTTGTCAAACAGAATTTCTACTGAGTGGAAATTGCTGTGAAGGAAGGGGATAGCCAAGACAAATGACATGTCATTAAGTGAATGGGTATGACTCCAATGATATGATATGCCATACACATTTATACTGTATTCTGTATCACTGTAAGTGTGTGAGGAGCGCCTTCTGAAGTGAGTCGAACTCTGCTCTGATACTGTGCAAAGTGTCAAGGCAATCTCTCCAAACTTAAATGTGAATGTAAAACTATGGTCCTCATCAGATAAGCCTCATAAAGTTTGCTGTAACTTTCATTCACAAAACACGCTAAAGTGTCATTGTCAGCCCTGGGACCGACATGTCTGTGGCTCTGTGTTGTAAATCGCAATGTATTTTTGTGTGATAAATGTATATACAAAAAAAGCATAGAAACTAGTCTAATTTTAAATGCAGCACTGAAAAATGTTTGTTGACAGTAAAATGAGCTATTTATTTATTGTCTATAAGAGTATATAGTTGTAAACATATGTGAGGTCAGTTAAATAAATTATATTATTTAGCAGTCATGGCTTGTTTTTGTCTTTCCGTATACTCTGTGTATCTCAGACATACAATTAGAATATAATTTGTGTGTGAGAAGCAGGTGACTGACAGCTGTGACAGATGTGGCAGTTATAAGATACAGAGGGGGGCGTTTTGATTGACGTGTCCAAACAGGAGGAAGCCCTGAGATTAAACCATATCCACTTGACTATTCAAACCTGACACAAGCACAAATGTGTACATCACAGGTGAAGGCAGCATATAATTGTACATAATTTTGAACCACAGGAAAAATCTCAGTTGAACTCACAAGAAACAATGTTTTTTATTAGAAGACCTAAAAATTTGCAAAATCTTAGTTATCATATGCCATTGTGGTTTACAGTATGTTGTATCTATTCACAAAGGTTCATTCAGTCTTTCATAACTATGAAATACACAAAAAACACAAAAACTGATCTTGCATGCAAAAATTATGTTACTTATGTCACTGTTTAACTACTTTGTGTATGTCAGGCAAACTTCTTGTTGAACACACTTGTGCAATAACCCTAACCAAAAACATTTTTCTCTCACCTTGGCCAAAAACAAATATTGGTACTTTTTTTCTTTGGCTGGAGGCTTTTGTCTTTATCCAAAAGACAGGGAATTACATGGAAACTGGTCCCAGCCTGGAATTGAACCCGGGTGAGCAACATGGTGCTCCTTAGCCTAGCAAGCCAGACTGTCCTTGGAACTGGCCTTTACCTGTTTACAGTTAAAACATATCAATAGTCAAACAACACACATCTGCAGACAAACAAGCTCAATATGAACATGCAGTACAGACGGAAGCGTTATAAGCGCAAGTCTCAGAAATGGCTTTTACATTTAAATGATTTGCTGCAGGCTGACAGACTGGAATTAGTTTAGTGGAAATGTAATTGTAACAGCAGCCTGTCAAGAGGTTTGTGTCTCAGTTTTTCAAGACAGAAAATAAATCCTTCATTCTGAATTCTTGTATTTTGTGCAATACAGTATGGCATGGACGTCAATAGACATACACATTGCGGGTTTAGTACGGAAACATTGTTAAAAATGGCATACTTTGTTTTCAGGTTTTGATGTTCTTTATAACTGTAGGTTTAGTACAATACTTAAAAAATATATGTGAAAATGAGAAAAGCACTAGAGCATGTATCTCAGCAGATATCTGTAAAATGCAGCTGGTATCAATATATTAAATAATTTCAAATGACAGCGTAGCTACTTTTGTACTTTCAGGCTGGTCATGAACAATCTTCTCATTATATTTTTTATTGGCACAAACCTCTGTTTGAACTCCCAGCCAGTTGAGGAAGGATTTTCCAGCCTCCCTTTACCCACAGGATCTGCACCTGCCCCAAAGCCAGGCTGCAGGCTGCACCACTCCTCCTTGTCCCCACCCAAGCTGGCTTTGTGTTCAAAATGATGTGAAAACGTCATCGACAGCAACTTATTCAACCCTTGGGCAAATCTTATGACTTATTCTGTGTAAATGACAAAAATTAGGAAGGAAGTTGGAGGTGATGATAAAAGACAAGCTTTAATTGATGGTCCCTGCTGTGTATTTCTAGTAACTGCAATGGCATGTGATATTTTTGGACATAGAAAGACTTGTAAGGTAGAAAGCAAGGAAATAAGGAAGTACTACCTTAAAAGGAGAGCGACCGTGATGTAATTTATAGCAATAAATCTTGGCCCAGTTACTGCTTTTTCGATAGGGGGGCAGCCTGGAAAACAGTCATCGTCATTACTTACATTAGACTAAGTGCTCCACTTATCAAGAGAGGGGAAGAAACGCAAGAGGAAGGAAAGAAGGAAGAGAAAATTAATAAAATAGCTAGACATTAACTGTGTCACCCATGGCCTATGTAAAAATAGCCTCTACTTGCATTTTTATAAGGACAAAGGCCCTTTCCTTGAGTGTCCACAGTTTAGTGAAAAGAGCAGCGTTTTTCTTATTCATTTTTACAAGGGAGCAAACTTAAATCATGAAATGCTTGTAAGATGTTTTCGATGGTAAAAATGAATGAGTGCTAATATTTACTTAGCACCCAGATCTGATTTACTAAATTTACCTTATTAAAGTAGGATCTATGATGACTGATTAATTTAATTAAAACAAAACAACTTAGATTAATTCAGAGTTGGATTTTTCAGATGATTCAGATTATTTAACTTTTAACTTAAAATAATAGTTGCATATGCTAATGAATGTCAACACACTGTTTCTAACCAGAATATGACATTACACACATGTAGCCCATTGGTTGTCTTTTGCTAAAACCATCCTGATTGTTCATAATTTCCCGTATTTGGTGGCTAGTGCTAGTTTCCTCTGTTGAAAATGTCTGCTTAGCTCATGGGACCTTTCTTTCAAATGCAACCATACTGTCTACAGATAGTACGCTCCTAAAAGCATCCGTATTAATATAACAACAATAAAATCAAAGCAAGCAGGTAATCCAGAGTGTTTAACATGTCTTTCATTTTAAAAGCAGATATTATTTTTGTAATCACATTTACTGAAAAAGGAAGCTTGAATCCTTTCTAATTTGTTTTCCCATTGTGCTTCCCAGGAGCTCAGATCTGTCATTAACGGCCTGCATTGAATCAAGGGTGCCTTAAAAATTTGCCATCTACGTCATGTCATAAATTCCTGACAGCTGAATCTGCCGGTTAGTAATTAAATTGTAGTTATTTTTTTGCTCTGTATTGTTCTTAACATTGACTGTACCTAACATACCTTTCCTGGAAGCCTATTATATTCTTAAAATGTAATAAACCAATGCCACTGGGCATAGATCTGGATATAGTCTCTACAATACCTTTAGACAGGTCCATGGTCATAGACTTAACCTAACTTCATTTACAGTAGTCTAGTTATTTTCTACATGTGTTTACACAGAGGGTCACCTATGTTTCCCGGTATCTACGTATGGTCCAGGGTCAGTGCTCATTGTGTTGTTCAGCACCAAATAGAAGCCTGTACTTGTCACACAATACAGTAGATTTTGGAGTAATACACAACTAACAATAGAAAATTACGCTTTTTTTTTTTTTTTTTGGCAAGTTGAACGTGAATTTGGCATTAAATTCTCTCATTAGTGGGTTTAAAATGTGCCTTTAGTTTGTGTGTTTTTGAAAGCTTATGTGAAGGGTGTACTGTATATATTTACTGCATAATGTTGCAAAGAACTATACTACTACTTTATCACTGAAATTTATGATTCAGTTTTATTTTTTTAATGCAGCCTTGGAGTTATGTCATGTGTTTTAGGCTTTCAAAATAAAACCCTTTCATTAGTGTATAATTTATGCAGTTTATTGTTCTTTTGCTGGCAATCCTGGCATTACATTTGATTCTAAGTGGCATTAAAAAGTCTTAAAACGGTCTTAAATTTCACAAGACAAAACCTGGAGCTACCCTGTGGAAAGAGGGGAACATACAGTAGGTACAAGGGGACATAGGTGTGCACCCTTTCCACAGTTGTAGTGAACCTGCTTGATTTAGCATTAGCATTAGCTGGTGAGAGTGGCCTCAGCATCTTTGCTAATAGCACTTGTCCAAGAAATTCAGAGTAATTAGTCACACAGGGCTAACAGACTGGGTTAAAGTGATGCATGGACATTGTGCAGGCATCTTTAGACAAAGTAGGGACACATTAAGAGAGCATGAAGTGTGGCTTTATGTTTTGGAGATGTTGCTAAGTTGAAAATACATGCTTGGTATTCCTCTGAAGGAAGTGTCTGGGGTCTAGATGTTTCTGCTTAGACTGTTGCCATTGGACAATGAGTATAAAAATAGAACTGAAATGGTTAGACAGAAGGATATTTCTATAGAATGATTGTCATTATCAGCTAAATGTTGCATACATACATTTTCAACACGGTAATGCTCTTTGAGTTGAAATATTTGGATTGGATACGTTTGACAAGTTAGTTTCTCAGATGTATTTATTTATTTTGCACATAATAAAAAATACAAAACAATTTACAAAATGAATATAAAAAATAGCAGTATAAGTGCAGGGGACAGGCAGAAAAAAACAAAAGGGCTTATTTTAAAGCATCCACCATATAATACATAAGTTACATACAAATAAAATTACAGTTAACACAGAAAGCGTGTTTCATAAATAGAATAGAACAAATGTTAAATATTTAAAAAATCAACATGATTTAACTAAAAACTCTCTTAAATATTTTCTAAATGAATATGAAATGCTCAGGTATAGTACTTTGATTAAACTGGATTTTGTACATAAAAATACAAATCTGATAGACATATATATCATAAAGTATCTTGAGTTTGTAAAATAAATGAGCAGGTCGTGTCAGTGGCGTAGAATGGGTTGTAATTCTAACAGTGCACAGTTAGGTGTTTAATACAGGCCTGCTGCCTATAAACCATACTGAGCTGTTTCCGTCTGCATCAGGCCCTCAGCTGTCAGGTGTAGCAGGACTCGGTTCATGTATCACTTCCTTTGTTTTATTCTACCCATTAGATTACATGCTGCTCCACACTGCTGTATTTTAGCTTTGTCAGCTCCCATTTTAGGCAAGTAAAAGCTGTTTAAAGATGTCACTGCATAAAACAGGTCCAACATAATAACATCATCACAGGTGCCTTTTTTGTTCAACTAAAGAAAATGGTTCCCAGTAATTTGAATTTAGATGCATAAAATGTCTCGTTGGAGGACTTTTCTTGGCTAAATCCACCTTTGCATATTTGATGAAGTAGTCACCAGTGTTGCAATGGAAAGACTAATATTAACACGTCCCAGGAGAACGGATTAGTCTATGTTCAACAAGTGCTTTGTTTGTGTATTTGCATTAAAAACATTAGAAGGTTATTGCATTAAAAAATAAATATATGCTTTTTGTATCAGGGAAAACTATTTAATCAACTCATACTAAACTGCGATAGAACTCATCATTGAAAATACAAAAGACAAAACTTTACCTTGCCATCTAGACTCCAGCAAACCTTTCATTGCTTAGCCTACAAAACTTGTCAACACTGAATTACTGGCTCATAGAAAGCATCTATTCCAGCAGATGATCACATTAAGAAATGGCCCAAAAGGTGAAAACATAAGAGAGAGGGGAAGCTATTGCCAAAGCGTTCACACTGTTTATTTAATCAAGTGGAAATAACTGGTCTTGCCCAGAACTTTAGCGCTAGATATTTAAAGCAGAACCCAGTCACTTGTTTACCTTAAATACTTTTTTTCTGAGTCCGTGTGATGGTTAAATGAGTTGTTGTGGGGTAAATGAAGCGTCCAGCATCTTTCCCTTGTGTTTCCGGGTCAAAAATCATACTTATGCAAGTATGAGCACTGCCAACTCGGTATCACAGAAGTCTTGAGTCTCACAAAAAAACGGCACATTGTTGTTGTGTTTGTGAAAACAACAAGGTAGCAATAGGTTTATTTCTTGATTTTTGTCATGGCAGAACGCCCAAATGGCAGAAAACACTTTGTACAAAGAGGCGGAGGGGGAAAATGAAAGTAAAGCCGAGTGAGGGATCATATATGAGTCAGTTGTGAGTATTTACGATAGTGCTTTTGTTTATCATGTAACAAACTTGCTTTACTTTTTTTTTATTCAATTATCCTGGAAGGTGGAGGTGGGATTGGATTTTTTAAAAAGTATCTCTAAATACTAAAGGTAGAAGTAAGTCTAGTATTCCAATTTCATTTACGAAAAAGCTGAAAAACTAAATTGACTAAATTCCCTTCAACCACACAACCACAGCACCAAGCATCATACTCTGAGTCTGCAGCCTTCTATATTACATCTGCACTCCCTGACTGTGGTCGCTGCCTATATGTATCGAACTGTGGTAAGTAATAAAATGGTGAGTGTCCACTACTGCCTCTGCCATTGATCCCATCAGTGGTAAGTAGCTTGGCTCCAATTAAGCTCAAATAGGCCCGAGGGGAGAGCGGAGAGGCACCGGGAGAAGAGAGCAGGCATTTTAGCTGCACTGAGGAAGGTGTTATTGGTGAGAAATGACAGGGACTGCAGGAAGTGACAGACAATCATTAGATCTTAAAGACAGAGGGGAAAACAACTCCCAAATTAGCTTTAGATGATTGTTTTGAATCTGTATTTATCAGTCTTATTTGCTGCAATGTAAAGTAGGCCTGCACAATATCAGAGCACCATGGCGTATGCAATAATAATTTTGAATGCTCCCATACTAATATCCCAATGACAGTTTTATTCAATCAAAAATATAAAGAAATACAAGGTTTAGAATAACTTACACTTGGAATAAATCTAGTAGTAAACTAGAAGCACAGAGAGAGCACAAACCTTGCCAAGACATTGGCTCAATCTCTGGTAAAGATATAGTGCCTAGACCTGGACTCAAACTAGGACAGTTCAGGGATAAATGCTCTTTCCATTGAGCCACAAAGATGTGCCTTTATTATCTCACAGCAATAAAGAATCTACTAAAATGAATCACTTGTTCTTTTACTAACTAGTATCTAAAGCTCTTATCTTGCATTGGTCCAGAATACAGTGAACTTACACATAAACTTTTTCCATTCATCCAAATCTTACTGTTACTTTTTGAGTCTACTTTAGAGAACAGACTAACAAACCAAAAACATAACCTTGGCGGAGATAACAAAGGTTGAACTAGAAACTAAACCAGGTCTAAGCCACATCTGAACCAAGACTAAAATCTCTAGCAGAAAATTTAATGTAGGAATGAACCAGCTCTAAACCAGGACATTAGTATTTCAAACATCAATAGTGTGATTTATTCAAGGCTCTGGTTGGACAATTAGTTTGAAAGGCAAAGATCAAAAGTTGGCCACATGAAAGACCGTAACATTAGGCAACTGCAAAACAAGCAGTTCTTTGCAGTATGAATACTGCAGTCCCTAAAATCTCCCGTCCCATTCATGTCCCCGTCCTCACCTGCTCAGAGCTAACTACCCCTGCTTGTTGATGAGCTGACAGGAGCCCAGCTTAGTCTCCACAGTGCTATAACATAATCAGCTGAACCCACACAACCTCCAACGCACAAATTACGTTACGCCACAGTTCAGGGATGGGGAAGGGGGGGGTCCTTCACTGTGATTTACTTAAGGCTTTAGACCGAGAATGAATGGGGGGAGGGCGGAGCAGCCTTGAGACCGTATTAGAAACATATACCATACAGTAAACAAGGCTACGACCAGCTATACGTCAGCTCTCTGCCTCTCTGCTGCCACACGTCAGTAGATAACAATGAGGTAAGTGGCTGGTTTCCTTTGCAAACACAAAATTACGTGAAGATGAGAAGAAGTAGGAAAACTGGCAGGTGAAAAGATGCCATTGCTCAGATGTACATAAAATGGATTTATTCAAAGCCTTTCTCTTCTTTTCAATTCTTAATGAGACATTCACTTGGCACATATGATTGTTTCGACTTTCATCCTGGTTGGACTGATGAATAAGTAAATGATTTATCCCATTTGAAATTATAATTAGACATATTTGTGCAGCCATTATTAAAACACAAAGGAAAATTCAACTAATTATAGGCCAGATTTTATTGTAAATGTGTGATTCAAAGCTAAACGTCAACAATTAAGCTCATAGATCATTACAATTACTGATATGGGAAGTAAACAACTGGGAGCACTCCTGGAGCATGGACCTTCATGAAGGCTTTGACCATATCTCGCAATGGTAACAATATAGTTCCCACTCATTAACGTATACCAGGGATCTTCTAGTTTTGAATGAATGCTCTATAAATTCCTAAAAATGGTAAAGAATGCACTACATCTGACTGCATTAGTTTCTTCACTGACCCCTTGTGGCTGGAGTTGGTACCTTTGGCCCTATCTTGCAATGAAGCAGAATCCTTAAAAATGCAGAAATACTGGCAGGTATTTGGATCCACATTAATATTATTTTTATCTTGGCTCATTATTAAAACTTCCTGAAAATTTAATCAAAATTCACCATTACCTTTTGAGTTATTTTGCTAACAAAAACAACCAAGGCAAGGTAAATATAGTCAGGACCATAGTCAAAAGCATTAAGGCCCCCTTAAAAATCAGACAAATCCACACGGACCCCCAACAATAAAACTTTACTATATTCAAAAGTCTACGTCGTGTTTTCCCTCATAGATTTTATAAAAACTTTAAGGTTATGAAGACTCCACTGGAAATACAACAAATACAATCTCAAAAATATTTAAAAATACTTTAAAAAAATACTACAAATAATAAAAAATACAATGAATAGAATTACAAATATAATACTACTAAAATACTACAAATAATACGACAAAATTAATTCAGATAATAATACAAAAATACTACAAACAGTATTACAACTCCTAGAAATAAAAGTACAAAAATACTTTGAATACAACTACAAATACTACTAGCAAAATCACAGACTGGTGGCTAAAAATTGCTTCAAATTTTAAATAAGTACTTAATTGTAATTCATTTCAAACAAAATTTTTTTAATGTACTTAATGTAGACGAACTCTGGGGCCCCCCCTGAGTTCACTTTTGCGGCCCATTAAGGGGCCCCGGACCCCACTTTGGAGAACCACTGGCCAACAGGTTATATAAAATGTCCATTTATGCCTCTGCTAAAATGACACAATATCCCAAAACATAATCATAACAGTACAGTTGAGTGTGACAAAGTGTTTAACAAAACATATGACATTACCAGTAAGACTCATTATACTTCAGTTACCAAGCCTATGATTTCTTTAGGACTTCCTTCCTTACCTGCAGGCACCTGTTGCAGCAGACAGGATGTCGTTTTGATTACGACTGATAGCGTCTGCGGCTAACAGGCAGCTAACAGGCCAGAAACATTTATCTGGTTAACAAAGCTTTGGCAGGGCGCTCTCCTCCACCGCGCTCCCTGTAATTCTTTACGACAGTGTCATTTAAACATGACATATGACTGGAGCGCCATTGAGCTGGCCAGTATTGTCTCACACACACACACACACACACACACACACCAGCTGCTGAAGAGGCACGGCAAATGAGAGGAAGAAATGAATGAACATACAGAGTGCCCAATGTAGTCTATATATGGTTATTTATTTTATTGTTTTTCTTGTTTTATTATCTCTCATGAATCAAAAGCAATGGTTGAGGGTTACACTGGATATTGCCTGTCCCCTGTCCCAGTGTGTTACATTGATAAAAGTGCACACATCACACAGTCAATAACCCTATCACAGCAGAAAACTGTACATCGGGGTGAATCCCAAGCTCCCATAAGGACTCACTAATTGAACACAGCCATTACTTATTAATTAATGGATTAATAATTGATTCATTAACAAGAGAAAGTGAGTCCAGTGGCAAAACAAAACCTAATTTTAGATCTATCCTCATTATGGGCTCATCTTTTGGATAGATGTGATACTTGTCCTGATAAAAGGATGACGCTTTGCTTACAGAACAGGATTTCTCGTTACATTTTTGTCCAAACTAAAAAACACGCATACCTCTTAGTATTTACATTTTAGAACATTTTTTAAATACAATACATAACACAAAATTAATTTCAGTCTAAAAAAAACCTCAAAGGGTAAATAGAGTGCTCAAGAATCTAACTGGTGGTTTTCTAGTTCAGGGGTAAATGCTCTAAATGGTCTATATACTGAGCCACAAACAACTTATACCTTATGATGGTAAAGAATTCACTAAAAGACACGTTAATCCAGATGGTACTGATCTACAGGGGAAGAAATTTAACTTTTTGTTGTTTATTTTGGGGGAGTTGGCTTCATCCTTTCTCTATGCAGTTTGCAAGCTTCTTCATATACTACAAAAAACAAAACAAAAAAAACAAAGATGTTATGTTATGATAAGGGGATTGGATGTGACCGCATTGATGATTGCACATAATACAGGATGTCTACTGTGAGCCCTGCAATTAACAGGTGATAGTCAAGGATGTACTCACACCCAAAGCAACAGAGCTAAGCTTCAGTGCTAGATAACCTGCAGGAGTAAAGAAGCAGAAAAAGAAAATTTATAGATCTGGAAACAGAAGCTAGCAACAGTGTATCCGTACCTCTCCTGCCTTATCCTGATTCATATGGAAACTCCATAGAGGAAGCAGCAGAGGATAATCAGATTATCCTCTGGACGGGGAGCGATAATTAAATCTAACATGAGCAAACCTATTTACCAATTTATTCTCCCGTTACAGACTGGGGACCCTTTTCTAAATGCAGAGGAATGGCCCCTTAAATTGATATCAATAAAAAGAGCTTTGTTATTGTTGTGGTCCTCCTGTTTGATTGAAGTAGCTGTGGCATTTAACTGTGTTCACAAATTATACACAAAGTCACAAAGTATTGATGAATTTAAAAAACTCTTGTTAAATGAGATGTTTATCCAAAACCCTGAGATGTTATGGAGCACAGATGATGAGAAGATGAAATGGTTGTTTAATTTCAATGTGTTTAAAATGGCTACATTTGTTTGTAAAGCCTAGAAAAAACAGCAGTCTTGTTTATTTAGATAAAGTTGTTTGGATTGTATATTTTAGTGCTTCTCTACTGCGTCTACTGTCTGGAAACTGGTCTTTTGTTTAGTTGATGGTGCCTTATAAGCCCAAGTAAGGACTGGGCATGTTTGTATGCAAGACACAATAATAAAAAATTCATTCATTCATTCACTGTATCAGCGCAGGATGGCCTCATGTGCCTCTTCAAACAAAGAGAGATAGAAATACTGTATGTAGAGAAGTACCAGACAGTCATCAGACCATCCTCTGTTTTAGATGAAATCTGACCCAAAATGGATTTGACTGCAGCAGTACTTGATTTGCATGACATCAATGCACTATTTCATGTTTTAACTCAGCCATTTATAATTTGAAACTTACTTTGATGGGTCATACTCAACAGACTGAACCTTGTTTAACCCTGTCGCTTTTCAACACTGCATTGCAAGATGCATTGCATAAAATGTTAAACGCATTGTTTTCAGCAGCGTAAGGCTCCGCAGACCCCACTAAAAGTTACAAGCACTGCAGATTGCTGAAGAAGAAGCAGCCCCCAGTGCTTATTTCTGATTTAATTTCTTCCTGCTGGTTGTAGTTGTCGGGCTGCAACTAGAAGAACATACTTAAGTTTAAGTTTATACAGTGATAGATAAATATCAAGGCTTCTTTTTAATGAGTAGCTTTTTTTGTATCTTTGTGAACTATTATTTTTTGTATGAACTTGCTTGCACAACACAGAAAGACTTTGCACAATCACACCATAGAAAAGTCTGAAAAAAAACATTTTCAGGTGTAAAGTTGGGGGTAAACACACTTTTTGTAAGAAGCAGACATGGCAGTCAAACAAAATGGTTACTAAATGTCATAATTAGCATGCAACCTTGATCAGGCATTGTGCACAGATCCTCCTCCCATTCACTCCATTAAAATGTTCCCCTGCATTGATTAATTTGACAAAGAGCAAACGCAAGAGAAAAACAGAGAAGGAGCATCCAGGGAGCATCGATTGACCCTTTCTGTAGATAGAAGGAAGCTATACTCACAAATATGGAGAACATGTTTTCCATCAGTTTGACGGAAAATTCACATTGTGACATTTTGATGTGCAGTCTGGACATAAACGGTGTTGGGTTGCTGTCAACTCTGTCTATGTGAGAAAAATCCTTTTGACAGAATACAGCTGAATGGCATGAATCACTACTTACCATTTCTGCAAAAACGGCAGCTCTCAAGAATCTGTGTTTTTTTCTGCCATAGTCTAAACCTGAACGGACTCCAGCCGCAAGGGGTCATTGTGTCTTTGTACCAGGTCCAACCCTAAAGACAAAGGGGAGAATTGTGTCAGGAAGGGCATCCAATGTAAAACCTTTATGCCAAATCAAAATAAAAATCACTGCACACAATACTGAATTGCACAAATGCAAGTAAAACAAATATTTGTTTGTTTTTGCCTCCAATCATTATTAATGCCACTAACATACAGTTGATGGCACAAATTACTTCAGCACTACAAGAAACACTGTAGTAACTGTGTGTAAAATTAAATGGGTTCCTCAAGAGCGCCTGAGAGGCCATTTGTCTCTGGGGCCAAACAAGCTGAATCTAAACAGCCGATCGATACTGATATCTTTAGGCTGCTAACTGCTCCACTAATATATTATTGATGTCCAGGTCCCTCCAATTGAAGTTGGGCAGTACACTGCAGTTCATCTTGATCAGCGGGACAGGAGTCACCAAAAGACACAAAAATACCTCTGGAAATGTGGACATGAGGCTCATATAAGTCCAAAAAACAGGATTTCAGTTTGAGTGATGAAGTGTGCTGCCTCCAGTTCAATTTGTCCATAGGCTGGTCAATATTGATGCTTAACCAGGGTTTTAAGGTGAGACAAGCTACTTATTACACTGCAGTTACATGACCTTTGACCCCACAAACCAGGTTACTTAGCAAGTTCAATGGCATCTGATCTCCCACCTAAAAGGTTTTCTCACATCCGCAGTCACTATGTCAGAAGCATCATCACTAAGGTTTAGTTGTGCAGGCTGAATGGAAAACGTCAACTGACAATCAAAAGAAGACTAACACTTGCATAACTGTCTTTGATATTAAAAAAATAAACTGAGTAAGGTCTGAATTTACAAACATCTGTGTCGATCTTGCTATAGTTTGGTGAATGTATGGCATTTGTCTGTGCCAAAATCTTTAAAACACACTTATGTAAGGATGCAATTTCTAACCACTTCTAATATCCTTTTAATTAACAAGGCCAGAAACAATCCACTTTTAGCATGTGCCACCCCTGAAATCTGACTCAGAGGTGCTGAGATGGCGCACTGGCAATAACATGTTCAGTTCAGGTATATTTATAATATATCACCAAATCATAACAAATATGGGACAATGTTCATAAAAATCACAAACTAATGCATATAGGTTCACCAGCATGCAGGAAATTAAATGTTCAGTCCTTAGCTTTCTCCCAGATTGCTTCTTGGCTGCCACCTTTGCATAACTGACTCACAAAATGCAGGGCTATTAGTGGTTCCCAGGGTTTCTAACAGTGCATTTGGAGGGAGAGTCTTTAGTTACCAAGCTCCTGTTTAATTGAATCAGCTTCCAGCTCATGTTAGAGAGGCAGACACAGTCTCTACATTTTGGGTTAGGCTAAAAACTTTCCTCTTTGAGAAAGCTTATGGTCAGGCCAGGAACAGGGTTAACTGCTGAAGCTAGGCTGCTCTAGGAGCTAGAAGCTGGGGGAAGTATGGTGCACTGAGCCTCTGTCCTCTGGTTTCATCTGCTGCTCCTCTTCTATCACTGTCATTAATATTATCTAATATTCCATATCTCTAATCAGCTCATTGCTATTCACAAGTTGTCCCTCTGTCCCGCTCCCCTCTGGGGAGTGAGGACTGTTTCAGATGCCTGGCTGCTGGCAGATGTCCCAGTGACGACTGGACCTTAGCTGACCCCATCTGTGCTCCTGTCCCGAGCTGTGGGCTCTTAATCTCACCTCTATGGATTTCTCGGATCTACCTCAACCCACTCCCCTGTCTGGATGAAGCCCACCTGCTGCAGCCTTACAGACCTGAACTATGAACCTATAGATGAGCTAATGGACTAACAGTCCTACACCCATGTTGCCTGTCCGTCCTGGGAGAGGATCTCTCCTTCAATATGGGCTCCATAAGGTTTCTTCTTTTTCCCCACAGCTGTTTTTTTTTTTTTAGGATTTTTTCCTTACTGAGAAGGAGGGTCTAAGAACAGGGGATGTCCTGGGTCTGTTTAGTTTAGTGTAGTTATTGTTTGTGTTGATTGTGTGTTTATGTTTGATTAAGTGTTGGTGAAGCCCTTTGAGGTGACTGTTGTTCTGATACTGGGCTATATAAATAAAACTGAATTGATTTAAATAACTAAGTGCCCCACCTGGGCCATCCCAGCGAAAAAAAGTCTGGACACACACTGAGCTAGCCACAGTTAGCGAGCTAGCTACAGTTCAATGAATGTTGAAGCAGTTACATCACAGTTACAGGTTCTTGAATTTGGCATCACAGGGCGATTCACAGTTGTCTCGTTTGGTTGGTGATGTTGCTCTGACTTAGTGCCTGCATGCGTAATACAAATAAATCTTATGTTACAAAAATATTCCACCATCTGTCTTATGCCTCTAGCCCCACAAAGACCTTGCATTAGTTTAATTGAACTGAGACAAGCCATGTTTTATGCATCTTCAATAAACTCGGTCACCTATTTGTTACAGTAGCTGACCCCAGTTCATTTAGAGGCCTCAGTATTGACTTAAAGTATGCATCTGTACGTTCTGCTCAATTACCTGAATTTCACTCTAAGAAAAATGCATTCTTGCCCCTAAATATAAATATCAGTTACTTGCATGTTATTAGGGGTTGTAAAAGCACTGGTTTGAAGACTGGCCAGTTTCCACATATGGCTACTGCCTCTTGCATAAGCCACATTATAAGTGATGGAACGCCAATAGGACTTCATTAACGTCCCTTTTTCCCCTCTTTCTTTATGCAGCGCTCAGAAGCTGCTGCAATTTCACTAATGGAGTGCTTACCATAGCGGGCCAGTTTTTCTGACACTGACTGATGCTACGTAATTGCTAAAAAAAAAAAAAAATACAAGTCAATGTGGGATAAGTGTGGCTACATCAAAGCACATTGCAACTCATGATAGCCAATGGATGGTACATATCTTTTAGCATGTCATAGGGGACTCATATGAGATGATAGTGCTAAACCAGGTTTTTTCCATTAATGGGAAAAGTCATTATTTCTGTACAGCCATTCACTAAAGGACTGGATAAATGGAGAGTAGAAATGTTAGTTCAGCAAAAACCATCACCAAGACATACATTGAGATATTAAAAACAGAGGCAGAGAGTAACTACTTTTATTCAGTGGCAAAGTGGATAATAATAGTAGTACTAGCAATAGGGCTGGGTACAGTTCAAATATTTTACCAGTACTTAAACGATGCCTGGTGCCGATACTTTTTCTGATATCGATGGTGAGCTAATTCATCTTCTACAATCATAAAACAAAACAATATTTAATGAAAGACCAATTTTTGGAGCAAAATTTAACTTACAGCTAAGAACTTTGGTGGCATGGTGGCACACTGGTTAGCACTCTTGCCTTACAGTAAGAAGGTCTTAGGTTTGATTCCCCAACTAGACGGGGCCTTTCTGTGTCTGCTCTGGTTTCCTCTACCACCAAAAGCAAGTGGGTCCTCAGTGATGGCTATAGGACTAACCCTCCATCTGACCTACACACCTTGTATGTATAATGACAAATAAAGCACCCTACTTTACTTTAAAACCAGTAGTTTGTGTGATTTATTCTATGATTTATTTGATTCATACATGCAAAAAGACATTAAAGGCCCCATATTGAAATGTGGTATTGAATAAAAATTAAATATTTGATACAAGTAGTATCATAACTTTTCTTTCGACCCCCACAAAGGTATCATTTAAAAGTACCCAGCCCTGATAGCTGTATTTATAATGGAAATAGTTGTAGTTGCAGTGGTGGTTGTAGTAGTCATAGTAGTAGTAAGAGCAGTGATAGCGTCATTGTTTTCTAGTAGCATGCTTTAGAAGTAATAAATAGTGGTGGTAGCAATAGATAGGAATAGCAGCATTAGTAGTAAAGTAGTACTAGTAGTAGGTGGAGGTTGTAATAGCAGTAGTAACAGCATTAGTAGTAGCATTAAGAGGTGGTGATAATAGTAGTGGTAGTAGTAGCAGTCAGTACTTTCCACTTCTAACAAAACTTAACACTTATGACTTTTTCACTTTTACTCAAGTAGCATTTTTTGTTGAGGAGCCTACTTTTACTTCTATTTGCGTATGAATATTTTCAGCAGTACTTTGACTAGAGCAGATTTTGAGTTCTTCTGCCACCTCCGATGTGTAAAGTAACAAAAGTATACACATATTACTATAAATACTTGTCTGCAGCACTGGCAATAATTCAGTTACCTCTAGTTAACCTTCATCACAAATTACTGCATTATATGACTCGCTTTTTAATGCTGAGTAGGTGTTTCTGACGTACGGTGAAGATACTTTTGAATGCTGCAGAGCTCCTTCTTCCTATAAAGTCTGCTCTGAGCTGAGCTGGGGCCAGCTCTTCCATTAGCGCTGATTGAAATTGAGGCAGTGCAGATGAAATACAGTCGGCAAAGGTTAAGAGTCTTCCTTGATGCACACGCTTTCCCATGCTTTATCCTCATGCACACAATACCCTTATAGTTTTTCTAAACAATATGGCTGCTTTTGAAAGAAACGGGCCATAAGCTGAGCAGACCACAATACTTTTTAATGGAGAAATTAGCATTAGTCACCAAATATTGCAAAATATGAAAAGTCAAGATGCTTTTTTTTTTTTTTTTTTTTTTTTTTTTGCAACCAATTGACTGTGTGTAGAATCTGGTTTTGAAAGCATTAGCAACTATATCAAAGTTTAGTCATTTTACTTAGCCTTATGTAGCAAATAGCCTATAATTAGCTAAAATATGGGCTTCTACATGTTTTGTTTGGCCAAGTAGTTGCAGAAATATGTCATGTAGGCTCTCATTAAATCCACCAATTACCACAAATCCTACTTTGATAACGCTAAGTTAACGTTGGATTGGATGTCAGGAATATATGGGCGGAGCTTCTTTGATGACGTTACTTGTGAGAGGGTCAATAGGAGGAGCATATTATTTTGGTCACACTGTCGTAGGTAGATCCAGACCCCTCATTACTCACTGCACCATCAGATACTGTGTCATGTCTCCGTTGCTGCTAATGAAATCAACGCTGGCTCTATCCCTGCTTCTGAGAGCGTGCATGCAAGTGTTTCTTAAAAGGACCATGCATTATGTGGAGCTGTCGGTTCAGGGCTGCCATGCTGCACTAGGTTGAGTAAATGTGTACATTAAATGCCATGGTGACTGCACAACAAAGCACGGGACTGACAATGAGGGATGACAGACTAAGATGTGAGCATAAAGGGCTCCATGAAAAGGAATCAGAGTAGTTTCATAAGTAAGGGACTCGTTTCATTTCAAAATTTAGAAATACAGTCCTGATCAAAATTTTAGGACCAGATGAAAAATTGTTGAAGCATTTACATTTTGCACTGTTGGATCTTTAGGAGGTTCTAAGTAGAGTTTCAAAATGCTAAAAGAAGAAATAAGAGTGAGACAAGAAAAAAAACTGAGTAAGCAATTTATTGAAAACAACAATTAAACTGAAATAGGCTGTTTATCAGCTGATCAAAGGTTTATGAACACAGCATTTTAAAGCCAAAACCTGTGCAAACATGTGGATTCAGTGTCATTTTCTATCAGGTATTCAGGTAGTCATGACCTCCTAATGGCAAAGGCAGAAAAGCTTTCTCTCTTTGAATGTGTTGGGATTGTTGAACTGCATAAGCAAGGCCTCTTGAAGTGCGCCATCAATGCTGAGGTTGGACGCAGTAAGACATCATGAGTAAGACAAGTTGTTATGAATTTCTTAAAAGATCCTGAGGAATATGGAACAAAAAAGTCAAGTGGTAGACCCAAAAAAAAAAAAAAATGTACCTGCGCTGAGTCAGAGGATCAGATTGGCTGTCCATCAAGACACCTCGACCCAAATTAAGGATGTTACTGATGCCAACTGCAACGAGAACAAAGATTGATGTACCTCTAAACATGTGGACATGATTATCAAGTGTTTATGGAACTGGTCTTTCTGGTCTATTATTATTTTTATTAAGTATCTGAAAACCTTGTTCTTCCTCTTATTAAAGGAAACTGTAAATCAGCAAAGTCTGTCCACAGGATGTACAAAATGTGCCATGAGCGTGTTGGTGGCAAAAGAGGAGTTTTTCAAACATTGGGGCAGGAAGAGGAGATAGTTGTAATCAAGGTTGAGCTCTAAGTGCAGACGGAGGCAGGTTGCACTCCTTGTTTTTGATGAAGTGTGGAGGTCCTGCTGAGCTACCAGACTATTTATACACAACACACTGACAGCCGATGGGCACGGAAGAAAAAACTGCTACAGTCACTGCTCTGGGTTTCTAATCCCTCCATCCTTCACTTCTGGCCAAACGCAAACAGTGGCACCGACTTAAATAAGCAAATCAATTTCATACACACTGAAGGTAGCGCAAGGACAGTTGGGCACAATTACTGCCTGATAACAGCAACAGCAATACAACTAAACAGCTTCTGACAACAGCAGCATTGTCACAAAAAAGTTTTAGTCCTTTATTACTTTGCAGTGATTGCTGTAATCTGAAGTAAGTGAGAAGTTAAAAAAGAATTAAACAACCCAGTTTCAGAAAATAAAACACTTGTACAGCATATATTCGGTGACCCAGTCCTACTGCTGTGCCACAAACCAAAGAAGATATTCATTTCATCATTTATTTAAATCTTTAAATTCAATCAGTAGCAAAACACAGCCATTATATTGTGGAATCACAAGGTTTTAATAATGGAGAAACATATGAACTCCTGCCTCAAGTGGAGGAGTTTAAGTATCTCGGGGTCTTGTTCACGAGTGAGGGAAGGATGGAGTGTGAGATCGACAGACGGATCGGTGCAGCGTCTGCAGTAATGCGGTCACTGTATCAGTCTGTTGTGGTGAAGAAGGAGCTGAGCCGAAAGGCGAAGCTCTCGATTTACCGGTCGATCTACATTCCTACTCTCACCTATGGTCATGAGCTTTGGGTCATGACTGAAAGGACAAGATCCTGGATACAAGCGGCCGAAATGAGTTTTCTCCGCAGGGTGGCTGGGCGCTCCCTTAGAGATAGGGTGAGGAGCTCAGTTACACGGGAGGAGCTCAGAGTAGAGCCGCTGCTCCTCCACATCGAGAGGAGTCAGTTGAGGTGGCTCGGGCATCTGTTCCAGATGCCTCCTGGACGCCTTCCTGGGGAGGTGTTCCGGGCATGTCCCACCGGGAGGAGGCCCCGGGGAAGACCTAGGACAGGCTGGAGGGACTACGTCTCACGGCTGGCCTGGGAACGCCTTGGGGTGCCCCCGGCAGAGCTAGAGGAAGTGTCTGTGGAGAGGGAAGTCTGGGCATCTCTGCTTAGACTGCTGCCTCCGCAACCCGGTCCCGGATAAAGCGGAAGAAGATGGATGGATGGATGGCATATGAACAAACATGAGCAATGATGATGTACTCTACAGCAGCCGTTCCCACTTGGTGACTGAGAACCTTAACCTTGGTTGCCAGGAGGTGGATTATGCTCTAAATGTTCAGTTTAGTGGAAGCCTAATGTTTATTTTATTGTATTCTAATTTTTTTACATAAAATACACAAATAAAAAATAAAAAATATAAAAAAATCTGTGCTGTAAAGTCTGTATAAATAAGTACCCATTAATTATGAGGAAGAAAATGAGACCAATTGACAACCATTGATCTTCAACACCCATGTTGATGTTGCTGGATTTTTTTTAATTTTTTTTTTATTGTTATTTTATTTTATTATTTGCTTGATTAGCAAATAAGCCATTATAGCTGCATATCATCTTCAATAATTAATTTAAATAAATGGAGTTAAATTCTAAATTTTTGAAATCACAGATCACAAAATTAAATTTTCATTTTCCTTTTCTTGTTTTTTCATGAAATAATGCTTTTGTATTATGGGTTAGAAGAGGCTTGTGCCCCAAGCAGGACACTACAAATTCTGACAGAGAACCACTGACCCTCACTCTCAATTATTCTCTACTGATAGTTTATATTTTTTAAAAAGCTGGTGTGCATAAGAAAAAGCACAGTACCAAATAAAAGCTGTAGATTCACTTGGATGTCTCTAGATTAATGATATGTTAACTGCGACAGATTACCTTTTCTGAATATTTTGACAGTCCCACTTTATAAACTATTAACCTGTTATGTAAGAAGGCCACATTATTACGAGCTGCTTGAAACATAATTATACATTCTGTCAGCTCTGACTGCATAAGCCCGAATCATTTATTACCTCACTCTCTCTGAAGAGAAAAGTACAATCAAACTCCCATATTAATACATGAAAATGCCAAAGCTATATGTTAAAATGTCAAACCTATTAATGGTACTGCCAGTCTGCTGAGGTAAAATGTCAGCAGCAAAACAATTGTAGCAGGAAATAAACAGAAAAACAGTGGAGTCTTTGCAGGTGAGAGACTCATTCATCAGATGCAAATAATCTCATGAATGAGCAGATTGAAGATTTGAAAATTATGGCTTTTATAGAAAAGTCACTTTGGTGTTTTGGCGTACTCTCATATTACATTAGCATTTTGAGCTTACTGAGAGCAATCAATGAGTGTGCTAGAGATTAATTATAGTTGAAGATCAAGTGGCTAAAAAAGTAAAATACAGAAGTCCAATATAAACAAATGTAGGTGTAGGCAGTGGCCCTATCTCACAATGGTAAAGATACAGTGCCCAGACCTGGACTCAAAATGCCTGGATCCAGCAAGAACTAAAACTAGGGATTTCATCCTTGACCCATTACCAACCATTTTTGAGTTTTCTTTCAAAATCCGACCTGACTTTATAACAATTCAACAAAATATGATCATTGAAAACATAACCTCCTTATTTGAGGTAATTAAAAGCTAAAAAAAATAAGAATATTCTTGGTTGTAGCCTGTAGGTTTTTGTTGTGAATTGATCAATACATCACTTGTAGCACTGTCAGGTTTAAATTACTATTCTTATACACATGACACTCAATGAAGTTTCTTGCTCCTGACATACACAAAATGTTATATTTATTTTATTATTTTCTGTTTTCTTATCTTTTTTTTCAAGCCTGCCCTGATGAAGGTTTACAAATTTGCAGGTTCCTGAGGAGGCCCCACTGAGAGGCTTCAATCACTCTGTAGGGGTCAGTGACATAACCACTCCAGCCCCAAAGTCACCTTCCACTGATTACAACAGTTTAGTGAAGAGGAGGAGAGGGTGAAGAGGAGCACTTTATAAAACCTGTTAATTTACTCATCAGTCCAACTAAAATAACCTTGATTCTGACTTTGTACATATAGTAGTTGAATAATTATGTAAAAAGCAGAGTTTAAATTAGCAGAATACTAGTAGTAAATGTCTAAAAGGCCACAGCTGAACTCAAGTACAGAGCAGGTGTTCTTTATTTGTACAGCCAAACATAAAACTATGCCCACTATGTGAATATATGTGTGATTGTGGATAGTATGGTACACAGTGGTACATATTGTATGCAATGTACTCTGAACATGTTGTTTAAAAGAGGTGGGATATGTACTTATAAGTGGAAGGGCAGAAGTAAAAGTCATCAACAAAATGATTGAGTAAAAGTGTTGAGGAAGATATACCAACTACTATGACTACACTACTACACACTACTATGACAATACTGCTACTGCTGCCCCAAAGCTGGCTCAAACCAATGACCCAGGATCCTCTGATTGCAAGGCAAGTCTACCCACTCTGCCACTGTGGTCAAAAAATATTTTTACTCAGAGTAACATTTTTTCCTCAGAAAGTAAAAGTATCAGTAGCTGCTTCCCACCTCAGATTTTTAGACAGCACAGATTAACCCACTGAATATATTATTGTGTAGGCCTACATATACTGGGTATAAGAAACCAGTTTACATTTTTAAATCCCACATGGACAATTTTCTAAAGTGATCCATGGGGCGAAAACATCTCATTCTGTTAAAATATGATGGCAGTTTAGACCAAACCAGCTGTACAAAGTAAGAAAGACAGTTTTAAAGCAGGAAGACGACAAACCATGAGAGAGTGTCTGTCCCTTCTGCTGATAGACCCGGCTGGGCCATTCATTACTCCCAGAACGCTGCCTGTGTCAGTTATATTACTGCGAAGCCGCCCCTGACTGACGGCTGCGAGTGGGGGGAGAAAAATGGCAGCAAAATACGGCTAGATGCCCCAAGAGAAAACAAGGCAGTGGTTTTGATGGATGGGTGTATTTGACCCAGGCAGGGCGAGAGTCTGGGACGGGGCTCTTCCACAGGAGACAGGGAGTCGGCTCAGCTCCTGCCCCTCTGCCCAGCACGGGACGGCCCCTGTCAGAATGAGAGGCACTTCACTAAGTCTCCTCTGTCACTGGTGTCAAAAGAGACGATCTCCATATTCAAAAGATAAAGTGGGATTTTGTGTGACAGGAATACAGAGTCAGAGCCATGCCATCTGCAGAGTTTAGGAGAGGCCTTAAGTTAAAAACCTGTTACCATCATATGCTTGTACCAAAAAAACTCACATTAGAGCATAATCAGAAATTTTGTTGGCTTTTCTGGCTCACCTTTTTTAGACAATGCATTTATTTAAATCTATTTTTTTTTACTGTCTCTAAGCCAACTGAATTACCGAATGCACCCCCATACACTTGAATGCCTGCTGTCACAGAATGCATTGTTGTTAACACTGAAACATACTTTTTATTTGATTTCATATTTAATAAATACAGTTGAAAAAGTAATGGAAATAATGGATTCATTGGCTTTTATACATTACACATATTATGGTAACTTTCCTCTATCAAGATAACTCACTTACAAGCTGGCAATATTAAATTACCGTGAAACCTCTGCATAATTTAGTATAAAATAGTCTCCTGTTACAACAATAGGCTAATTAATTCATGTGAGGTATGCCTAGTTTTTTATATGATAAACATCCCGTAGGTGCTAAATCTTTAACACTCTATCTTTTCCAATGTTGGCAAGCATATTATATTGTTTTTTTTTGTTTGTTTTTTGTTTTGTTTTTTTTGACAGCTGATAAAAGCGGTCACGTGTTTTATTTGACGCACCTTTGCATCCTGCTGCTCGGATCCTGATCGACGTATGTTTTAGTGCCGTCACTACGCTGACGATTGCGGAAGTAGCGGCTCGAAGCTTTGGCTCAAACTCAAACCCAAAACAGAGATGTTTTACTCTTAATATAATAAATAAACGGATATATTTGCGGACTTTGCTTGGCCCATACCCCCCCAATTTTAACTGGTTTCTAACGGGGCTTGTCCCTCGAGTGAGAAGAAGCTACACCGCGGAGCTACAGAGATGGAGGTAAACATACAGGGATTAGCCTTAGCCTCAACTTAGCACCACGATGCCAACCAGAAAAAAAAAATATATATATAACTGTGATGGCATGTTCTGTTTACCGTAGCATAATAAAATGTGAGTAGTTTAAAGGGAGTGGAAATAAAATGTGTTTAATATTGCAGGGGAAGCTGTACCCACAACAATTACAACAACTAGATTTGCATTAAATGTTTCACTATGAGTTTCAAGACGCTGCGTTAGCGTAAATGTCCCTTACATCTTCTGCTATCTAATATTTTCTTTGCAGCAGGATTCAAGTGGCACTGGGACAGAGGCTGTGGCTGCATCTCCAGCAGGTGCAAATAAGTCAAAGGTACTGCAAACCAACAAACAGTCCCACACTTGAAATATTGGTAAAAGGTTTCTGTGTGTAAAATTTTGATTTGTGTCCTTACAGTTGGATACATTGTCCAAAGATGACTTGATAAAGTTTGCTAAGAAGCAGATGGCTGCTATGCAAAAATTAAAAGGCAAATGCACAGGTAGCTATCATTACTGTAAAAAATAAATATGTTGACTTAAAATAACCCTGGTTAAAAATTACATTATTTATCTTTTCAGATTTAGAGAAAGAAGTTGCAACTCTTAAACAGCAACCAGAGCCTAGTAACAGCAACTCTGAAGATGCCACATTGATACAGGTTTGCTGCTTATTATGTGACGTAGCATAATTTTTGGTATGAATTTCACTTAGTCATTTTGAAGTGTTTTTTTGTAAATTGTGTATAACAGGAGCTGACTGACCGGATGGATGCGTTACTGTTGGAGAAGGCAGAAATCCAGCAAAGCTTTTCATTGTGTCGTAAGGATTTAGAGAGGACCAAACAACAAGGCAAGGTAAGCAACAATAAATATATGTTTTTAATTTTTACTACTAATTAGTACTTTCTGCATATTACTTTGAAACATTACTGTTTCATAGATGAGTAATTATTTTGAACAGGATGACATGGCAGCACTGCAAGTAGAGCTGGGCAGTGTGATTGAGGATCACCAAAAGAGGATTAAGATTCTTGAGACCAGCATTGAGGAGTCAAATAATAAACATAAAGAAGAGGTTGCTTATTTCCAGAAAATACTAAAAGAACGTGAGGAGAGTGACCGGGAGAAGGAAAATGAACGCGAGAGGGAACACAAAGCACAAGAGAGCGTTGAAGAAGTCCGGCGTTGTTTAGAGACTGAGTTAGAAAATATTCGAGCTGAACTTGAAGCAGTACAAAAGCAGAAGTCTCAGGAGATGACTGAGCTGCAGGAGAGTCACCAGAGCCAGTTGACGAAGGCCCAGCAGGAAGTGGAGAACATGAGGGAAGAGCTGTCCCAGAAGAGCTTACAGCACGAGGAGGAGATGAGAGCTTTAGAGGAGGACTTTGAGATCGAACGGGATCGTCTACTGCTGCTTCATGATGAACTCACCGAGCAACTCGCACTCAGAGGTATGACACTATAACATCATTCATTTGAGAAACACAATTTGATAGTGCATTAAAGTATGAAAAGGTCAGACACAATAAAAAAGATTAAATTTCATGTTTTTAATTCATTTAGGACATGCAGTATATGTTAAAGTCAAAGGTACATGTTAAAAAAGCAGTAACATAAATGAATAGAACAGCACAGACATACACTGTTAGTAGAGATATAAAATAGTGACTAATCAAGTTCCTGACACAGTTTACACAAAGCAGCAATAGATACTGTTAAGAGCAATAGAAGCATCAGAGAAAACATGTATGTAAATACATTTGTTAATGAAATGGGAGAAAATGACAGCTTTGTTTGCAAAGCAAATAAGCGGCATATTTTGATGTTATTACAAAGCACTTACTTTTCCAGTACTTGTATAAATTAATCCCGCTTATTGTCATATTCTAAATAACATTATCCTTGCTTTTACAGATAGCTGTTTACAGGACGTTCAAGAAGAAGACGAGGAGCCCGCTCGTGTGTCGGGAATTGCTAAAATGCTGGAGTTGTCTCGTCGTATCCAGAATTCCTCTAGTCAGGGAGATGGTGATGAGGAGATGGAGATGGGAAAACTGCGAGACGTAATGGAAGATCTTCAAGCCCAGAACACGATGTTACAAGATGAACTGACTCTGCTCAGGAACCTTAAATGTGAACTTGAGGCAGAGCTGGAGAGGGCCAGAGAGGAGTTTCAGTTTGAAAGAGAAGAGCTTGAGTTTAAAATCAATGAACTACAGATGACTCGGGAAAGCAACACCGGTGAATCAGCTTCGGAAGCGTGTGACCAGCCTGACATCCAAGGCAGCAAAATAGATGGAAAGGTTGAAGAGGAATCCAAAGAACAAGCTGTAAGCTCCACTGAAGACCAAAATGTATTAAAACTTGAGGAGCAGCAAAAACTAAACCAGGAGCTGAAGGCCCAATGTGAAGCAGTAACCAAAGAAAGAGACTCACTACTGACAGAGTACCGTCACACAACAGACATACTGCAAGGATTTGAGGCAGAGCTAGGCGAGAAGACTAAAGATTTTGTTGCTCAGTACAATGCCATGAAGGAACAGGGGGCTAATGCAATACAGGAGCTCCAAGACAAGATTCAACAGCTAAACCAAGAAAGAGATGAAGTACTCGTGAAAGTCAAGGAGGTCACAGAAGAGAAAAATGCCATTTTAGAAAACCTGCAAGAGTTTAAATTAAAGGTTGAAGCATTCCCAAATAAGGAAAAGAAACTACAAGCAGCTATTGAGGAACAAACATCTTTAGCATCTGAGCTAAGACATTCCTTGGAGGAGGTAACCAGACAGAAAGAAGACATAGTTTCCCAATTACATGCACATGAAAACATGAAGGAAGACCTCAAAAAGACAGTAGACATTTTGAATGAAAAGTGTGACAAAATGCAATCCCAACTTCAGCTTCAGGAAGAGGAAATACAAAGACTTCAGAGTGAAAAGGCCAAAGAAATAAAGACATTGCTTGAGGAGAAAGAGCGAGAATTGAACGTCCTTAAAACAGAGAAGGAAGCAGAGAGTGAAAAATTAGATGGTGACCTGAAGGAGGAGTTGAGTAAATTGCAGCAGACTATTGATCAACTCAAGGCAGAAAACAGTGACCTCATTCAGAAATTAGAGGATGCATCATCACAGCTTGTCCAAATGCAAGAAGAGGAGGGACTTTCTGGATCCAAAATAGCAGCACTAGAAGCTCAACTGGAAAAAGAGACCACTGAAAAGAATGTCCTTGAAGCTAAGCTTGTTTCGCTAACAGAAGAATCAGCTAAAGCCAGGGAAACTGTAACAACACTGGAGCAAAATCAGTCTGAGTCATTGAGAAATTCAATAGAGGAGGTGCAGGAGTTGAGGGTACGTATAGAAGAGTTGGAGACAGAGAGAAACCTGTTGAAGGTCAGTCTTGATGAGGCTAAAAAAGAGGTTAGACTAACAGTGCAAAGTGAACTCCAGACACATATCAGTGACTTAGAAAAGGAGAGGAATGAACTGCAAACCAACCTGGAAGAAGTAATGAAGGATGTAGAAGGTTTGCAGAAAGACTTGGGCGATATGAAGGCCATAAATGAGAAGATTAATGAAGAAAATCAAACGCTTCAAGCCCAAGTTTCTCTGTTAACTGAAGAAAAAGAAGGGCTTCAACAACAAGGACAAATGAAGAAAGAATACGGAGACCAGCTGACAGAAAAGGACACGCTCATATCTCAGCTGAGGGATGAGATTACTGCTCTTCAGGTCGGTAAAATATGAAAAATAAACAAACATATAATTAAATGCCTTTGTGTCCCACCTGTATGAATGTATATTATAGAGCTGCATCTAAAAATTATTTTGATAATTGATTAATCTGTCGATTATTGTTTTGATTAATCAATTAATTGAATAGTGAAGCGTATGTGTTAAAGTGGTGAAAAACTTGCAGTGTTTTATAGTTCCTGTTAAAAATCATTCTACCAACTTAATTTACTCACTTAAGTTTTACAAAATTTGAACCAGATAAAGCTACAACTATGTCACTGGAGGACATTTGGATAGGGCATATACACACAAAGATATTTTTAACCAAAAACACAAAATGTACATTGTTTTTAACTGTTTTTGTTGGTTTACTGCTCTGTCTCAGTGATAAGCCCTCCTCCCTCAGCACATGGCATGTTTCAGAGTCTCTGAATACCCCAGTTAATGACTAAACGATTATTGAATTAGTTGACAATTATTTCAATAATTGACTATATCCGATTAGTTATTGCAGCCCTAGTATATTATATATGATATCTGAAAAGAATGGGTAAAAGTTCACCGCAGTGGAAACCTAAGCCTTTTTATTGGTTCACCATACCAAACCATGCCCTTTTGACCAGTCCTGCATGGCACTGTCTAGTGGAAACATCAATTAAATATAATGTCTAGTTCTGCTGTATTATCATATGTTGCCTTATTTCAAGTTAATTATGAAGTTCTTGTTTTACTCAGATATCTTAAGATATGGCTAAATACAAACCTAGAGCAGTTAGTCTTAAGAGCATTCATCAGATCTGTGAACATTTCAACAGAAATTAAGTAGTAAAACTATACTTTTCCATCACGGAGGTAATTGTCTTATACATGTACTTGTTTTTGTTTCTCCTTGCAGTCTGCAAGCTCCTCCACTTCCTCTGTGGAAAATGTTGACAGTGGTTTCACAGAGAAAATAGGTAATAAGACGTCCTATTGCTTTGTATGCAAAAAATAATTGCTGATTTAATCTAGGTCAAATATGATTAATGATTTAAAATGTCTATGTTTTCTTGTGTTATTGTGCAATATCTTAAAGGTAAACAAATGCTTTGTTTTTATGGATATTTGTATTTTATAGTTATGATGTTTTTTGTTTTTTTTGTTTCAGCTCTATTGGAAAAAGAAAACAAAGAAAAGGATGAGAAAATGAACAAAATCAAGGCTGTTGCTGTTAAAGCAAAGAAGGAGCTGGACATCCACAAGAAAGAGGTCAGAGCTGCTGAAACTAATACGGTCATTTACACAAAGCATTGCAGTTAATTATGCACAATTTAATAAGAACGACTCTCCTCAAAATCTGTGCATTGGCTTATTTCAGGTTGCAGCCCTCAGAGAGGAAGTAGATTCTCTGAAAGCCGAGCGGGAGAGAGTGAACAGCTCTATGAAAGATATCATTCACGGCGCTGAAGGCTACAAGGTACGATTCAGTCCCACAGCACCAAGATATGAGGGTCGTGATGTGCTGTAACACTCCACTGAGCTGCTCAATCACAGAGAAGAAAAAATAAACACACGTGATAATTACTGAACTGTAATATTGTTTAAAAAGTGCACCACAGAAAGCCACAAAATCATTATTTTTAAATGGTGTGTTTCTGCGTTCTATCTGCTGCTAATTGGCAGCCAGTCTCCCTAAACAGTCCCCAGACACCTCTCTGCTTTATGACTGTGTCCGCGTTATGGAGGAAACCACTCTGTTGTGTCTAATGACAGGCTGAAATGTAAACGAGATGATACCTGAGATGCATAGTGTTTACCTTCACACAGGCTTTCACTAATAAATGGATACTCTGTATTTGTGTGTGTGAAGAACCTGCAGATAGACTACGACAGACAGACAGAGCAACTGGATAAAGAGAGAGAGAAGGCGGAGGCGGCTGAGAGACAGATCGCTGAGCTGACCAAACGACTCAGCACTGCTGTCACACAGGTAACACAAATACACACTCAATCACAAACACACAAACCACTCTCACCCTGCACTAAATCAACGCCACTGTGTCCAGCCATACATCTCTCCAATAGGTAACTCAGTCCGTATGAGTTAGAGAGTCATTTTAGCCACCAACCATTTAGCCAGCTGTGTCTGACAGAGCCGCTCTATATAGAAAACATTTTCACTTTTATATTTATTATTATTCTATTACTTTCATTTTTATTTGATTTTATTGTTTTGAAAGCAGGAAGTTACATATACTTGCCTATTCATCTGTACTGTAGGTGAATTGGGGAATTTTAATAGCCCCGCCTCAAGCCCAAAGTAGCTCCATAATTTCACTAGCACTAATCTATAACTGCTTTTTTAAAACTCTGATTGGTCAATTGTTATGGCAGACAATGTAAAATGCCAAATGTATATCACAACGGCCTAATATTATTGTGATACATTTATATCTTTTTGATATGAATACTGCAGTTGCAAAAACAAAACACTGTGGTATAATGTGCGGTCCTTCCTAACCGACCAGCACCCACAAATAGCCCATCAGATATGACTTGGTGAGCCTTAGAGAAACAATATATTCTGTGTATACCCTGCTCTTCAAGCTCATAACTGTCTTTTCCCATTGAGAGAACAAGAGGAAGGTAAATGGAGCGAAGTATGGCCTCCATCTGCTGGGAATGCCATCACAACAACAGCATTTTCTCAGACACAAGTTTATTCAAATGTGTGTTTTCAGGTCTCGGAGGGAGCAGGCAGAGCGGAAACCTAGTCAGGGATCTCAAAATGCATCTGGACATCTTTGTTTACGGATTATAGTTTCAGTGTTGAGATGACAGACAGTGGGGATGGGGAGAGAGAGAAAGCCCACAGAGCCTGCAGTTGTCGGATGCGCTTGAATGACCACCTACTGTGTCACATGTGTTCATGGGAATTTGATTTGCCATTTCAAAAGCTTAGTAGGAAGACAATATAACCATTTTAATCATACAACTGAATACTTGCAGTTTGTTAGTTATTTAATGGCTACTAGTCTCATAATTAATAAATCTCAGCTGAAAAAGGTTCCCGTTAAACAAAATGGGAAAACTTTTTTCTTTACTGTTTAATTTCTAATTTATTTGGTTTGTTTATCCAGACTGAAGCCCTGATGAGTGAGAAAGAGGACCTATTGGCTGCAATGGAGACCATCAGAAACTCAGTAAAGCAACTTGAAGTACAGAACCAAGAGATTCAAAAGCATTCGGCCAACCTCGAAAAAGACATTGTGGCTGAGAGGACTTTGAAAGAACATAAGATGAAGGTAGTTCTTCCTATGCTGTATGGAAAAGTATTATTTCAGTGTGTTACAGTGAAACCTAACCAAACCAATTAGAATTGGTCAGACAACAAGCTTTAGGTTATCTTCAGTATTGACAAGGCGTACATTTTTGGGAGAACAAACGACATGACCCCCTATCCTGAATATAGGGGTATATCCAGTATATCATTTCTAAACAATATTGTAACTCAAGTGATAATAATTGTTATGATAATAGAGAGTGGGAGCACTAAAACCTTTTTAAAGGATTATTATAATTAAGTTTAAAGTAACTTAGATCTGCCCTTGAACACAGCTTTTTTGATTTGCAAACCTTTGACAATGACTGTATGTATGATTGCTTCATCAGGAGCTGTCATCGGCCACAAAGGAGGTCGAGGATCTGACAGCCCAGCTTCGCAAACAGCAGCAGCAGTCTCAGCAGGCTGCCCAGGAGCTGGAGCAGCTACGCAAGGTATACACTCCCGAGTCCCCTTTTAGACACTAGAGTCTCTGAGGGCTGGTCCAGTCAAGCGGCTGGACTGGTAATGGCTGGCCCAGGGCTACAGCAGCAGCTCTCACAGAAAGAGCAGCTCATGGCCCAAAGGCAGTGGAGTTACATTTCCATTAGGAGAGACTTGGAGTAGGTTGTAGTAAAGCACACAGGAGGTCAGAGTTTGTCATGTGACTGCAAGGTAAACTAGGTTAGGAAAAGCATTATATCGACAGACGAAAAAATATATATTAATGTGCATATGTATTTAAATAAAAAATAAAAGTACAATGTTGAGTTCCATGTTGAGTTAAGTAACGTTGACCAGCAAAGACCTTAACTGTAACGTGGAGTGAGAAAAGGAAGTGATCAACTACCCATCTTTTTACCTTTACACTTTTTTCAAGCTTGCTGGTGTAATGCAAATACTCTGTCTGTAGGAGGCGCAGCAGAGCTCTCTTCTGGACATGGAAATGGCTGATTATGAACGGCTTGTCAAAGACCTCAATGAGAAACTGTCTGTGGGAGAAGAGCGAGAGGCAGAGTTAAAGTCTCAAATAAACACTTTCATCCAGAGCGAGGGCACACTCAGAGAGGAAATTGGTATGAAATAAGTATTTAAAGGAAATGCTACTTACTAGGTGATAATGATGACAACAACAATTTTCCATTGTCCTAAACATGTAAAAACAACAGCAATTCTCTCAATAGAAATGCTAAATATTTATCTCATTAATGCCATTTTAACATGCCTGTGCTCACATATGTGCATGTATTTGCTGGTCTCCAGGGACTCTGAAGTCCCAGTTGGACCAGGGGGAGGAGAAGACCTCCAAGATGAAACAGCTGCTGGTTAAAACCAAGAAGGATTTAGCTGATGCCAAGAAGCAGGTCTGTGACTGCTGTATGCTTGTGTGTATGTCTCTGTTACAAATAATGAAAATGTGTTATGTAACTATGATAGTGGGGGAGGCCTTGAAGAAATAATTAATTACATGCAGTTAATACTGTATATGCCCTACAGGAGTCCTCTCTAATGATGGTACAAGCCTCACTACGAGGAGAGCTTGAGGCGAACCAGCAGCAACTAGAAAGCTCAAAGGTAGAGGATCAGGCACTTTGTAACAAAACCATTGATAGTACCTTTTCATCTTGATCATAAATAGTGCTTGTGTATCTCTGTTTAGATTGAGGTGTGTGAACTGACAGCCGAGCGCCATCGATTACAAGAGCAGCTGAGGTCTGCATTGGATCAGCACCAACGAACCAGCAACTCTCTGCAACAACGCATCAGCAGCCTTCAGACTGAGAGAGACAACACAAAGGTACAAGTATATTTTAATATATTGTGAATGATCTGTTTTTGCAGTATATTGTGTTTGGCATGTTTTTATCCAAATATATTTTTATGTTAATTTCAGGCTGAACTTGTGGCGACTGCTGGTGAGTTTGAAAGTTACAAGGTGCGCGTCCACAATGTCCTTAAACAACAGAAGAGCAAATCTACTTCTCAGAGTGAAGGAGATTCTGGCAAAGTTGAAAGGTACTACACCAAAAACCTTTATATATATCTCATATGTATTTGCCTTTATTCATGACTAAAATTAATCCAGGAATAATCTTTTGTTTAAATTTTTTAAATGGTATATTAGGAACACACGTCTTAAATATATATTTCCATCCATCCATCTTCTTCCGCTTATCCGGGACCGGGTTGCGGAGGCAGCAGTCTAAGCAAAGATGCCCAGACTTCCCTCTCCACAGACACTTCCTCCAGCTCTACCGGGGGGACCCCAAGGCATTCCCAGGCCAGCCGTGAGACGTAGTCCCTCCAGCGTGTCCTAGGTCTTTCCCGGGGCCTCCTCCCGGTGGGACATGCCCGGAACACCTCCGCAGGGAGGCATCCCAGAGGCATCCGGAACAGATGCCCGAGCCACCTCAACTGACTCCTCTCGATGTGGAGGAGCAGCGGCTCTACTCCGAGCTCCTACCGGGTGACAGAGCTCCTCACCCTATCTCTAAGGGTGCACTGAGCTACCCTGCGGAGGAAACTCATTTCAGCCGCTTGTATCCGGGATCTTGTCCTTTCGGTCATGACCATAGGTGAGAGTAGGAACGTAGATTGACCGGTAAATTGAGAGCTTTGGCTTTCGGCTCAGCTCCTTCTTCACCACAACAGACCGATACAACGACCTCATTACTGCAGACGCTGCACCGATCCGTCTGTCGATCTCACGCTCCATCCTTCCCTCACTCGTGAACAAGACCCCGAGATACTTGAACTCCTCCACTTGAGGCAGGAGCTCTCCCCCGACCTGGAGAGGGCAAGCCACCCTTTTCCGGTCGAGAACCATAGCTTCGGACTTGGAGGTGCTGATTCTCATCCCAGCCGCTTCACACTCGGCTGCAAACTGCCCCAGTGCACACTGAAGGCTTGAGGAAGCCAACAGGACAACATCATCCGCAAAAAGCAGAGATGAAATCCTGTGGTTCCCAAACCTGACTCCCTCCGGCCCCTGGCTGCGCCTAGAAATTCTGTCCATGAAAATAATGAACAGAACCGGTGACAAAGGGCAGCCCTGCCGGAGTCCAACATGCACTGGGAACAGGTCCAACTTACAACCGGCAATGCAGACCAAGCTCCTGCTCCGGTTGTACAGGGACCGGACAGCCCTTAGCAAAGGGCCCCGGACCCCATACTCCAAGAACACCCCCCACAGGACACTACGAGGGACACGGTCGAACGCTTTCTCCAAATCCACAAAACACATGTGGACAGGTTGAGCGAACTCCCATCAACCCTCAAGTAGAGCTGGTCCACTGTTCCACGACCGGGACAAAAAACGCATTGTTCTTCCTGAATCCGAGGTTCGACTATCGGCCGAATTCTCCTCTCCAGTACCCTGGAATAGACTTTCCCGGGGAGGCTGAGGAGTGTGATCCCCCTGTAGTTGGAACACACCCTCCTGTCCCCCTTCTTAAAGAGAGGGACCACCACCCCGGTCTGCCAGTCCAGAGGCACTGTCCCCAAGCGCCACGCGATGTTGCAGAGACGTGTCAGCCACGACAGCCCCACAACATCCAGGGACTTGAGGTACTCAGGACGGATCTCATCCACCCCCGGTGCCTTGTCACTGAGGAGCTTTCCAACCACCTCAGTGACTTCAGCTTGAGTGATGGATGAGTCCACCTCTGAGTCCCCAGCCCCTGCTTCCTCGTGTCGGTGGGATTGAGGAGATCCTCAAAGTATTCCTTCAATCGCCCGACAACATCCTCAGTCGAGGTCATTGGGGTAAACTCCAACACATGGCGGCTAAGCTGGGGGGCTATGAGCAAGCCCACACCAGCCCGCCGCCTCTCACCGCGGGCAATGCCAGAGTGGTGGAGAATCCAACCTCTCTCAAGGAGCTGGGTTTCAGCGCCCAAGCTGTGCATGGAGGTGAGCCCGACTATATCTAGCCGATATCTCTCAACCTCCCGCACAAGCTCAGGCTCCTTCCCCCCCAGTGAGGTGACATTCCATGTCCCCACAGCTAGAAGTTGTGTCCGGGGACCGGGTCGTCGAGGCACCCGCCTTCGACCGCTGCCCGATCCAAAACAGAAGCAGATCAAAAGTTACCTACACTTAAAATTACATCAATATATACTGTCAATCTATATAGAGAGTTAATATCTTTTAACAGTAGTTGTATTTTGTCTTGTAGGGAGCAGTTGGTCTCTCAGGTAGAGTTACTGAGGACCAAACTCACAGAGAGCCAGCAGTGCCTTCAGAGCAGCACGGCTGAACTGCAGCAGCTTCAGACCGAACATGACACACTGCTCGAGAGACACAACAAGATCCTCCAGGAAACTATCAGTAAAGAGGCCGAGTTCCGGGAGAGGTAAAGACACATGCTGAGGAGCGCTGATTAGATGTGCAAATATTTTCCTCTCCTAATTGTAAACAATAAATATGCCTTGATTTTCTTCAACCAGGCTGATATCACTACAGACTGAAAATGTGAGTCTTAGGTCAGAGGCGTCACAAGTTCAAGCTGACCTGTCCTCCCAGATCGATGCTCAGCGTCAGACTTACAGAGAACAGCTGAGGAAACTACAGGACGAACATAGAGCCACAGTGGAGACACTGCAGAGCCAGCTGACCCGAGTGGAGGAGCAGCTCTTCAACCTACAGAGCCAGAACAGTAAGCATGGGAACACATTCAAGAGTGGATTCAAAAAGTATACTGTTGTCCTTTCTTGAGAGGCATAAATCACAATGTTTTTCCACTTAAATTAAAGACAATATTATTTATTTCTTTTTACAATCTTTTTTGTTATGCATTTTTTGTTTTAAGTTTATGACTTTTTTGCAGCAATACAACCAATTTTTCAAAGATTTATTGATGGTGTGGATGATGTGAGAAATAAGGCACATCTCAGGAGAGTTAGGAGACTATGTTGGTCCATGTTCTTTTCGATTGACATTTGTGACAACCACAAACACTAACAAGGATATTATTAAACTACCAAAAGTGTATGTCAAGTTTTGACTCACGATTTCTATATGAGAGCGACAGAGACAGACATGGACACAGGAGGATGGGAGGTGCTGGTGTGTTTACCAGTAAAGCAGCACTGGAAACTCATTCTTCACCTCCCACACAGCTGCCCTCTGCAGCCAAACACCAAATAAACTCAAGCCAATGGTGGGTAACGTGTGTGTGTGTTCAGTTCGTCCAGGTGTTGGCTCTGCTCCCTCAGCTCCTTCCCGCCTCTCAGTGTGGCAAACAGCTCAGTGTGGCATCTGGAGAGGATCATCATTAGTAACTCACACATGCACATCAGCTTTAACCCTGTGTTATGAGGCCAACATTTCCCTTATTAAAACTAATTTTAGAGTTAGTTCATTTGCAGTTAAAATGCAACAGGAATTTATCAAAATAATTAATCTGCTTAGCTGGGCAATCATATTTTCCTACACTTATTTTTTATTGGCCAATAACTTGATTCATGTTTGATGTATTTATGACTTTAATCTTTCAGATTTTAGATGAATGTTTTTAGCTCTGCCCATTTCTCAAGGACACTGGGATGGTAAAGCCAAAATGTCATACTAAAAAAATATATTATCATATTAATTTAACCATCAAAACATTTATTTGCTTTAAGCATAGCTAGATACTTAAAAATTATGTTTAAAAAAGACAACCAGGCCAGAGTTGGTAAAGTAACCTAAGCAGTTTGTTGCCCAGATTCATCAATCATACTTCTCTCCTTTGTCCACCCACAATCAGGCACTACACTGTCCTGTCTTGCCCATTTTTGGCTCAGCTGATGCCAAATTTATCAGTGTGTCTGGTGCCCCCTCATGTCACAAAGTAGTAGGACACACCAAAGCAGGGAATAATGCATTCAGATAGGTTTTATTCAAAAACGAACAGCTCGTCGCTAATAGTTTTCCTGGCCAGCAATTATCACTGCCAAGGAGGCTGTTTTAGTCGACTTTGGAAATGACAACATAACTTGAAATGGTCAGATTTGGTTGAGATTTCCAGGAAAGGTCAGTAATGGACCAAGGAACAAGTGATGTCTGTTTGTTGTCTGCGCTCTCTGAGTGCTTCTAGTTGATCTAGTGCTACATTATAGTCTGTACTTGTATTTTCCAAATTGCTACAAAATCCACAATGACCTAAACTATATGAATTGTTAGACACATTTGTGCATCATTTTGGAATTAAAAAACATTTTCATTATTGCTTACATGTTTTGAAATATTAAACTCAATCCTGTTATGATAATAATATTTGTTTACACTGCCATTTATTTATTTTTTTACCACAGGTGCTTTGTCTATGCAGTCTAGCCGCAAATCTGTGTCAGACTCTCAACGTAAAAACCCAGACTACAACCAGGCGGGACTAGGATTCATGGCCCTAAGTGACCCCCAGTCAATGGCCAGAGAGGAGGGTGAAGGGATGGAGATGACAGAGACAGAGAGCCCCTCTCCTGCCTCCACGCCCCTACCATCTCTAGAGCAGCTCCTCTCATCTCCAGACCCCAAACAAGGTATGATTAAAGGCAGAGGCTGCACCGATACTATTTTTACATAGTATAAAAAAACGTGCATATTTATACTGTATATTTATATTGACTGTCTTTGTCTGCAGAGCCATTTGTTTGGACTGTGGAGCCAACCAAAGAAGAGTTAAGTCAAAAGCTCAGCACCGCCACCCGCAGCCTGGAGCACATAAACAGACTTCTACACGAAACTGAGGCCACCAATGCTGTCCTTATGGAGCAGATTCACAGTATGTACACACTACATTCAAACATGCCACTACTCCAAATGGAAGAACTGTGAACAGGGACACATTTCTCTGCTAATGCACAGTAATCACAAAATAATGCTCTTTTTGAACCATAAAAAAGGATTGATACACTGGTTGTGTAATTCGTATTAAAGATAACAAATGATAAACATCCACTTTAATTTGTATTTTTAGATGTAGAATGTGTTTCATTTGCATTTAAAGTTGTAACCCCAGTACCTAGTTGAATTTTTAAAAAATAAACATATGGATGACTTAGTTTGATGCTAAAAGAGGGTTATGACTTTTCTAAAAGCTAAATTTTCTAAAAGCTAAATTATTGGTAATTATTACAAACTAATTTTGTTTCGGTACAGATTTAGAGGCATACACACAGGCAATTTTGTGACTTTATTTAACAGCAGGAAAACAGACAAACATTGCTTTTATGAAAGATCATTTGAGTGTTTACATTTAACATTTTTGGTGAAAACTGTTCATATGACTCTGTAGGCGCCAACAGTGATATCAAACAGTCTGGCGTTGGTAACAGTCCCCTCTTTGTCCATGAGAAAGTAGAACTTGTGACCTTTGACCCTGAGGGGGATGAACGAGGACGACTCCTGCCTGTGCGCATAGCAGGCTACCTGGGACAATGGGACAGTTATTTTGCGACCCTTTCCTGGTCCCAGTGGTGACTGTGTGTAGACTGTTACCGTCCTCCCTCCCTGGTGTAGGATGACCTGGCTCACAGACCGCCGACAGAACAAAATCCCGAGCCCGACTATTCCCACTCCTATTCCCAGGCATCCCGCAGTGAAGCCGTATCTCCAGGCGCTGGAGCCGAGGTTCATCTCAAAGCTCCACATCCCAGCCAGTCCTGTGGTTTTCGTTGGCGTAGACGCCTGGGTTTTTGCCTTCTCCTTAGCCTCGCTAGTGTCTCTGAGCCCCGTAAAGGCGAACTGAGCCAGATACGTCCAGAAGAGAAACTGTCCGCCGCAGAAGACGGCTAGAAGGCGGAAGAAGCGCGTCCTGTCGTGCTCAAACAAGGTGACGTCCCGGGACAGCTGTGTGGAGGAGGAGGTACAGAGGCCGTGACCTGCCCGCTGCCGCTGAACTATACCGAATATCCGCAAACAACTGAGCCGGTTTGACACGTCTCGGATGGGTGAAGTTTGCGCAAAAACATTTTGAAAGATGTTTTGCTGCGCCTTTACAAGACGGAACTGCGGCGAGTAGCACCTGAAGGGAACAGAAATAAGACGCTCCAAACCCATCTTAAAATGCAAAATAACTCAACAAAACATCGACATTTAAGTAGTAAGACGAGGCTCAAGTACGTCGACGGGTTCTTGGAGATGATACTGTGAAAATGTGACTTAAAAGGCAGAAAACTTTCTCGGTATTGACAGTTCCTGCAGAGAGAGCAGCGCCATGTTCTGACGCGCTACAGTGACGACGGAAAGCTCATTGGGACAAAACTAATCACAGCGCCAAATGTCCAAATAACAGAAAACAAAATCGGTTTTTGATTGGTTAAATGAATAATGTTAAGGAAAAATAAAGCAGCCTTATATTGTGATGCTGTTTGCTTATTAGTATATTTTGTTTTTTTCTTTTGTTACACATTTAAAATAAAAACATGTACTAACTTATTCATTTGTTTATTTCGCGTTTGCGAAATGTTAATTACAAGTTTAGGCTTAAACTATTGTGCCTCTATTGTCTCTCATTTGTTTGTATCTTATTCACCACAATATATTCAATGTCATACATACAAGGTAATGGTATAAAAAGATTGTGCAACATTATTCAATGATTTCTTAGTTTATTGTTTTATGTGTCCATTAGTTGTTGAAGAGTGAAGTCAGGCGTCTAGAGAGAAACCAGGAGAGGGAGAAGAGCGTGGCCAACTTGGAGTATCTGAAGAACGTCCTGCTGCAGTTCATCTTCCTCCGATCAGGAAGTGAGAGACAAGCGCTTCTGCCTGTTATTCATACGATGCTGCAGCTGAGTCCTGAAGAGAAGAGCAAACTGGCTGCTATTGCACAAGGTACGTACTGTGTAGATTTTCAATTAATCAAAGCCAAATGTGGTTCAATAATGTAACACTGCCATTTAATAAAACTTCAACAATGAAACATGTTAAGCTTATACAGATCCTGCTTTATGTGCAAGTAACTTTTTAATGTTTAGGTGAAGAAGAGAGCTCTGGAACTAGAGGGTCAGGCTGGACCTCTTATCTCCACAGCTGGTCTGGGATCAGATGAGTTCAGTGACAAACACCAAATACTGGAAGCACAAATGTTACTGGGTATTTTCTGTGAAATCTGTGAAAAAGGGATCTGAAATTTTCTCTTTTTTTTCTGTGACACATTTATAAGGGACCATTGAATGTAACAGTGAACAATGAAGGATGTCTGTAGATGGTATCAAAGAACCAAAACCACCATTTAATTACATTTAATTAAATGTGTTTTGACGTACAATTAATAACTTCAGTTCCCTAAAAAGCACCACATGGCATAATCTGTTAAATCTAAACTGAACTTTTTATGCTAAGCAATTGTCTAGATTTTATTTATTTTACACATATTACATAAAGCCCCTACTATTATATAGATAGTAATCTCAAACATAAAAAACATTTAAATTCTAATGTACACATGGTTCCCCAGTAATAGGCTGTAAACTGTTTAATCACCAATACATTGCCTTCTTTCTTCTGAATGTTTTAGGAAGATTGGAGTGGATATCTATTACATTATTGGGTTTACTTGAGCAACATGACTTTTAGAGATACTGAATCTTTCACAATTTGTTTCGTAAGATGTCACTTTCTAAAGTCAGTGACCAGCATAATTGTCTTATTTTTTCAACATACTGTAATTGCTTTGTGATTTTGTAGTGTTCTTTTGTGTTTTAGGTTATATTAATTGTTGATCTGGTTTGATATTGATTTGCTGAGGCAAGGCTAACAACTGACAGATTCCTTCCATGTTAACTTTTCTTTGTCCTCAACAAGTCTGTCTTTGAAGTGTTGGGAAATATCCTCTTAGTTCATATTAATTTATTACTAGGTTAAAATTAAAACCTTTAACAAATTGCTCTTAAAGTGATTTCTGACTCGGGCTTTCTGGCAGCTTTTGTGATTCATTGACATAATGTGAATGTATTCATTGTTACTTAGTTTACTGTAATCCAAATCATATCTGAAAAATAATAAATGAACAGTATGTTTCTGGGTATCTGTTTTTAAACATTGTGTTGTCTATTTAGCCTACTGCCAGGGCTTGACAATAACACTAACCAACCGGCCAAATGCAGGTAGATATTCATTTTGGCATAACCCCACTAACCCTTTGGCCGGTTGAATTTTATGCATAAAAATATTTTAATTTTAGAGGTTAGGCCTGGATTTATGTTGCTTTGCTTGAGTGGTACACCGTTTAGTAGTAATTCTTCATGATTACAGAAAGAAAAAAGTTAATATTTTTAAAAGATGTGACACCACATGCACAGAGATACAATTTATTTTGCCTATAGTTCAACTTCTTTTTTTTAATATTTCATAAATCCCTGCCCATTCAAATTGTACATTTCTTAGAGCTTATTGTATACTACAAAATACACAAAAGGGAAACTAATTAAATTGTGGCTTGTAACAAAAGACTAATAGGCTTGCAAGTTCTGACAAAGACGATCCACAGAGGCCAGTGAGCAAAAAAGTAAATACCAAGCCCTGTGCGTATTCCCTGAAAAAGGACTTCAATGGTCTCACTCTGATCCACGCTTAGGGTCTCTCTGACTTTTCCACTGCAAGTCCTCCTCCACATCAAGAGGCTGGGCTACACTCACTTCCCTTTTATGGAAAGAAATGCGGTTTCTATGCATCATCATCATCGTGACACTGTACAGCCACGTTTTGTTTCTAACTTGCTTAAAAATGCATTTGAAAGGTAATCCAACACCTTCAAAGTTGACTCATAAGTGTTTGGGACCTTTAGTTTCCCTATAACCCGCCATGTTTAAGTTCACAAGAGTTTCCACCACTTCTTAGTCAGAAGTCACATTTTCCATACATCCACGATTGATGCATCGGCTAAATCGTAGGCTATCGGTTTGTTTAATAAAACGCAGTCAATTATAATGAATAAAACAAGTTTTCACGAGTTACTTGGCATCTACAGCCGCATCTGAGTCAGATCTAACTGCATCTTGTAGTTTTTTTTTGGTAGAGAGATTGACAAATTTGAGATGTGTTGATCTTGAGAGGCTGAGTAGTATAAATTGTATAAAGGTAGCTGAGACAGACGCAAACTAAAAAGACTTCCGGTTTCTTCAAAATAAAAGATGCAAGCTAGCTGCATTTTACACCATTTTAACACAAAGGTAATGTCAAGAAACGATTAATCTGTTATTTTTGTTTGTATATCTATAAATCTGTGACATAACAAAACAATCAATTGAAATCTAAGGAAATACTATGTGGAACAACGTTTTGCTTTGAAAGTTTAACCGGAAACGGTTGTTTGCGCTGAGGTAAATTGACGCAGAGGGAAGTGAGGCGAGGCCCGTCTGCGCCATTCTGCTGCCTTCTCCAGGGAAACATCCGACCGCAGCACATCTGGATCCCAGCGCCTCAACACGGGACGAATAACCGTGCAAATGCGACTGCAGTGATGCTGGCTATCAGCGAAATGACGAACGGGTGAGTGGAACATGTACAAGTTTTTATTGGGAGTAGTTTTTCCTGAAAAAGTTGTGAAGTTGTTGGTAGCAAATCCTTGAAAAAGAAGAAAAACGCTGCCCCGGGTAATGGGCTGAGAAAATTGTAATTTATCCATCTTTAAAACAGTGTGTCTGTGCTTGTTGCATTGTTTATGCATTAGAGACTTTTTTCAATTACTATTTACCACCTTTTTATTTGGGTAAATTTATCCATAGAACAATTTTTTTCTCAAGTTTCTTGTTGAACTTCAGCCATCGCGGCTCTAGGGCTCCCTCTAGTGTGCTCTTGAAGACTTGGCCATCTGTTCAATTAATACAGTAGATCTAGCATCTATAGTTTATTTTCATTGATACAATAAACACAATAAATAGCTAAAGCAAAAAATAATGACCATAATTTTCCATCATATTGACCGGTTTATAAAAGAAAGTTTTAGTGTTTGTTTTGGATCAATATTAAAATACTAAAAGTTGGTCTTTCTTTTAATTTTAATGTTTCATGTTTGCTTTTTTGTTTTGTGCAAAACTACAAGGTGAATTTGTAAACAGTAGGGCCGTTGTGAGTAGTAGTCACACAGTGTATATTGACTTAAAGCAACACTGTATTTTTACAAGATTTACACCTAGTTTACAACCCTGGGTGCAACTGCTGCTGCAAATACACATGGCACTAAACTTTTGAAGTATAAGCCTCTATCTAATCACATATGGCTTTCGTTAGACTTAAAAATATTGACAATCATCTCAATCAATAACTGTGAATTCATATCCCATGTGTGTATTTCTTGTGATTTCATGGTTTTACATAGAAAAGGGGAAGTTTGTATATTTTGGGGGCAGCTCCTCCCTGGTCAGGAATGTCCACACAAACTGGACAGTAACTGTTTCCAAACCACTTCCTGACCATCCGCTCCTTGGAGACCTCTTTACTCAGAAGCCTTTCCCTCCTTTTGCTGAATGTTGCTGTGTGCACGGCTGAGCTAAGTACAGCCCCAGATGAATTTGGCTTTTATACTCCAACACTCTGGACACAAAAGGCTGACAGTGTTTGAGGCCAAGGACTCCTGCTGCATGTCGTGTGTATTATTATTCATCAGATTTAACTTTGTTGATACAACCACAGCTCAGAGGAATGTCTCCTGCAGTGTGGACCTGTCCTTGTTTGGCAAAGTGGTTGAGATGTGTCTCAGGATTGGACTGTGCTCAGAGTGTGAAGCCTCATGAAGCATCATACTCTACACACTGTATATTTATAGGGACTTTGCTTTAGCTTTGCTATGTGTTAGTGGTTTACCCAAGATTTAATTATGGGTAGTACCAATATTTTAAATTATTTAAAGTATATCATTCCTCACTGCTACCTTTCTCAGCATTGTTTAGTTAGTTTTGGTAAGATCTTTACCTCTCTACACATGAAGTTAATAAAAAATGCCAAATATGGGTACTGTAAATTCTATTGTTTAGAATAATATGTTTAACAATGCAAATGTGTTCAACTTAAAACAAAAAATTTTGGTCATTTTCATATTCACAGTGACCTACCTATGGGTCCCTGTGGTGGATTATGCAGGGCTCCTGCGGGGCATTAAAAGGCAATAAAAGTCATTAAATTGATTTAGCAAAAAATTAGGCCTTGAATGGCATTATAAAGCATTAAATTTGATTGCAGACATTTAAAAAAATAAAAAGTTTTGAAGTAAAATTGCTGACATTAATAGTTTTATTTGAGAATGTAAAAATGTATCTAAATATTAATTTACCATTTTAGTAGCCTACACTAGTGTGATACACAGGCAGAATGAGTTTGCTTCCAGCGGGACTAAATTACCCAAACACTGGATGTTTGACTTTCATCATTATTGGTGCTTTATGAACTGGATTTTACAATACTTGTAAAAACATTTGTACAATTTAAGCTGCCGCGATTGTATTTTTGTATCATTAAAAATTGCATTAAAAGCATTAAATTAGACTTCCTAATACCAGCAGGAACCGTGATGGTCTTGTCTTATACCAGTCAGTTTATGAACAGTGGGCTTGCAAAAGTATATATGTAGCATGATAAATGGACTATTAGGCAGAAAAACTTTATAATGTCACCTTTTTCTACAAACTGCTTGTCTAGAAAAGAAGTACAGCTCTGGACAAAAGGAGGTGCAGTAGTCAAGTCCTTGATGTTGTATTTTAAAGCAGAACTCTGCAGACCATTTGTAAACAACACATGATGACGCTTTTTACCTCCTCACAGTTTAACCCAGTGGCAGCCTGTTGCTAATTGGTCCTTGATCCTCAGCTTCAGTGCAGGTTTATTGCACCTCATCTTCATCGGTTTTTAACTTCCACTTTCACACATACACGTCTTTTGTGGTTCATGTTACTATATCTGTTAGTCCCTCTCATGCATTTATTTCTAGACTTTAATTATTTACTCCATAAGGCATATTGCCCTTTTTTTTCTAAATCTTTCCTTCTCCCTACAAGTGACAGTGGGACACAAGAGTAAACAGAATGGCCCTGGCACATAGGCTTAAGTATACACACACACATACACTACACCACAGCTCACAGGAAGTGATGTGGCCATACAGATAAAGACAGTCGAAGTGACAGATAGAAGAGTCAAGCCACTAAAGAGATATTCCCACTGCCATTCAGCTCAGCAGCTCATTTGGTAAGATGCTTTTTAAAATTATACTTGTTATTGTTTATTATTTACCATGTTTTTCCTTGTTGCACATTGTACTTGTCAGAAGTTGTCAGTGAAATATTTTAGAGAAGTGATGATGCTAAGGGTGTAACCCACACATTAAACTTAGCTTTTTTCTGCTAAACCACTTCCTGCTTTACCCATTGCAGTAATTACAAAAGGAGCAAAATGTGTCTGCATTCAGATAGTTACATTGAACACAAAACACAAACCAAGTTTAAATTATTGTTACATTTTGCAGAAGGTTGGGAAAGAGTTAAGAGTGGAATTATTGTGGTACCTGGAGTTATCCACGTGGTGGCAGTGTTTACACTGAAAAACAGTTGCTTTAGCGGATGGTCCATCAGTATCAGGCAAGTGTTCCTCACTACCTGTTGTTGTTAATCACATTAAGCAATATTAAAGTGACATACTGTGCTGGTGCGTGTTCCTTTTGTTTTGATACCAGCTCAATACTAAAGGCTGTATGAGAATGAAGAGGAAATGTGTGGCGACAACTGTTGATACTTTGACCATATTTGGGAAGCTCATACTACTGGCATTGTAATGTAAGTTACAATGCCAGTTACAATGCCAAGTTACAGTTTGTTTAATCTTGAAACTAAACAAAGGTCTCATTTAAGTATCAAAATGTTTTTTTTTTCTCTTTGTTTTTTCTTGGATGAAAAGGACTTTAAAACTTTACAGACAAGACTTAAACTGGTTACCAAATTTGCATCATCATCAAAGGCTCTCCCTTGTACTTTTTGAACTGTGAATGTCTTTAAAAGTCTTGTCTTGGGTCTGGCTCTAGTTCTGGTACACTCTGGTCTCAGCCTTGACTTAGTGCCTGGGCCTGTGCCTCCTGTAATTTTGCCAAACCCCTTGAAGTCTGCCTGCCGTGCCTGGGCATGACCGGGAGCCCTCACGTTTGCCAAATGTGCCATGACTTTGCCAGTACAAGTTTTATCACAGCTGTTTAGAGGTTGGTGCTTTAGGTTGAAACTTCACATATGACGTGTCGAGTGGTGTTAACGTGTGAGGAATGCTGACGGGCCAAGACAAGCTGCAGAAATACTGACAATGTGGAGTAGTAGTAATTTTTTATCTGACATTGATCCAATTATTAAAGTGTTATACATTGCTCATAATTTGACACACTGACTGAGTAGTAACTGTAGCCCCAGGAAATAGAGATTTAACCAATCTAACTAATCGCCAAAGTAAAACAATGTTTAAGAATAAACAGTAGTTACGTTCTACCCCTGGATTTAAGATTCATTTTGAGCTTGTTAACATACTGCACTGTTATTTCAGCATGGTTAATGTTTACATCTGTCAGCCCTGTTGACTTTGTTTGTTTGGCTCCAGATCCTTTGACCAATCGCAGATCTGCTTTGAAGGCGTATGTAAAAGGGCAACTTCCAACTTAGTCTAAAAATGTGCTTCCTCTGTGTTTTCTGTCTTTTTGGGGAGGATCTCTTGTTCCCACTCAAGGCTGTAATGAATTATTCAACATTTGACATTTAGCCTTTCTGAATACAGTGTTGCTTGTAAGAAGACAATGCAATGAGAAAAAGACAAATTTGGCTGAAGGGAAGGCTTGAGTATTACAATGGTATTATTATTGTTGTAATTTTTGTAGCAGATACTCTTCAGAATATATGAGTATTGGTCATTGTTTTTGTGTAGAATCTCAAGCTGAGTTTATTTTTCCAGCTTGCAACTCAAAATGCTCTTGATTGTGGTCTGCTCATTTGATTTCATATACATTTGGAGTGGTTTATTATTACAAAGACATTTAATGAATGCTGGTTGGGACAGGTTTGCTTTAAAAAGTGGCCACAATATAAAAAAAAATGTTATGAGTGTGACTATGTTGAATAATACTGTTATGACGACGTTTCTTATAGTTTCTGTGAATTATTGCAATATCAAACGTTCCACAATACTGTGACTTTTACAAAATCGAATGGTAAGCTCCTGGGGGTGAAAAGCCTTGTTTTGTGGTAGGGAACTACACAGACCATGATCCTTTGCTTTGTTTCAGTGCAGCCAACATGACAAAATTATTATTATTAAACACTTAAGTTCTGATCTTTTGAAACATCTCAAAAAATGAATGCACTAAAAGCTCGTCAGGGCATTTTTAGAGAATATATTTTGTTATTGTGAGCATTTCTACAACACCATGAGCCTCCTCACAATGTCACAATAAATATTGTACTGTGAGGTTTTAATACATTACATCAGTACGACTGTTACAATATGTTAAAATCTGTTTTGACAAGTAAAAGTTGAACTATGTTCTAGATGTGCACTATTTTTCTATGATTAGTTTTCTATGCAAAGTGTGAATAACCGTCACTTAAAAGTCTAATCTATATATTGAATTTTAGATATTGATCTGCAAATGCTAATATTTTGGTAATGACAAATTTGCAATATAATGTGCAGATAATATTGTATGCATCCTCTGCATTTGGTCAAAAGTAATGGGCAGCTTCTTGATGATGAATTGCATTTTTCTAGATGTGATCATTTGGTCTCTTCTGTTGTACATTGAAAGAAGTACAACATTTTTCTTAAGCTTTTACATCCAGGGAGATTGTTTTTTTGCAAAATCTTTGGTGTCATTTTTGCCCTAGTTGTGGAAAAGTGTAGCCTGCAAGCTCTTGTGCCTAAATGGATGCCGTTTTTTAGCTCGTGCACAGGGAGAGGCTGAACTAATTGACCTTATCAGAATGAGGGACAGCAGCTCATACCAAATTAAATTAAATGTTCCTGCACTTTATCTACAAACCAATCATTTTTTTCTGTTGATTGTCCCATGCCCTTTGCGGACAGAAGAAGGAGCGAGCCGGAGTGGGCGTCAACAGCGCAGGGGGGCAAAGGTCAGAGCTGGGTGTGGCTTGCCAGCTTGTCATTTTCTCAGAGGCATTTCCCCCCTGTTACCTGCAGCGGGAGGAGGTGCGTAAGTAGGTGTGCGATAGAGGAGCTTCAAGACCTCTCAGTGTGGGTCAGATTTTAAAACCGCCTTCCCCAGAGCAGTCCACTGTTATTGTGGGGAAAAAGTGTGTGTGTGTGTGTTTTTTTTATTAGTATTATTATTAAGGAAGTGTTGAAAGAAGGAAGGAAGGGAGGAGGATGAACGCTTTGAGGCTGAAGGAGTTGTCAAATTCAGACTTGTACAGACGAAGACAGGAGAGGCCAGACAGCTATGGCAGTCTGGCTAGGGACAGCTTCAGGTAAGTGTCTTCTTTAGTCCTCCAGCATATAACAGCCATTTACTATTTAACCTAATGCAATCAACTTTTTTTATCAGAGATTTTTGATCTGTCTTTCTTTTAGCTTCTTATCAAGAAATGCGGGTTGCTTAAGTAACCATTACGAAAAGCCTTTCTTGTGTTTGTACTAAATTGACATGGATAGATAAGACAAGAAGTATTGGATCAGCAAATACTGCAGCCAAAGCTTGAATTCCTTATAGTTTTGTGAAGGATGCGGAGCAAAACATGTACACTTTTGCAACTCAGGTTTCACAATATGTTAACATCAGCCAAACTTCTTATTAAGTCTTTCACAGGCAAAGTATTTTTTTGTTTTTTGCCCCTTGGTCTGTGATCGTGACGTGATTATAGGAATGTAAAAATGTGAGGAATGTGGAGGCAAAAGAGGGAGTTTTCTCTTCAGAGGTGTCCCCAGTAACCCCGCAGCCCCGCTACTATTGAAGTGTGGTGACAGAATGGCTCTTAATGAGTTTTATTACCGTGAAGTCTAGCCTAGTCAGACAATGCAGGTCATCTAGTAGTATTGATGCAAAGGTTAAAGGGTTAAAAAGTAAATATATTGGAGGATAAAAGTAACCCGAAGGTAGTAACATAAAGTGAAAAGATGAATTTGAATTTTGACATACTGTTGATTTATCGCAACAAGATGAACTCCATAGTCCCACTTTTCTGAGTGCTTTATGGAAAATGCCTCAGGGAGATTGTGTCTGTGGAGATTCCCTGTGCTGCTGCCTACATCTAATTAAAATAACAAAGCTATGTGACTGAGCCAAGAATTGGAGTGAGCAGAGAAGCACAGAGAAGAACAGAAGCTGCTGAATAAAAGTAAATGTTACTAGTGACTACTAACTTCTTTATCATTCCTTTAATACTAGGCCTTGATCTGCAGAGGTGCAAAATCCTGTTTTGTTCTGTCTTTACAAAGCTTGGCAATCTTCAGGGGAGACAGTACTAGCAGATTTGCGGTTTTGAGCCAGTTTGCTCCTTTAACATGTGGCTTTAACACTGAAATAAAGAAAATATCAAAATTACACATTAAGGTGATTAATTTTATACATTCAGTTACTTATAGTCATTTATATCTGAAATATTAACTTCAAAGCCCATTTCAAAAGATTTTTTCTCACACTGAGCCAGAAGTTTCCACTTCAGTAGCACTGACAAACAGCTAACTTTCCAGTCTCGTACTAAACTATATTTTGAAGGCTTTTGCAGAAGGACTTCTTGATATGCAATTCCTAGCCTGATTTATTAGGCATTTTACCACTAAAAACAAGGGGAGATTAGCTATTGTCAGTATTTTCTAATTTACTGAAAGACAAAATCAGATATCCATGATCCCCTCTGTAAAACCGTTTTTATGAAATACTTCAACAAAATGAATCAGGAATTTTAAATCTGTCTCTTTCCAATATTCAGATTTAGTTTTGAAATGTGTGCACATTTGCACATTTTTACACATATAATGCCTAGTTTGCATATGAACACAATCGGGGCTTGACATTTACTTTTTTGCTCACTGGCCACTGTGGCTAGTATTTGTCAAAGGTTTCTAGCCAAGTAGTGTCTTCACTAGCCACAATTTAATTAGTTAAAGAAATGTGAAATGTTGTTTTCTGTAGGGACAGGGATAAAAAAAAAAGTGGTTTATCTAGGCAGAATAAATTTATGTAACAATAACATTGTTATATTGCAGTATCAAAAGTAAAAAAGTAGAGTGAACTAGATAGACCATGTTCTATTTGAGTGTAGGCAAAATGACAAAATTGTTATTGAACACTTTTTCTTATTCTTTTGAAATATCACAATAACTAAATCATAAATGTTCATCAGGGCATTTTTAGAGAATATGTTTTGTTATCGTGAGCATTTCTACAACACCATGAGCCTCCTCACAATATCGTACCGTTACATTAATATCATAAAAATACCTTACTGTGAAATTTGGATATTGTTACATCCCTACTAAATAATGTACACTCAAGCTGGGCAACATCAATTCAGGCACAGTGGCTAGTGAAAGTACTTGTGTTACCAGCCAAAATGAAAATCTACCTGCATTTGTGTGTTAATGTCCAGCCCTGAATACAATAAATGACTCAAATTTTGCACTACATTTTCTCTCTATCTTTGTGTCATTGATCTACAGGAAAAGTTTCACATTGACAGACATCAATATGAAACTTTGCCTGCTGTGTATCGCCTTATACGTCAATGCATAAGTGTATTAAACTATTTGTTCATCTTAACATTTGTCAGATTGTAGTGGATATCTGTAGGCTACATTCCTACAGAGGAGGAATATGTAATATAATGAAAAACTGATCATCAAAAACATTACAGCTGCCAAAACCTCTTCCCCTTTCCTCACCGCTGCAGATAATCTAAGCAAACTAGAAGCTCTTGGAGTGTGTGGGTCTCCTCCAAAGCAATGGCTGCAATGATAAAAATCTAGTCCTCAGACCAGGGATCTTCTTCTTTTAGATTATTAGATTATAGTTCAGATTATTTTCAAACATTCTTAGACAGTTTAATGAAAATTCAACCATTACTTTTTGAGTTATCTTGCATACAAACAAACAAACACTGGTAAAAACATAATCTCCTTGGTGGAAGTGATCTCGGCTGGGGCACTTATTCAGGAACAAAAAGTACCACATAAAGCAACAGATGATGTTTGCCCAGCGCCTGAATCATTGCTTGTCAGTAAGAGTTTTTCGTGCTCGACCCGCAGCCCTCACGTCTGCGTTACCGTAGTTACTGTTGACTCAGACTGTGTGTTTTAAATGTGAACAGGGCGTGCTTGGTTTGTTGTGAGCACTCGACTTAACAGCGGATGGGAGAGTCAGGGCAGTGGAGAGGGTCAACCAAATGTTATCTGAACTCACAGTTTGATATATGGCCTAATAATGTGGTTTCCTAATAAAACTGGGCTTAGTCATTTGAGATGACACCAGAGATGGTTCCTGTTTCCAGCTGTTTAGTAGATAGAGGCGGCATGACCTTTAACCTCTCTACCGACCTCTGTGACTTAAATTGAGCTGCAGTTGTTGTATCCTTCTCTATCTTCAGCTTGATTTAGTCTTTAAATTTGAAGTTTAGATCATTGTTTAGTCTGGGTTTAGACCTCGTCAGTCCTGGTTTGGTCCTTCCTGTGTTAGTCCTGATTTAGTGCTGTTCTTGTTTTGGTTTAGTCCTGTTGTAGTCCTGCAGTCCTGGTTTTGTCCTCTTGTAGTCTTGGTTTAGTCTTGTTTTAGTTTTAGTTTTAGTCCTAGTCCTAGTTTAGTCAAATGCTTCATAGTCACACTGCGTTCTTCCCAGTCACATACAAAATCTAAGCCTAATCAGCCACATTCAGTGTATTTTCCAGTGTATATTTTGCTGCTATATTCTGATGGTGAATATAATGTTTCAATTGTGTTTATTTCTACTTTTTGCTTGACTAGAACAGCTTTCAATTTATTAGTCACAGCTCAGTTGAAACTGGGTGTGTTAATATTTTCTTTTGTTTTCTCATCTGGCCACCTCAACTTTCTTTCAAGACAAAAAAAAAAAAATACTGAAAAAGACTGTTGCATACCTCTCAAGACAACAGCCAATGTACCGCTGGTGGTACCATTACCACAGGTTGAGAACCTCATTCTAGAGCAGTTGCTTGTTTTCTGTTTAACCACTAGTGTTTTTCTTTGGACAATGCACTAAACACTTTTTATAGCAGGAAAATAAATTAGATTATTACAGTATTCAGTAGTGCAGTGGTTCCCAGTCTTTTTTGTCTCATGTACCTCTTGGCATTTTTTGTCATACCCCCTCATAATTCTTCAATATAACATTTTTTCTTACTTTATTGTAAATACTAATTCTCCTACATTTTTTATTTTAAACTTAAATTTCACATATAAAAATAAAACATTGACATTCAATTTAAATTATAATTCTCCTTTCCTTATGAATTCCTATTACATTTACTTATTTTACTGTAAATTTTATTTTCAAGTAAACTACAAAAAAAAATTAAACTCAGTAAATTTACAACATAGAAAATTTTGAATAATTCCCCTTCTGAAACAAACTATCACACCTAAAAAATATGCAACAACATATAATAATATTAATATATCAATAATTTTTTATTAGTCAACACTTAAGCCTCCCTGTCTTTCATAAGTTTCAACAGTTCATAATAAAAATAATGCAAATATGTAATAAATTATCAAATAATCCCAAGTACCCCCGCGCCCCTAGGGGTCCTCGTACTCTTGGTTGGAAAACAACATAGTGTGTACAATTACATGCAATCACAGTCTTCTCTTTATAGTGATGGCCACTGTATGGACTTATTTGAGTATTGATTACTTGATTAAAGTATTGATACTAATTAATACCATGTGAAATACCCCCATTCATGTCATGTGACTGTAAGTTAGCTGTTCTGTTTCTCCTACCAGCGACAACTCACTACTGTTCACTTTAAAGTTGTTAAATGGGCAGTATTAGTCATGTAATTTGTCTTCAAGGGTAGTAATAGAAAATGATCAGTATCAGTATTGATTCAATTTCCCCCAGAAGTAATTAGTATTGTATTGAATCTTAAAAGTGTGGCAACGCCCAGCACTATCTCTTTATTGGACTAGATTTATACTGAAACTTTTATTACTTGTTTAACACAAAAAAATATTTGGTGTGTTCTTATTAAATCATGTTCCTACCATCTGTTATAGTGCAGAGCTTTCTTTTTATGTAGCCTACATGTAAAACTCTGCTAGTGCATCTGTTTTTCACTCATGTGTAAGGCACATTAGCCTAAATACCCATTGTTCCTGTGATGACTTTCTTGAGCAGGTCTCGAGGTTTTGACTGTGGCACTGGCTCCAGTCAGTTGTTGTTTCCTGTTGTGTGTCCAGTCTTTGTCCATTGTGCCTCTGTCTGTCCTCACCAGCTCTAAGTGGATAAGAATACATGACACATATGTGGTCATAGCAGTAGACAGGTGACTCTAGGGTGGACAGTGGGCTTCAGGGGCATTGCATTTAGACATTGTCATGCTCCCAACAACATAGCTCCGGCCTTTGTGACATTTTAAAAAGTACAACATTTCCAGCCACGAGGAGTCATAAGCCATTGTACTGCTTGTGCCACTCCCAAGCCAGATAAAAAGAGAAGTTGTGGAAGGGCATGCTGTGTAAAACCTATGCCAAATCAATATGTGAATCACTGCATGTTAGGAGGCGGATTATTTGCTGTGGCCACCTCAAAAAGTACTAAAAATGGGACAAATTGTGTGATTTGGTAAGACATGGTGGGACGAACTCAAGAGAAATAAAAGCTTTGCTGTTTGACATTATCTAACTTACCAACTTAATGAGTGTAAATCTCATTTTCATAAAAGACACAGCTGCTAAAAATCATGGTTCCATGCTAAAAACACACATTTTGCAAAGTAATGTCTCTACTAAGAGTTTATGCATTAAAATAAAAAAGCCCTGTGGAGAGGCTTTTTTCTGAAACAGAGGCAGCAACACATCAACCATATACAGCCCAGACAGACAGGACACCCACAAGTATTTATTCAACATTTTACAAATTTTAATAATAAGTCTACCGTTATTACCTTGTTCTTAAGTTGAATCTCACTTTTTACAAGATCCACTGAAAAAGAGGGACATTATCTCAATAAGTCTGATGGAGGCTTAGAGGCCTAAATGGCTGTGCAGTACAACCAAAAGTGGGAAAGGTGGTCACCCTACCTATCGAGTTTTTGGGCTTTTAACCATGTTATAATGTTTGCACCTCAAAAACATACCCGGAGGAGTATTTTGGTTGAGTAACCCTCTGTGCTAATGCTGTCCCCTTTTCAAGAGCTGAAAACGCTCGGTCTCATAGCTCCATGTAGACACGTGAAACCAGGAAGTGCTCCTCGCGTTTCTAAAACTCATTCATGTTCACCGAACTCATTCTAATCATTTCAGTGCTTAAATTGCTGTCACTATGAAGCCGTAAGCTCATTTATCTATTTGTAAGTGTCATGTTGCTAATAACTGTGCTAAATGGCCATTTTATGCTCTGTCCAATCCCCACCTTTGCCAGCAGGGGGCACCAGACACCTAATCCAAGCATTCTGTGCAAAGTCAAAGTAACAGCTCTGCAACAGAAGGCATTTTCCATACATATACATTATTTTAAGTTATAAAAGGTGAAATACAAATGCAAAGGTGTCCAAAACAATTTCAAAAGCCTGAAATAAGCATAATATGGCTCCTTTAAGCTCTTTGTAAATGTTTACATCAGAGGTAGGCGCTACACCATGCTATCCCACAATTATCTCCACTTTTTAAACATCATGTGACTTTGACAATATTTATTAGCATTTTTCCCTGCATTCATTTTCTCTATTTATTTTCTCTTCTTATGTTGCTTTTTATCTGTGTAACCCGACATAGACAGTGCTGAATTATCCACTTTCTTTGTTAGTGATATCCATTAATTCAGCGTTGAAGTGGTAGATTCATCAAAATAGTGTTTGGTAATAAAGCTTATTGGTGTATTTTTTAATAGATGGTTCAATCATTTAAATGGTAAATGTGATAAATGATGTAGAAAGCTATATATGGTGTTATAGTAGGAAGCTTTTGGCCCCTGCTATGTACACAGAGTCTCACACATAGGAGACACTAAACTGCAGCTGCCAGGACCTAGTTTAGCATTGAGGCCCCACTACAGGTCTATTTGTAGAAGGATGGAGTCATGTAGAAGACTGTTATTCTGTACCACTATTTCACCTCGACGTGGATTAATGTTGGACACTTGTTTAGTTTTAGTTAGGGCTGCACAATATGGAGAAAACATGCGATATTTGATAACTATGTTGAAAATTACAATAACGATATTATTGTGATATTTGAAAAAGGAGCCTACTTTTCGAACATAGTAAGTTAAAGTCACTACATTTCACAAAAATGTAAGTTCCTGTATTTGCAAGACAAAACGACAAAATCAAAACTTAACACAGACTAAATCAGGAATAAAACAAGGCTAAGCTGTGACTAAATTAATTAAATTACCACTAAAACTGTACTGTTTAAACATTTTTATTTAGTCACAACACATGTTCTTTTAAGGTTCTGGTGGAAAATGATTCTTCAGTGTAAATCTCATGTCAGATGGAAGACCACAGCGTTATTGCAATATATTTAGGTTCTTGCGATACGGATATTGCATTTGCTGATATTGCGAATAACGATAATTTTGCGATATATTGTGCAGCCCTAGTTTTAGTCCAGAAGTCTCCAAATCCTACTTGAATCTTCTCACAAGAGTTTATTTCCAGATCTGGGCTAATGTCGCCGCTGGTGGTTAGCATAGCAGCCATTAATTTTGAGATGCTTGAGTTTAACCACATAAAGAGCTATCATTTTCTTGAAGGAGACAGCTTTATAGTTGTAAGGGAATGCTAAAGCAGCTCTGAACAGATTAACAAATTCGATCTTGGATAACATCACATACTGTTATTTTAAACTGATCCTGGGACTGTCTGTTGAGGCACCCACAGATAAGATTATTATGGGCTCATTAAAATGTTGCTGGCTGCATATAAGACCAAAATAAACAGTGTCAAACATATGCAGCAGGTTGGTACTGGTTTGTTTATGGTATGTTTATTCTCTAGAGTAATCAAGATACTTTTTGTTTTATCTTTGGTCATCAACTTGCCAGCCTGTGAAAGCATAAAAGTTATTACTACAGTTATTAAAATTGCTTAGTAACGTCATATTTGATGTTCTTCAGACCAGAAGTTAGGATATGTAGCCAGGAACGCTAATGACCAGGAACAATAGCCAGTTTCTTTGAAGAGGATTTGTTCAACACAACACCTCATCAGTAGTAGTAGCCATACTAGTGGAAGTAGTAGTAGTAGATTTGCTGTGTGGCACAATAGAATTTTTTGTAGCAGGCTAATGTCATAGTTACATCGGGGAAATGTGAGAGGTGGCTGGCCTCATTATTGTCCCAAATACTTGAGTAATTAAGCATTAAGCCACAAATAAACCCTTGGATTAATGACTGGAAATATATTAACTAATATTATTTAGTAGTAGAGTAACTCACCACTATTAAGGACGTAAATTTATACAATATTTATATCTCAATGGTGTTGAAGTAAAGCTTTGTAAATGATCATTCAGCTGGTGGATAATTTCCAGCTAATGTTTTTTGTTCAAAGTGTTTTTATTGAACAGTCAGACATAGAAGACATAATACAGTCATTTTTGTTGTTTTTTTTACACCCAAACCCCAGAACAATCCCATCCTGTTGCACCATCATCAAATCAAGTGCTTACAAGTAAATACAATTTTTAAAAAGACTGGAAATATTACGCCTCTGAAATATGTGAGCTATCCACCTTTTTTATCTGATCTAAGACAGGTTGCCAGATACTGAAAAACTTAGAATATCTGATTTTCTCTAAGGTTAGATGATGTAAAAGGTCAACAAACCACAGTTTAGAGGAGAGAGGGCATTTTTCTTTCCACTTATAAGTAATGTTTAATAGTGTGAGTTATTCTAAAGTGTTAGGCGTTTTTCGGATAGAAGTCATTGTTGGAGCCAGCCCTCACTTCCACATAAGCCTCCTTGTCAGCAGCTGATCCCACTATCCCCTGTTCTTCTATACTTAGTGACATGTGTAGTCTAAATCTTGATCGGCTGCCACAGGAAGCAGAGCTGGTGATATTAATTGCTCTCGTCTTTCAAGCGGCCCTCTCTCTCTGTTTCTCTGCATGTTTTTTACGACACGGTGACCTCTGTCTGGTGCTGCTGGCGTCAGGGTGGGCTCCTCGGTGTCAGCAACCTGCCCAAGAATAGCCGTACGAGTGTGTGGCTGGATCATGTGTAAGAGCGAGGGGAAAAATAGAGTGATGTGGGAGTGCATTAGTGTTGGTGGGTGTGTGTCTAAAGAGCTGGAGAGAAGTCCCAGTTTTGTCCGGTCAGTGTTACGCTGCCCTTCTGGCTGAGAGGATTGTAATTTTGGACTCGAAGCTCACCAGAAACAACAGTAGGATTTATCGTGACAACTTTGGGACATAATTGGGGATTGTAATGGAGGTGAATGGTCGTTCCCTGCCGCCGTCTATACCAGAGGATGGAGAGATGCCGGACCATGTAACGCACGGAGAAATGAACGGATATCACCACAGGCTTCAGGACACGGGGGAGGCTGAGGTCCCGGTCTCAAAGTCACAGAGACGAAAGAGCGATGTTAAAGTCTATAAGGAGTTTTGTGATTTTTACGCTCGTTTGTAAGTATAAAAACTACAGTATATGGGCAGGATCTCCATCTATCGCACTCTGCTAAAGTCTTAGGACAAGGTTAAGGCTATGAACAAAAAAAGTTGTATCAGTACAAAAAGAAGAAGGAGGGAAAAAAAGCAAAACTAGAAACACTAGAGAGGGTAGACCTCTGCCAAGGCACTGGTTCATGGTAAAGATATAGCACCCAGAACTGGACTCAAACTTGAAGATTGACTAGTTCAAGGGTAAAAGCTCTTTCCTTATATTTCATTGACAATGGTAAAGAATCTTCTAAAACTAATATTTTTTTTGTTTTTAATGAGTGAAGTTAGTATCTTCAGTCCCTAACTCAAAATGGTACAAAATCCTTTAAAGCACTGGATCTAAACATTGATCTGGATCCACTCCAAAGTAATTTGTCGTCATTTTTGACCTTTCCAGATATTTTCACAACAAATACTATAGTATTTGGGAAAGCGCTCAGTTAAAAATGGCATTTTTTCACACCTCACTGAAACTTGAGGTCATATGTTTGTGCAGGGGTAGCTTTGCGCCACAGCAGGGAGCACATAGGGAAGGCTATTTTGGTGCCAAAGGGGGAGTTGTTATGCAAAGTAGAATATGTCAAATGGTATGTGAAGTATGTGAACAGGACGGACAGGAGCGCTAAATATACTCAGTGTATTTTGGACTGATGTGGCATCATCATCGTAGGCTTGGACACAGGGCATACACAGGGTCACCAACAGGTTTTGAGCGTTGAAGTCTGAAAACCATTATTTTGTACTGGTACAGCAGATGATATTTTATAGATGTTTTTTTTTTCTATTAAGATCTCCATTAGCGGCAGTGTAGCTGTCGTTATTCTTATTTTATGAATTTGTCTTTAATGGACCCACATTAAGGACAAATAATGCAAAAATATATATAGATAATAAAATAGTGATGATCTTGTGTTGTGAACTCCTTTTACTGTATTTTAATGTTTCGTTAATTTACTAATTCATACAAGGAAATACTTATGTGACAACATGAGTACAATATTAGGCTAATGTTTATATTGAGAAAAAAAATACACTGTAAAATAATATAGGATTATTATAGGATGTCATATACCAACACTATAGGTATGCTAAAATGTTGCTTCCCATAACCCAGATTAAAATTAAATCTTAAGGAACATGTTTTTCCAAGGCAGGTCATGAACTAGATAAATATTTTATTGGCCAGTATATTGAAGTTAAAATAATTAAGATAGTTAAGAATATTTGAAAATAAAAAAGTATAATATTTTACAGAATTTTAAAAATAAGAAATAAGTTGGTGTTAATAAACTACTAAAAGATGGCAGACAACAAGAGGTATTACTATTGTCTGCATCTCTCCTTTGTGCTGACATGTAATCATTTAAAGTCACAGATCAGTGCAGTGAGGTTATATAAATGTACAGTGCTTTTTGCTTATTTTAGAGTAAGACCCATATGATATCTAGACATTGTTTGAATTAGAGACACAGAACTTTGTATATAATCAACTAAATAAAGTGATGGACATTGTCTTCTAACACTTTACACATTAGCCAAGGTTTTCTTATCTTAACTTTCTCAGACCAAGAACACAGATTGGCTGAGTTTCCTATGGGCCTTAATGAAAAAGGCATTTTCTTTGGGCCTGGCATGTAATTGACTGGGTGCTAAGAGCAGATAGGATCATGGAAATACCTCAAAGATGTATCACTTCCTCATACTTCCACGGGACAGAGCAGGGGCCTGTGTCGTGTGATTTCAGTCGAGACACGCTGTATCTAACTAAATGTGTGTGATAAGTTTGACAATGAGAATATCTTTTGTGATTCAGTGTACCATATATGATCTAGCATTCAGTTATTGGCAATGACGGAGACGGCGTTTCTCTAGGTATTGCCCCACTGAGTTAAGTTCATGTGGACAGATGTCATGTCTCACTAAAATCCTACGGTCCGGTGGTGGTGTGTGTCTGTGTTGCTGAGATACACAGAGGTATTTTGACCTTTAACAGGAAAAAGCACAGAAGACAAGATGGCTCAAACATTTGCTTTACCCTTTTATGTTTTTTAGCAAACCTATTCATCCATTTGGTTTAGGTGTTTTTAACCATGCTGTGAAAAAGTCCATATCCATGCATCAAGTGTCCATCTATAGTAACTGCAGATTTAGGCTCATGAGAATTAAAGGTTTTTATTTGACAGAGAAATATTGGTAAAGTGGTAAAAGTTCAGTTCAGCTGGATCTATAACCCTAACGTTTTTTTTTTTTTTTTTTTTTTTTATAAAGCCCCATTTTATATTAAACAATTAGCCTGATTATTAAAACATGTGAGAGGCTATACACTAAAGAAATACAAAATCAGCTTCTGAAGATTGGGTTGTTGGGTTGGTGGTTGTACTTGACTTGACACAAACATCTGATTTTTATTTCTAATCTTTTTAGTTGGGTGGTGTTTTATTACAGTATAAAAGCCAAAATTTGTCCAAACTATTAAACTGCCCAGTCAGTATAAATAAATGTATTTTTTTTTCTTCCTCGCTGACCCTCCACACCCAAACGAGCAGAGCCAGATAAAATACAAGTGTCTTTGTAAAGGGGCGGCAAAGTTACATCACATTTTCCTTCCAGCGCTGTTTTAATCTTCCAGCTGTTTTGATAAGATGAAGAACTTAAAACAAGGATTTTGAAATATTTGTCCTAGGTGTGTCCTGATCTGACCTCGTTCATTACCTTTCACAGGAGATCCCAGAGAGATCTTATGCAACATTACTAATCTTTTTTTAAGTGTTTTATGTGATTAACAGCTAAAAAGGATGTCTTATTTTATGGTTTGTGTTTTGTGTAGTCCTTTTTTATTTAAATTAATGTATCTATTGTGTCTTTTCTTCCCAGCAACATGGCCAATGCTCTGGCCAATGCCATCTGTGAGCGGTGCAAAAGTGGCTTTGCGCCGGCCGAGAAGATAGTGAACAGTAATGGAGAGCTGTACCACGAGCAGTGCTTTGTGTGTGCCCAGTGTTTCCAGCAGTTTCCCGAGGGACTCTTCTATGAGGTACATCTTTCTTACAACCAGTATGTCCTTTATAGATAGCAGTCAAATGTGTAAATGTTAAACGTTCAAGGATAAATATTTGTAATTGCTTTGTTTTGGTTACATGCAGCTATAAAATCATTCCTTTCGGCCAATTCCCTTTGCCACAGCTAGGATGGACCGATCAAGTTTTTTATGCCCCCGATCCAATCCTGATTATTTAATGATTAGTTTTGGCCGATCCGAGTCACATCAATTTTAATCCCTTAGTGGAGGAGTTGGTTTAGCTCAGTTTTTGTTTGAGTTTAGCTCCAACTTTGCTCTTCTATTCAGCATGCATGGAGCAGACCTGGATGTGGCAAGTGAAAAACAAAAACAAAAAACAAAAGACTGACTTCAGTCAGATTGTGTCTGCCGTTGGCGTACAGTGATCCAGATACTGATCCAACATAGCTTTTACAGTGGATGCCCATGGAGCTGTAGAGTATATATTAAAACTATGTTACACTTTTCATTGTGTTATTATGGATATTCATAGAAGTTTAGTTGGTTTATGTCACTCACATCTTACCAGCTCACCAGTCAACTTCCTGGTCTGTGTAAATGTATTGCTACTTTATCTGTTGCCCACTCCTCATCTCCCATTTCATTTATTTGCCTTCCTACTATCATTATATTAGGATATTTGGATAATATTGTGAAAGATATCATTTGGACTCTGTCTATTTCCAGAAGGCAATTTAACAATTTTTAAAAAGAGAGAGTGATATTATTTATATATACATTAACTAAGTAAATAGGTAAGAGCCTCCCTGCAGTGGGTCAGGTCTGGGTTTAGCAACGTTATGTGCCCAAAGAAGGTCAGCCGGCTCAGAAGACTTTGCGCAGTGGTCCAATTCTTTCATCATCAATACCAGATCTTAGCAAAAAAATGTTTGCAACGCTGGACGGAAATAATATTGTGACATTGCAGGAGCTTATCGAAACGATGCCACAGTGAATGCATGCTGTATTCAAAGCTAAAGGTCCAAGAAGATACTGGTGTGTGACTTGGGCAGGCAGTCACTCCAGCACATCCCAAAGATTCTCAGTGGGGTGAAGGTCTGGACTCTGTGGTGGCCAGTCCATGTGTGAAAATGATGTCTCATGCTCCCTGAACCACTTTATCACAATTTGAGCTCGATGAATCCTGGCATTGTCGTCATGGAATAAGCCCGTGCCATCAGGGAAGAAAAAATCCATTAATGGAGTAACCTGGTCATTCAGTATATGCAGGAAGTCAGCTGACCTCATTCTTTGGGCACATAACGTTGCTGAAGCTAGACCTGACCAACTGTAGAGAGACGTTTACCTATTTGCTTAGTTAAGTCCAGGTGGCGACTTTTAGTGGCCAGGCAGTGTATATATATGTTTAACTTTTTTGCAAGACTTGCTTCAGCTTCTGCAATATCATGATAATACTGGTTCAATGTTGTGATTAGCCTTTTAACAAAAATGCTTTAATGTCTTATTGAGTTTTGCCTGGGCCAAATCCAGTAAGCGTTTTGTTTACAAGGCTAAGTGTCTTTCTCACAACCCCTAGGGACAAATGCTTCTCTTTTAGTCAATTTCCCACATTGAGTATGCCTATTCCGCTCTCAGTATATCAATATTAAAGACAGAGCTCCTACAAAGGTGCTATGTTTACGCTTGGTGAGGTGTTGTGAATAATTCATGTTGACAATATTGAAGTATTTGGTTTGTGTTGACAGTTTGAAGGAAGAAAATACTGCGAACATGACTTCCAGATGCTCTTTGCTCCCTGCTGTCACCAGTGTGGTAAGTGTAATCCACATTTATACTTCATTAAAGGGATATTTTTATTTTTATTTTTATTTTTGTTTTTGTTTTTGTTTTTATTTTTATTTTTATTTTTATTTTTATTTTATTTTTATTTTTATTTTTATTTTTATTTTTATTTTGGGTGCACGGTGGCAGAGTGATTAGTGTTCTCGCCTCCCAGAACAGAGATTGTGGGTTCGATCCCCGGGCTGACCAACACACCGTCACACACGCCCTGCCTAAGGGTACACCCTGAGATAGGCTCCAGTCACCTGCGACCCCTAACAGCAATAAGTGGAAGAAAAAAAAAAGAATAAAGGGATATTTTGTGAAGTAGGGTTGTATAGGCCTTGAATACTATTGCCCTGAGAGGTTTGGTCTTTTGACAAGGGGATTGTAAGTATCAAAATAACCTCTGGTTTATTACAAGGTTATATGTTAAATAAGAGTCACGCAGCTTACAAGTAAGTTTTTATTTATTTGTTTAGCATTTAAAGGTCCCCTATTATGCTAAATCTGCTTTTTTGAGCTTTTAACCATGTTATAATGCTGTTTCCACCTCAAAAACACACCTGGAGTAGTATTTTGTTACATTCACGCATGTTTGAGTAATCCTGTTTACTGAGGACTGAAAACACTCACCACTCTATGTAGACATGTGAAATCTGGAAGTGCTCCTGCGCGTTTCTAAAGCCCATACACCGTCACCGGACTCATTGTTATAATTTCAGCTCATTTGTTAATCTGTTAGTGTCATGTTGCTAATAAATGCATATGTTGCAATTTGTGTTAATTTGCTATATGTACAGGACATAGAGTTCTGGTATCTACCTCAGGGCAACTGCCTTGGCCTACTCCTTTTTTTTTGGTTTATTCTAATGATCTGCCTTATGCATTAAACAGATCTTCAGTTGTCATGTACGCTGACGATTCTACAGTATTTTAGTGGCTATTTAGTGTTAGTGAAATGTCAAATGTATTGGAAAAGGAGCTGGATGCTGTTTTTAAATTGGTCAAGGACAACAATATGATTCTAAATGTTTTAAAATGAGTATGAATTAAACAAAGTCTGCATAATAATCCCCAGTTGAACCTTACAATGAAAAGCTCTAAACTGGATTAAGTTCAACAAATTAAACTGCTAGGTATCACAGTGGATCACCGTCTGTCATGGTCCCATCATATAGACCATGTAATCAGTAAAATGGGCAAAGGTATTGCTGTGGTCAGAAGGTGCTCCTCTTTTGTAACTCCTTTAGTTATGAAAGAGGTTGTATGATCTCTAGTGTTGTCTCATTTAGAGTACTGTTCAGTTATACGGTCTGCAACAAACAAAATAGATAAAATGAAGCTTCAGGTAGTCCAAAATAAGGCTGCTCGCTTAGTTTTAAGATGTCCCTAATCAACTAGTGTTTTTGAAATGCACCAGGCATTATCCTGAAATAAATTACCTAAAAAGTTAAGGGATCTAGCCAGTTTATATACTTTTAAAAAATGTTTAAGATCTCATTTTAGTCCTAACTTTGATTGATCGCTTTATGTAAATGTGTTTTAGAAAGGGTTTTCTGAGTATATGTTATGTTTTTTGTTCTATAATGATCAGATTTTTAATTATTTATAAATATTATTATGTATTTTGTGTTTAAATTATTGCATTTTTAAATCTGGACCTCAGGAAGATTAGCAGCTACTATGGGGGAAGCTAATGGGGATCCTAATAAATAAACAACACAGAAGAATCAAAAAGGTGTTTTTCTCTCACCTTAGTATTAGATGCCATGGAATAGATACAAAACTGAAATAGAAATTAAAATAAGCAGCAACAGGATTTTAAAATAGACACTGTAGGTAAATATAAATCAAACCTATGTAAACGGTATTAGTTAGTATTACCATTGGGGCACATGGTGAAAAGATGCATAAACAGCAGTCTGTGAGTTGTACATGGAGACAGTAGTCGCAGTCTTCAAAAAGGATAAGCCACCTACTGTGTCTGCTAATACCTCATACTATCCTGCTTCCGGCAATTCACAATATCCCTTTAATTCTACAATACTACAATGCTTTATCAAAAGGACTATGATATTGTCTCAACATAGGCCTACACAAAGGCATTAAAGGAAAGTGTTCTGAACAAAGATTTGAGTTTTATATAATATTGTGATTATATTATTATATTAATTATACAGTGTATTATTTTCCCAGGTGAGTTCATCATTGGCCGAGTCATCAAAGCCATGAACAACAGCTGGCACCCAGACTGTTTCTGCTGTGACATCTGCCAGGCCGTGCTCGCCGACGTTGGATTTGTTAAAAATGCTGGCAGGTCAGTTCAAGAAACAAAAAAAGGGAAGTAGCAAAATTCTTGTTTTCAATCTCTCATATTCTGAATCTCTCATATCTCCCATCAGGCACCTGTGTCGTCCCTGCCACAATCGAGAGAAAGCTCGGGGCCTGGGAAAATACGTCTGTCAGAAGTGTCATGCCATTATTGATGAGCAGCCCCTGCTTTTTAAGAATGACCCCTACCATCCAGACCACTTCAACTGCACCAACTGCGGGTAAATGTCTGCACACACACTGCCATTGTCTCAGAAATATCATCTTAAATAGAGCGCTAACTCTACAATTACTTTGAATACTGGGCCAATACTTTATCGCTAACAGGCCACTCTCTGAAGCACAAAAACAGCACTGACTTCTACAATCCATATCAGAGGTAACTGTCTTTATTTGTTTATTATCACTGTGTAGAAAGGAGCTGACTGCTGATGCCCGGGAGCTGAAGGGAGAGCTGTACTGTCTGCCATGCCATGACAAGATGGGCGTCCCTATCTGTGGAGCCTGTAGGAGGCCCATCGAAGGCCGTGTGGTCAATGCTATGGGCAAACAGTGGCACGTGGAGGTATAACTATAGAGACAATGTATATATTTATATAGACATTTGGTATGGATTATTATGTAGAATAGATGGAAATCAAATGTTAATAGTTACATAGGTGCTCAACACAAAGAATATTGTACAAAAATGATTTTTTCTGTTGTTCACATTTTAGCTAGTTATTTCTTCACAGCTTTTTCAAAACTTCCTGACCTTTGAACCTTATACTCCTTTAACTTCTACATCCCATTTCTTTATGTATTTTTATTGCCACTGTCCTGCCTTCCCATCTTCCACTTGTAGCATCATGTGTGCACTATTTGTGAGCGACCATTTCAGGGACACCCATTTTATGAACGGGGTGGCCGAGCCTATTGTGAGAAACACTTTGATATGGTGAGAGAAACAGGAAGTGGTTGCCTTGGTCTCCTGCATCATGGCTCATCCCAACCTGCCTGCCCAAAAGTCTTCCTGAGTATGGGTGACACTGATATGTAATAAGTTCAATTGCAAATTGTGTAAATAACACACTAAAGATGTGATTTTAATGCCCTAAATCAATCCAAAATTTGAAGAAAAAAAATTAATATGTTTATGTTAAATACAATATTAGTGTCACCCTGTGTGTTAAAATACATTGATCAGGCTTAACATTATGACCACGTGCCCATTATTGCTGATCACCCCCTGACAGTCCAGTCCCATACACAACAAACTGTGACGCACTGTGTATTATGACACCTTTCTATCAGAACTAGCATTAAGTTCTTCAGCAGTTACTACAGTAACAGTACAGCTGCAGTAGCTCATCTGTTGAATCAGTCCAGACAGGCCAGCCTTCATGTCCTACGTGCACCGCCTGTCGCAGGTTCAGCACTGTTCCTTCCTTGGACCACTTTTGATAGATACTGACCACTGCAGACTGGGAACACCCCACAAGAGCTGCATTTCTGGAGATGCTCGTATCCCACCCACTAACAGCTGTTGTCAATATGAAGAGATAATCTGTGGTATTCACTTTACCTGTCAGTGGGTCATAATATTATGCCTGATTGGTGTATGTATCTGTGGCTCCCCCATTACATGGTGGTTGTACTTTTAATTTGTGTAATGTCTTACCTTTAATATGCCGCATATCCCTCCCTAGGCAGTATTAAGACAGCTGGACTGAAGTGATCCTGGTTTGACCTTGTTTTGTTTAATGCAGAGGGTTTTGCTGGCTGTTCTCATGATAAGTGCTTGGCTTTGGGCATTTGTTGTTTGTTTTGCAGCATTTTGTGTGTGCTAAGTGTGAGAAACCTTTCCTGGGACATCGTCACTATGAACGCAAGGGACTGGCCTACTGTGAGACTCACTACAATCAGGTAACAATCAGTGATTCCTAACTGGTGGGCCCGGACCCAAAATAGGGCCACTAGCAGCTGAATATAGTTTCAGTGTTTAACTTATTTGAAAGCTATATTTTTTTTTAATTGAATTAAATGATTTTCAATTATTTTGAAATATATGCGCAATAAAAAATTTTACTTGTTTCTAAGGGATGGTTCAAGAATCAGGTTTTTTTAGGTATAAGGTACATTATTTTATTATCGTTTGAATTATTTGAGTATACATTTCATCAGAAGTAGTTTAACTTTAGGGTGGGTAATATAATAGACTGTTTTTATAAGGCCAAATTTGGAATTGCCTGCAGCCTGCAGACAGATTTGGTCAGAACGGCTTCTTTTAAAAGCAGATGACTGTATAGTGGCCTGTAGCCTCTGTCTTAACCCAAAAGATCATAAGGCTCACTGTGTAAGGCAGATGTTATAACTCCACCTAGTGTTCGAACCATGTTTATTCAGTCTCCGAATGTAAGTTATTTAATGCCTTGACTCTTTGCATGGCATCTGAAGCATGTTATGAGTCATGCACTTATGACTTGTGTTTTATTAAATGAGTCAGATGATTTGTCATTATGATAAATTGCTGGACCTCATCCTATTTTTTTCTTTCTTGTCACTCTCAGCTCTTTGGAGATGTGTGCTACCACTGCAACCGTGTTATTGAAGGAGATGGTAAGAGGATTTGTAAGATGCATCATAAAGTATTTCATTTTAATACTTGTGTGTACCCACTTGTGGTAAACAGCTGAACCAAATGTTTTCTAATGTGGACATGTCAGTATAATCATATACAAAATATCACTGTTCCTCTCACGGGACCTACCCCAAAGAATTTTTTTTTTTCCATTTTAATAAATGTAGAAATTTAAATCTCCATAGAAGCCCATAAATGTTCCTGTCCAACTGCTTAGCATGGACTGGGCACTGCTTTGAACTATGATGTTTCATCAAACACAAAGATTACGGTGCTTTTAAAATAAATATATTTTTAGAGGGGGGAGGTGGAGTAGAATTGCAGACTGCAATGTCACCACTAGATGTCCCTAAAGAGCTACACACGGCACTGGATTTTGTAACTTATTTGTTATACATTGTTTTTCAGTGGTGTCTGCCCTGAACAAGGCCTGGTGTGTCAACTGTTTTGCCTGCTCCACCTGCAACACCAAGCTCACTCTCAAGTAAGTAAAGCACAAGAAACTCTCTGGAACAAATATAGTGGCACAAACACTTTGCTTGTATTAGTAGCTTTTCCTGCTCCCTATTGCTTTCATGTTATACTTATGGGCTTGTTTCATTTACTGCTATATCTTGCCTCTGCCCTCTGCTCCAATGTCCCCCTCTCATTCTGCTGTTTTTTATTCTTTCACCCCTTTTTACCCGTTTATCTGTCTGTTTCTGTCTTGTTCTTTCTCCTCTGTGGTGTGTCTTTTCTCCCTGTTCTGTCAGGGATAAGTTTGTGGAGGTGGATCTCAAGCCGGTGTGCAAACACTGCTACGAACGCCTGCCAGATGACATGAAGCGGCGACTGGCCAAGCGCGAACGTGACTCAAAAGACAAGAAGAAGAAATTATTGATACCAATGTGTCTGTGAACTCCTTTCTCTCTTAATCTTCACTTCTGCTGCTCTTTTGGTTAGTCTCTGTCACCGTTTCTCTCTGATACTGGTATTATGCTTTGCTTTTTCCTATCCTTACAAGCACACAGTGGTAACTTAAAAAATATGCTTCCTTTTCTAAAACCTACTTTTTCTTTTATTTAAGTCAATTTTATAATAATATTTTTGATCATTGTAGTAGCTGTAGCAGTAATAGTAGTAGCTGTAGTTTTAATAGTGCAGTAATAGTAGTAGTATGACCATTAGCAGTAGTTGTAGTAGTAGTACTAGTATTAGCAGCAGTATTACTAGCATTAGTTGAAGCAGTAGTAGCATTAATGACAGTAGTAATACTAGCAGTAGTAATAGCAGCCATAACAAACCTATGTACAGTAGGTTAACATACAGTGATTCAACTTAGTAATCTTATTTCAAAATACTTTAACAGATTAGCCGTGTACTCTGGTAACCTCCACAAATACAAACAGGAAATACAGATCAGCAGTAGCTTACAGGGAATTTCTTACATTTCTCACTCTGTCTGGCTTCAGAAAGCAAAACCATAATCACTTCCTGGAGCTTTCCAGTCACAGCTATGCAACAGCAGGAGTACCACTGGGTTTGACATGTGCACTTGTTGTTGTATTGTAAGCTGCTGTCAATTGGCATAGGAGATTTCTGGAAGTTTATTTTCCATTACAACGTTTTTGCAGTCACACTTGAATGCTTCACATAGATACATACAGTAAATTTTATCTGTCAACATCTGTGTAACTAATGGTCTCTCTTCTGCAGGAACAAGTTTGTGGAGTTTGACATGAAGCCAGTCTGTAAGAAGTGCTATGAGAAATTCCCTCTGGAGCTGAAGAAAAGACTGAAGAAACTGTCAGAAACTGTTGCACGGAAATAAATAAATAAATAAACCAAGAATTCCTAAGCTTTGTGGTCAGTGGTGGCCGATTAGCCAGATGACAGTCATTTAAATATCATTTGAATATTTTGTGTTGAAAAAGGTCACTGCTATTTCCACCTCTGCAAAGTGAGGATGAGCTAGTTTCAGTCATAAAAACCTGTAATAGTGCCTTAAACACTTTTTTTTCACAAGCTTGCCTTATTTCACTACCAAAGTATTTATCATTAAGTCGCAGATGGTCACGCATTTCACTGAAAAGTTGGGCAATTAAAAAGGACTCTTTTATATGAGCTAAAAGCTATGTTAATATATTCTTGTGCTAGACTTGAGTTGTGTATATATTCTCTTATATTTGCCATATTCCACCAGCTTGTATTACATGTATTATTTGTGCATATTCTGTCATTTTATGCACAACTTTTTATTAACTTAAGTGTTAACATTTTTGACGAAATTCTGGTAAATGTTACTGTAATGAACTCACATGTTCTGTACATAAAGAAATGTTTGCCTTATACATGCTTCAGCGACACTTCAAACTATTTATCCAAACTAATAACACTGAATTACTGATTTTTAAATAAAGTTATTGTAATGGTAACCTAATTGCGACTAGTTTTTTTCCACATAAACATCTGAAGCACTAAGGTATAGAGAGGGATGTTTAGCTGTTACAGGAAAGAAATATAGGCTAAGCTGCTCTACAATGACGGCATTTACTGAGTGGCAACAGGTGAGTGTGTTATGACTTGTGGCATGTACACAGACTTGAACATGTGTCTGTTATTTGTAATCCAAGAGCAGTGATCCTCTTAAGCAGGTGCTGCCACTTCCTCTGGGCTCAGACCCTCTTAGGCAAGAAACTAAAATCTTGAAAATTGGTATCATTATCAGATTTATTTCATTTGAACAGAATTTCAGTATCAAGAGGATTTTCATGTTTGCTTTCCACACACTCCAGTACTTTACAATTACAACTGCTACAACAAAGATTTTACAACTTGCGCTCAACAAGAGTGTGGATATTTACGTTCCCTCTAACGTTAACGTAAGGTCCTCCGGCTTCCGCTGACATGCACATTTATTCATGTAAACACTGCAACATGCACGTTGTGAAAACATGTTGTTGTACACTCTTTACAATTAATGAATTTAAAGTTTTCATTAATAAAGTAGTAAGGGTGCTGATATCAACACTAGAAGACATTCAAATGAACATTGGTTTGGGATCAAAGGATGACCCACACGTCATTTTAAATAAAATGCGGAAGGTGAGGTTTATTTTGGCACCTTGACAATGGCCCACAATAAAATCAAATATCACTAAAAAAGAAACGAAACTCAAATTGGTTCAGTTTTACTTTCAGCTAGAAACAAAACGTTACGTTGGTTTAGATTTGTTTTCAGCTAGTTATACAGACCTGTTGGTGCACATACTAGAAAACCTCATAATTAAATCTTTTAAACTATCTAAATTATTTATATTGCTGGTCTAGACGGGGGAGCGACTCTCCTCTCATTTACGTGTGCGTCAGCGGAAGTCAGGGGGAATACTCGGCTCTGATTGGTGGATTCAAGGGAACGCACGGCCATACGTAACCACCACGGCCATTTGACGCTAATGAGACTGCGTAATGCCGTCACGAGGAGTTAACATTACGAGTGACTGCGGGGCTCGTATTAATGTCAGTTTTTTTTTTTTTTTAGTTTAGCGGATTTTGTTTTCTATGCACCGCGTTACTTAGTTTTCGGAAGCTATGCGGCGGAGTAAAATTGAAGTGGATCGCTACGTGTCCTCGGTCCTGAGCTCCTCGCCTTCACTAAAGGAGGTGAGTGCCGGGTGGCTAATGCTAGCGTCTCATGTCAGAGCAGCATGCGTCTTGTCTACCAGTTTATTCCAGCACGCACACGAGTCAATCAGCAGTAGTTTGAAATAAGATAATGTTTATTTGTATTCCCAGCATTTATGTACTGGTCGCCGTTTGCCGTTATACCATCCTGGTTAGGATTAGCATTGAGTTAACCCGGCGTGTAATGACGCTTCTTCGTGTCCTCCCTTCTCTGAAAAATGCGCGGCACTGGATCTGCGTAGAGTAGCGCAGGCTAAAACTGGGCGCAAGTTAGCCACAGTCTACACAACTTGTACACTTAACTTTATATTGCCCTTGTCGTGTCACATCTTTAGTTTGTCAGGAATTAGCCGAGTATAAGCCATGAACACTTGATTTGGCATTTTACGGAGGTAATAGGACCTGTAATTTGGGATCTAATTTGCTATTTGTTTACCTAATAATGGATATTTATTACAATTGAAACAGTTCCATGACTATTAATGTTAACAAAAGTAAATTGAAATGCCAAACAGATTAATTTGGTCCTTCAAAAAAGGTTTATTATATAGCTTTCCTTTTAAACAGACCAGTGCATGTAAAGGTACAAAAACACAGTACTGGTCTGTTTAAAAGGAAATCTCTCTTGTAAAACTAAATTATGTGAATTGAACAAAGTATCTAGTGAATACATTTACCTCTGAGTTACTTTTGGTTTATCACACAAGTAAGTAAGTAAAGCAAAACATGGTCAGTATTTTAAACTGACACTATGTAACTTCGCAGGGTGTATATAGATGTACATAGGGCTAATACCATGCAAAAACGGCTTATCTATGCATGTTGTAATGTTAATTCTGGGAGGTTATGTGTTCTCTAAAGATAGCCAGTCAGTATTGATTAGTTTCTTTGTGTCAGTAAAGAATTTTTTCATCTGCTGCTGAAGCTGTGCATGCTGGTGATTATGGGGGTTCTGACGTTGACACCAGACTGGTAATGGTTCTGTGCCAGTATTTATGGAATCTAATACATCCTGAGCCTTTTGTTTTCCACCAACTACGTTGGGGCTATCCAGGCTTGTGACCGGCAGAGTGACCCCCTGCAAGCTGCTGGATAGTTTTTCATCAAACCATTCATTACTTGTTAGAACAGTCTGAGTCTGTAGAAGTTGTTTGTGCTCTGATTGGCCAACTATTGTACCAATGCCTGCTACTACTCAAGTTACATGTAGCAACCAGCATTGGTATAAAATTGTTGTGGCAAATGTAAAGCCTTTTTCTTATATAGCCTTTATTTCATTTAAAATCTATTATGACTGATTACAATAATATAGTGTGCGGGAAAAAAAACCCAAAGTCATCTAAATGGTTCCTTTTTTTATAGAAACCAGTGAAGGGATTCCTATTTGCAAAGTTGTATTATGAAGCAAAGGAGTATGAGTTAGCAAAAAGGTATGCAAATATTTGCTACATGCATTTTAAATACTACACACATTAGCAATCTTTTACTCATAATAATATATACTTTGTAGACATGTTTCAGACTATCTCAAAGTCCAGGAGAGAGATTCAAAAGCACACAAGTTCCTTGGACAGCTCTATGAACGAGAAGGCAACATCAACAAAGCCGTTGGATGTTACAAGGTAAGGAACTGGATATGGAGGCACTGCACAAAAATTTGTAAGAACCAGCAAATACCTTTTGTGATATTTCTTTGTTCAGTCTCTGAGTCTTCTATTTATTTTGGTTTGCAATTTAAATAAGTTTTCTAATGCTATTATGCAAATTGCTGTAGGTACACTATTACATAAGTAGTGACTGTCACGTTTTCCACTCCCTTGTGTGACATTTCCTTATCCCAAGTGCTATTGTTATTTGTGCTGGTTTCTTTAAACATTTCCTGCTGTCTGAATTTTCAGTCAATCTGTTTATAAAGGTAAAAGGTCTTTGTAATTTTTGATAGTGTTACGTCTTTTTATATTACATTATACATAGGATGGAAATAGATTTTGTTTTGTCTAGAGTAAATGGAAATTATTCTGTGTAGTCCCATACTAACTCCTTTTTATCCACTCCTTCTATCCACAGCGTTCTGTGGACTTGAATGCAGGCCAGAAAGACCTGGTTCTTAAAGTTGCAGAGTTACTTGTCAGTCAGGAAGAATGTAACAGCAGAGCAGAGTTCTGGGTTGAAAAAGCTGCCAAATTACTGCCCGGAAACCCTGCAGTATTCAACCTGAAGGTGGGAATCTAAACAAGAGTTTCTTTTGTCTAAAGTGTGAACACTTCACTACTGAACTCCAGTTTAAAAGCTAAGAATGAGTGAAATTGGGGGTTAGCTACTAAGTACTTTTAACTTATTAACTTTAACTAATTATTTGGTACTTGTAGTAACTGCACCTGTCAGAGTTACTCTGAAAATTGTAGCTTCAGTTCATATGTAATTGTTTACTTCTCTTCAGGAGCGCCTGTTGAGTCGTCAGGGGCAGCAGGGTTGGAACAGGTTGTTTGACCTGCTGCAGGCAGAGCTCACAGCGCGGCCCGGGGATCCTCATGTCAATGTGAAACTGGTTCAACTTTTCTGCAAAGATGGTCGATTGGAGGAGGCTGTTAAACATTGCCTTGCATCGGAGAAAAGAGGCTTGTTACGCCACAGTCTGGATTGGTACACAGTGGTGGTATGGACACTTAAGGTCAGCTCAATGTGTTATTTACTCTATATGTAAACAAGACAAATGTGTGAAATCTTCTGGTCTGAATGTGGCCAAATTGTTTTGATTATTCTTTTTCAGGAGTATTTGTCTCTGCCTGCCGTCTCCGGTAATGAGAAGTTGTGCTGGCATCTCCAGAGGGAGCTGCTGTTGGCCCAGTGCAGCCTGTTGAGAATTACACTGTCTGGCAGCAGCGTGCAACCGTGCCTTGATGCCCTCAAAAAGTAGGTTACATCAGCTTTATCATGTATTAAAAATGCATACAAACTGAAAATCATTAGTATTAGTACAACTTGCATATTATGTTTTCACTGTAGTGTTTTATGTTATTAAAATGTGCAACTATTTTCTGTGTACCCAGTTTTGATCAAGCTATGCAGGAAATGAGCAGCATTGCAGCCCCCCACACAGATCTCTCGGAGGTGTTTGTGGAGATGAGAGGTCACCTTTATCTGCATGCTGCTACACTGCTTCTCAAAATGGCTCAGGATCGTCAACAAACCTGGAGAGCGGTGGTGGATTTTGCTGCACTGTGCTATCTAATTGCATACCAGGTAAGTCAGTTCAAAGCCATATCATTTCAAAGTTTGTTGGTGAATAAAAAACACTGTAAAATGTCAAAGATATGCTCACAAGGTTTTTTATTTCTTTAGGCTCCCAGACCAAAGCCTAAAATTACCAAAAGAGACCAAGCAGCACCTCAGTTCTTGGAGCTGCTGGCCAATGACAGGCAGAGTCAGGCGGGCCACATGCTGCTCAATCTTAACTCAGACCCAACCACCTTGATCCATGAGGTCTGTATAGTTTTAACTCTTTAAGTTCAAGTATTTTATTTATTATGTTTTCATTCATGACTCTTTTTATATGAAGGTGGTGGAGGCCTTTGGCAACCGCAGTGGCCAGGACTCTATGTTCGAACTCCTCTTTGGATCACAGGCTTCTACAGCGTCCTCATTTATTGCTAACGATGACATCCGATCCATAAACGCCATGGCTCCAGAAAGCTCTCATCTGGCTAAGTGTGACATTGGTACAGTATTTGAAACTTAAACTTAAGCTTTGGGACAACAGGTCATTCCCTGGGAAAAATGTTTTTGTAAAAATGTTTAAAAAAAAATTTGCTTTTTTTTTTTTTTTGTAGGAGCCATACTTTTACACGGTGGTGACTTGCAACATTTAAGTTGGCTGGGGCTTCAGTGGACTCTTATGGGCCAAAGAGCAGGCTTGCGGGAATGGCTACAACAACTCTTTCCAAGACTCACCCTTGAAACATCAAAACTAGACACAAACGCACCCGAGTCAATATGCCTGCTCGACTTGGAGGTTAGTGACTCAATTTAATGAGCTTTGTATGATCAGTGATCTATATTTTAACTAATCTGGGTTAAAACCTTTACTCTATCCAGGTGTTTGTCCATGGGGTGGTTTTCTGTAGCCATTGTCAGCTTCAGGAGACGGCGAAGATCAGCAGTGGAGTGAACCAGCAACAACAGCAGCTGTATGAGCCTCGCTGCCTCCCTCTTCCTCTCATCCGTCTTTTGACCACAGACAGACAAAGAGACTGGTGGGATGCAATCTACAGCCTCATTCACAAACGGGCTGCGTGAGTTTTAAGATCTATAAAGTTTTTTTAAGGGATGGGTGGTTATAAGAATTCTTACCATCCTTGTAATTACCTAGCTACTACTATGTATTTTAAATGATGCTGCAATATTGCCTTAAATCAGACATATTTTGGTTATCATATTATAGACCTGGTATGTCAGCCAAACTAAGGATGATTGTACAGCATGGACTCAGCACTTTGAGAGCTGGAGAGAAACATGGACTTCAACCAGCCCTGGCCATTCATTGGGCTCAAAGTCTTAACCAAACGGTAATTACAAAACATTAAAAAAAATTGTCTTTCTTCTTAAGGGACCAGTTTTTTCTTTACCTAATTGCATTCACATTAGGATTCCCTAGGCTACAATGTATCTGCTTCACAGACTATTGAGGTTTGCAAAGCACCTTAAGACCTGCAGGTTGGCAGAGCAAATATGCTGTGTCAGTGGTTCACACAAATACATGCAGCAGCAGCCAAAAAATAGCACTCAGACGTCTTGAGCAACCTGCCAGATACTGTGCATGCTTTACACCTGTCCCTTTCTGTCAGACTGTGCTGTGTTATAATTTAGATGTGTAGAATGTCTTGTAAACTCAATGAACTCCTTATCATCACACCCGCATTTAGCTTGATGGCAAGATTATAACAAATGATTTAACTTTTTTTTTTGCATTTTTTGACAACTCAGTGTGATGGAGTGAACTCATATTATGACCAGAAGGAGTACATTGGTCGAAGTGTCCACTACTGGCAGGTGGTGCTGCCTTTGTTGGACAAAATAAAACACAGACGCAGCATACCTGAACCCCTGGACCCACTCTTCATACACTTTCCATCTAAAGACATTCAGGTTAATACTTTTCCTGTCAACATTTACAAGTGAATAGTATTTCTTGTAGCATTGGCCACAAAATTAACCATCTTTGGGATTATCCTTTTTAGATATCGTCTGTGAAAAAGCTTGAAGAGGAAGCCCAAATCGCATATGCTACTTTTCTTGACATTGAAGGCAAGACAGAGGAGGCCATTGCCACACTGGAAACTATCAACAACATTTCATCCATTTGGCATCTGGCTCAAGTTAGTTTTTGTAGAGCTGACTGTCTTGTCTTTCTTATCAGTTGCACACATTTAACACTTTTTTGTGTGGTGTGGCTTTTTTTGTAGATCTATCAGCGGCTGTCAGAAGAGGCCAGTAATGGGGTTGAGGAGACGCAGGACAGATGTATCACTTTCTTGAGGAAGTTCAGAACATATTTGTCCAAGATCTACAACGCTAATGCAGATGACATTGAAAAGGTTGGTATTGTTTATTATCATTGTCTAACTTTGGCACAGAGTCTATAAGCAAGTTCATATATTTTGGTCTACAGCTGCCAGTGTCTATGGAGGAAGTGGTGGACCTTCTCAATGATGTGAACCAGCAGCTGGGTGACAGTGGGGAGGCCATGGATGAAGAGGACGAGAAAGAGCTGGGGACTCAAAGAGGACCGACCCACTCAAGTCCGGCTCATGGCACAGAAATCTCTGCATCAATCTCCCACATTAAGTTTTCTACGCCTTCCCCAAACAAAAGCATTATCTCTCCTTCTAAACGGCACTTGGTATGTGTTTTTGAGTAGATCCTTCAGATAAAAAGGTAGTTATTTTGAAAGTTAACGCTCACATTTTCTGTTTTGCTCAGATTTCTCCCAAGACACAACCTCATTGGGTAGAGGACCAGAAAAGTCTACTCCAGATGTTGTGCCAGCAAGTGGAAGCACTTAAGGTCAGACTTCCTCAATGAAATAAAATTAGTAATTGTAGTTAAAGACAGTTTCAGAAAAATAAGGTTATTTATTTATAGTGTAATTTTAATGGTTTTACTCACGTGTACTGTGTATTTATTTGTAACAGAATGAAGTCCATGACTTGCGACACAATGGATCAGGAACTGCAGGTTCTCCTCATCACAAGATGTACAGTGACAGTTATGGAGCTGAGAGTCTACAGGAGTCTTTTACACCTGTCCAGTCCTACCATGGTGCTCCTCTGACAGGTAAGTAATTCATAACAGATATTAAAGCTGCACAACAGTTGGCTACACTGTTTTCATTGTAATAAGATCAAAATAATTTAAAACATACAAAAGAATTGCAAGGTTTGGGACTACCTTCTAAATCAAAATTAAATAGATTGAACCAGTACAAAACCAGGACTAACGTAATTGTAGAAATTATTGCAACTGATGATATTGTAATAAAGATATATTATGATATATTTATTTTTAAAATATCTATTGTCATTTTTAGTTGCCACCACAGGCCCATCTGTGTATTTCAACCAGTCTCCAGCATATAACTCCCAGTATCTTCTACGCACAGCTGCCAATGTGACCCCAACTAAGGTAATTATATCACCATCTGTTTTATTCACTTTTTGTTTTCAGTTTGACTTAAAGATATTTTTGTTTTTACAGGGTCCCATGTATGGCATGAACCGGATGCCACCCCAGCAGCACATGTACGCCTACCAGCAGCCCACTCACACCCCACCTCTACAAACAGGCCCGGCCTGCATGTACCCTCCTCAAGAGCAGGTCTTCGGTGCTCCTCTTCGATTTGAATCGCCAGCCACCAGCCTTCTGTCCCCATACAGTGAAGAATATTACAGCCAAAGTCAACAGACCACTAACCCCTCCCTACCTGAACCGGGCTACTTCACCAAGCCAACAGTAGTCCCAGTCCAGCCTCCAAAAAGTGTAGAGGCAAAGCCAATGGATTTTGGGAAGCTCTCATTTAGCCAACAGGCACCTGCTGAAGTCCCCAAAGTGCCTAGTTTTGGAGCAGGGCCACTTATCCAGTCTACACCATCCACTGCGTTTAAATTCAACTCCAACTTTAAGTCAAATGATGGAGATTTTACCTTTTCCTCATCTCAAACCAAGCACTCAGAAAGCCTACTTGGTCTTCTTACTTCAGATCTTCCCCCAAAAATTGAAGAGAAACCTCCAGCCCAAGAGCAGCCGCCCACACAATCAAGCATATTTACCTTTGGTAACAAGAGCGCTTCAGGTTTTTCTTTTGTAGACTCTGGTCAAAGTACAACTACTGGAAATCTGTTTGGAAAGGTAGACCAACCATTTAAATTTGGAGAGCTCCCTAAACCTGCATTTGGAGTGACCAAGCCAGCAGCTATGGAGGCAAAGCCAACAGAGAGTGACAATGAGAGTACCCACGCCGAGGAAGACGAGGATGGCCCGCATTTTGAACCAATCGTCCCCCTTCCTGACAAAGTAGACTTAAAAACAGGTGAAGAAGAGGAAGAAGAGATGTATTGTAACAGGGCAAAGCTTTTCCGTTTTGATACTGAGACAAAAGAATGGAAGGAGAGGGGAATTGGTAACGTTAAAATCCTAAAACATACCGCTAAAGGAAAGGTACGTCTCCTAATGAGAAGAGAACAAGTCCTTAAAATTTGCGCCAATCACTACATTAACACTGATATGCTTTTGAAACCAAACTCTGGCTCGGACAAATCGTGGGTCTGGAACGCAATTGATTATGCAGATGAGGAGCCCAAGCCCGAGCAACTGGCCATTCGCTTCAAGACAGTAGAAGAGGCCTCACTTTTCAAAGCCAAATTCGAAGAGGCACAGAAAATTGTACGGGAATCACAAGAAGATGAACAGCCAGACCAGAAAGAACAAAGTGTATCCAGCTCTGAATCACTGGCAGCACAGTTTGCACTTAAAAAGGGGGAGTGGGAATGCGAAGTGTGCTGTGTTACAAATAAACCAACAAGTGCGAAGTGTGTTGCTTGTCAAACTGCCAATCCCAATGCAACGTCAACTGCAGACAGTCAAGCTCCTAGTGAGACAAAAAGCAGTCCCTTCACATTCAAATTTGGGACAGACTTGTCAAAATCAACTACTTCAAGCTCGTCTGGGTTTACAGGATTTAGTGGTTTTGGGGCTTCCATACCATCTACGTTTACTTTTGGCATGAGCACCACAAAGCCAGCTGAGACGACAACCACTGTTTTTGGTGCTGGCTTCGGCGCTGGCTTTGGTGCTGGCTTTGGCAAGAAGCCCAACCAGTGGACATGTAATAAATGCTCAACCAAAAATGAAGCTTCATCTGATACTTGTGCTTCATGTAAATTGGTAAAAGGTTCAACTGAAGCAGCTCCAACACCACAAACACCAGAAACAAAAGTTACACCTGCCCTTGTTGATGAAACTGATGGCGATTTGACTGCTCAGTTTGGCAAAAAGCCCGGTCAGTGGGACTGTGATCACTGCCTTGTTCGAAATGAAGCCTCAGCCGCTAATTGTGTGTCCTGCAATGCCCCGAACAGCAATCCACTCGAAGCGATGTTCTCCAAAAAGGACGGAGAGTGGGATTGCGACACTTGTCTATTGAGAAACGATGGATCTGCCCAGAAATGTGTGGCCTGCCAAGCTCCAAATCCCAACGCTAAACCAAGTGCAACAAGTAGCGCCGCTGCTCCCTCTGCCTCCTCTTTCAGTTTCTCTTTTGGGACAAAATCGTCATCATCAAGCCAGCCTTCGGGAAGTGGATTCACAATGCCGTTTGGAAATACAAGCAGCACTTTTCAGTTCGGCCAAAGCAAAGATGCGGAAATTATGGCTCCTTCCTTTAAATTTGAAATTCCTTCGACAATCTCTAGCACTACAACTACTTCAGGCTTCTCTTTCTCGATGCCTAGTTCAGCTGGTGGCTTTACTTTTGGCACTCAAGACACTGCAAAAGACACAAGTGATAGTAAGGAGCTGGCATCTAGCTCAGCTTCTAATCTTCTGAAAAGCATTGCAGACAAACATAATGAAAAAGATACGACTACAACCGAACCGGAACAAAATCCACTTATTTCTGTAAAGCCTACTACTTTTAGTTTTGCAGATATGGACAAGACATCAAGTGGTGGCTTTCAATTTGGGGAAAAAGACCCTAAAGAGGCTGCTACAACCGAAGCAGAGCAAAACCCTCTTGTATCCGGAAAGACAAATGCTTTTAGTTTTGCAGACTTGGCCAAGTCGTCAGGCGGTAGCTTCCAGTTTGGCAACAAAGACCCTAATTTTAAAGGTTTTTCTGGTGCTGGGGAGCAGTTGTTTACCTCTTTTCAAGCCACTCCCTCCAAGACTGAAGCTACAGGTGATGTAGATGATGATGACATGTACAAAACTGAAGAAAACGATGATATCCAATTTGAGCCAGTCGTGCAAATGCCTGACAAAGTCGATTTGGTGACGGGCGAGGAAGATGAGGAGCTTCTCTATTCTCAGCGTGTTAAATTGTTTAGATTTGACCCCGATACTAGTCAGTGGAAAGAGCGAGGTGTAGGGGTGCTTAAATTCCTCAAAAATAACGGTAATGGCAGGTTGAGGATTTTAATGAGAAGGGAGCAAGTGTTCAAAGTGTGTGCCAATCACTGGATCACTACAACCATGAACTTGAAGCCCCTCGCCGGATCGGACAAGGCGTGGATGTGGCTGGCCAATGATTTCTCAGATGGGGACGCTAACCTTGAACAGTTAGCCGCCAAGTTCAAAACCGTGGAGCTTGCCCAAGAGTTCAAAGAGAAATTCGAAGAGTGCCAGAGACTATTGCTTGACATACCCTTTCAAACGCCTCACAAACTTGTCGACACGGGACGCACGGCACATCTAATCAAAAAAGCTGAAGAGATGAAGTCCGGGTTGAAAGATCTTAAGTCGTTTTTGACAGATGACAAGACAAAGCTCAAAGATGAGGAAGCGGAGAGCAGTCTTGTTATAAAAGCCCAGGGCGAAACCACAGGACCAACACTTGAATGGGATAACTATGATCTAAGAGAGGAGGCGTTAGAGGATACCACCGAAACATCCGTGTACACCTCTCCTATTGAGAGCAGCCCATTGAGAAAGAACCTCTTCTGTTTCGGTGAGGCTACAAGTGGATTCAGCTTCAGTTTCCAGCCCGGCATTAGTCCGTCAAAGTCTCCCGCTAAACTTAACCAAAGCAGAGCGTCGGTGGGCACAGACGATGAGGATGGGGCACAAGAGGAAGAGCGGGATGGACAGTATTTCGAGCCTGTGGTCCCTCTACCTGACCTGGTTGAGTTATCCACCGGAGAGGAAAATGAACAAGTCATTTTTAGTCATAGAGCCAAACTTTATCGTTACGACAAAGATGTAAGTCAGTGGAAGGAGAGGGGCATCGGAGATCTCAAAATACTGCAAAACCTAACGACAAAACGTGTGAGGCTGGTAATGAGGAGAGACCAAGTGCTTAAGCTCTGTGCAAATCACTGGGTCTCATCATCAATGAAGCTCGAGCCAATGAAAGGTGCAGAAAAGGCCTGGGTATGGAGCGCCATGGACTTTGCTGAAGAAGGGGAGGGTAAAATTGAGCAACTGGCTGTAAGGTTTAAGCTCCAAGACACGGTGAATACTTTCAAACAGGTTTTTGATGAAGCCAAAACAGCGCAGGAAAAACAAGAGCTGATGACCCCAGTGACGCCTCAGGACACTTCTGTTACCACCACACCATCTAAAACAGAGACTATAGTGTGCGGGAAGGCGGCCATCGCAGTCCTGGAGGAGACCACAAAGGAGCGAACTGAATCATGTCCCGAGGCTAGTCCCACTGAGGCCCACAGTCCAGCCAACCCGGCCAAAGCAGTCATGTCCCCTCCCAAGTTCGTCTTTGGTACAGACAGCCTGCAGAAGATTTTCGGCGCTCCAAAATCACCCACTATCACTGCAGAGTCTCTGTCTAGCACCAAAGCTAAAGGTTTGGGACAACCCAGCGTGGCTTCAACGGGGATACCTGCATTCAATATCCCAGATAAAGGTAAAATAATGCATTTATTGATATTTTTTATAGTTTGAATGGCATCACTTCATTTGTATGTCATTGGTCCATCATAGTAGTGATTACTCCTTTGTTAGTTACCATTTGATCAGTGAAAATTAAAATTTTATCATACACATAGCTTCTACAAACAACATAAAACTACAGCTGCATGTCAATAAATTAGGATATTTCAGAAAAGTCAGTTTATTTCAGTAGTTCAATTGAAAAAGTAAATACACAGGTTTTTTTTATTTTTTTTATTGTGAATTATTCACAAAAATCAGACTCAATAAATGCTTGAAATATTTGACTTTTAATATTTGTGTTTACCGAGTCTATGTTTTTACTTGAACTACTGAAATAATATAACCATTCACAATTGTACAGTTAAGTAAATCTTCTAGTCTTGGCCTTTTTTTCTGTGATACCACCTTCACGATTAGTTTCTCTCCGCTCAACAACCCATCATCATCATCATCATCTCTTAGGGCTGGATTTTAGGCTTTTCAAAGATAACCCAATGGCTTTTTGGACCAGCACATCTACCACCCAATTTGAACACCCAGGTACTCTAACCACTGCTGTGTGTTGTCACCTGGCTGGCTCCTACTAGACTTAACCCAGATGCACGGAGTGAGAACCAAATACACTAAAGCTAACATCTGCATGACAAGTGTGTGAAGGGTTAGATGTTTCTTTAATGAAAATGGAAAATGATACGGTGATTTTAAGTGTAGGAAGGTGACAGTGATTATACAGTCCTACATCAAAACATTTGAAATTGAGTTGATATCATGGAAAAATCTATTTCAGTCGTTAAATTCAAAGTGAAATGCATATAGAGGTTGACCAGTATTTTTTTTTTTTTTTTTTTTTTTTTTTTGCTGATATGATTTATAAAATTCAGAGTTGCTGTTGGCCGATAAACACTGCTAAGCTACTGATGGGCTGATTTTCCCAGATCTTACCCAAATTATATGTTACAAGATTAATTCTCCCTATAACATCCTGTTTTGTTTCGTTGTTTGAAGTTACTAGTATTGAAGTTACCACACGGCATGTTCTTTCTTGTGGATTGAAACTAATGTTGCAAACTTGCTTTCCAAACCTTTTGAACAAAGCCTCATGTATCTGGTCCTTCAGTCACAGGAATGCCAGAACAAGTGCCTGTCCAAAAATCGTCAAACAGGGTTTCTGCTGGGTCTTAAAAAGTCTAAAAAAAAGTATTACATTTAAAAATCTGAATATAAAAACAGGTGTATATATGTCACGTACATTTAATGTAACTACGTGCATTCACAACTTATTCCAAAATGGCCACTTAAATTCTCAAAGGTGCATTACCTTTGCCTATACAAGAGCTCAGATTTTTTTTTTTACAAAGAACAAAATGTTTTGCGACACTCACTGTCATCAAATTCACAATTAAATGATGCAGCCGCATTCATGACTCAGCTTTTTGTGCACTGTAGGCTTTTAAAATAGGTCTCCAACAAATTTTCTCCAACAATGGTCTTAAATAGGTCTAAAAAAGTCTTAAATTCAACTTGTTGAGCCATGCAGAAACCCTGATTAAAGCTCAAAAACTCTACCCAATATATAGTCAAACCAATATATTGCTCTATCATATATTGTATACTGCAGCTTGAGTACACAGTGTGAAATATTTCAAGCATTATTTTTTTAGATGACAGTTATTAACAAAAACAAACATCAACATAAAAAATAATCGTCTTTTTTTTTTTTTTTTTTTTTTTTTTTTTTGAACCACTAAAACATTAAAATTTCAATGTAGGACTGTATGCTTTACTTAATTATCCATTAACAATCAATATGTTGATCAAGAAAAGTGTTAAAAACATTTTGAAGATATTTTCACTCTCATTCAAGAGACTTGTTCAATTCTTGGTCTTCTCTTTAACCTTTACTTGATTCATATGACCTGAATGACTGGGAATATCCACAAACATAAAAGATGAATACATAAATATCAAAGAGTTATTTTGGTAGTAACATTTATCTCAAGTAGCCAGCATGAGTTTGGAAAACAGGCTTAAAATGGAGAATCTGTGCATGTTGTATGGTATGAGTTAACAATGAAAAAAGCCAGCATGTGTTGAAAGATGACCCGAGTCGATCCGTCACAGGCCGTACCATGTAAGAGGAATGCAGACGTCACATGAACCATATTTAGTTTAGGAAGTCTAGCAACAGTGTGAAATGCTACTCCTCTTCCAAGTCTTGTATGAGACTAACAAATGGCTAACTGCAAGTACAGCAGTGCACATGTACCGTCCCGTCATGGAAAAGTCTGAATGTTTCAGTAGTTCAGCTCAAAGTGAAATGGATATCTTTTATAGGTTCAGCACAGTGTGAAATGTTTCAAGCTTTTGCTTATTTTAAGTGATGATTATGGTTTACAATTAATGAAAACCAAAGCTCATAACATCACAATGAAAAAGCTAGAAATATTTCACCCTGGACGTACAATATTAGCATTCTTTTTAATTAAACTACTGAATATATTCACTTTTCTACCATTTTCTAATTTGTTTGTTGGGCTGTAGTGTGGACCATTAACCATTAAGATGAAAACCTTAGATGGCAGAGATATTGTTTTAATGCAATGTTGTGCACACATGTAATCTGAATGTGTGTTTTTTGCATTGCATGACAGTTTTGTTTTGTTTTTTGAGTGAAACTAACCTTTGTGGTGAATAGAGGAATGCCTGAGCTTTTGTCTTCACTAATTTGTTTGACTTGTGTCCTGTGTTGTAGAGCCTCAAGTGGCAGAAGGTGGAAGTGCAGGGTCGGACGAGGACTCGGATGTGGAGATAGTGTTTGTTAGAGAGCCCACTCCTGAACAAGCAGCTTTAGCCAAGAAACTCCTCCTGCCACTCACTTTCTTCTGCTACAAGAATGACCCGGGCTATGTCAGCGATGAGTCTGAGGACGGTGAGTTTAGATTACTCAATATTTAAAGTTTTTGTCAACGCAGTGGCTTTCAGACTTTTCACACCACCTCCGAAAATATTTGGCTTTCCATGTTCTGTCTTTAATGGATGAAAATGAGCCTAAATCTGGACTAACATAGGTCTAAACCAAGGGATAACTGAAAAATGCATTACTAAACTCAAACTGGGACTAAAGTCAGACTTAGTCAGACATTTACATAAATAAATAAAAAGTATACAACAAGTTAAAATGTACATTAACATTAACAATGTTTTGTCTTAATTTTGGAGAGGGGTAAACCATAAATTGTGTGCATAATTTTACTACAACCTAGTTGGCAGCTGAAAATATTATATGATCTAAAATGCACCAGAATGCATGAACTTCCCAAATTCCACTTTAACCCCTGTCTAAGACCATACCAGGACTAAAACCTGGACTATACTAAAAGGAGTAAACAAGACTAAAACAGGACTATACCAGGCCCATACTTGGACAGAAGGATGAATCAAAGGCTAAACCAGAATCAAACTGGCTCTAAAGTAATCTAAACCAGGACTTAAACTTGAAGAAGCCCACATACCACCAGCCATACTAGTACCACAGTTTGAGAATCCCTGGCATTATCTTCACCTTAAAAATATTCAGCATCCAACAGAGATTGTCCTAAAATTAAAATGTGTGACATTTCAGATGAAACCTATGAGTCAGCAGTGAAGGCTTTAAATGGGAAGCTGTACCCCGATCCTCCAGAGAGACAGGCTGCAGCAGCAGCAGGAGGCGATGGTACGTCAATGCAGTTTTATCACTGATCATGTTTGTGTGACCCAACTTTTTAAAGCACATGTATTTTAAAATCTGTCATTTCATTAACTAGTAATTAATGTAGCTTTCAAATGAACTGAACATGGAAACGGCGACTACTATACTATATCCTGCAGTTGTATGTAAACAGTGCTATATTATGTTTGTCACTCAGAAGCGGACTGTGTGTTTGTGTGGGAGAAGCAGCCCACACCTGAGGAGGAGGAGAAGGCCAAAAGTCTGCAGCTCCCTCCCACTTTCTTCTGTGGCCTGAGCACCACAGACAGCGACACAGACCACGACAAGTGTGAGGACTTTGAGACCGAGGTCCGGAAAGCACAACAAGACCTGGTATGTAACACTGTAAATAGATATTTAGTTCACATTTGGTGGTCATGTAATTTTTGTCTTTAAACACATGAAGATAAATTGCTTTTGTAAATTTAGTTAAGTGTAAAACATGGCACAAAGTTACTACTATGTTTAAAGTAATCCTAAGAGTGCATATAGGATAAAAAGGGAAAGCGTGAAGGCAAGCTACAAACGATAGCAACAGATAAGAAGCCTGATAGCATCTAGGTCTAAACCAACACGATGGCCTTCAGTATTTCTAAAAGTCTGTGTACGGCCATGGGCACAGATTAAACTTCCTCTGAATGCAGTTTGATAGGTCAGAGAATAAACTGCCTCTAGACTGAGGCTGTTTGATGAACATTGAAGTGTTGCATCAGGCCCCTCCCATTTTAGATACACAGTTATGATTGAGGAACTTTGAATGGAAAGTCTCAGTAGAAGCTAGGAGCTGCAGGCCTATGTCACTTTGCTACAAAGTGAATTAATCCAATTAGCTACAGTATAATATAGGCGTCTTAAGTAATGGAACCTAATCTTGTTATTTTCAGGATGCACAATTACAGAGCACCAACAAAGAAAACGAGACTTCAAGTGAACCTGTCGAAACCTCAGAGGATCAAGCATCAGGTAGCACAGAGGCCACAACTGAGGCCCCAGCTGTCCCTGAGGAGCAGGTCCCAGAGCAGCCAGAAGAGACCCAGAGTGAACCACCACCACCTAGCACCAGCAGCAGCACTGCGCCCATCGACCTGTCCACCAAGAAGAGCTTAGAACCAGCAGAGTCCAACACAGCAAAGGACACAGCAGCCAGTCAAGGTAAGGCATTCAGTGAGAACCATATGACCTGCGAGTGGAATAACTTCTTCTGGTCCAGACTAGGGCTAAATCAATAATAACAATGGACCAAGACAAACCTAACAGAGTCTAATCTTGGACCAAATTGAGCTGGAGGTAGCAGAGTTGAAGATTTTTGAGGTTTTCTTTGGGAGCAGTGAGGATGGACAGGATTATTAATGAGTGCATCAGAGGGACAACTCATGTTAGATGTTTTAGAGGTGAAGTCTGAGAGAAGATGGTTTGGACGTGTACAGAGGAGGGATAGTGATGACACTGGTGGAAGGATGCTGAGATTAGAGCTGCCGGACAGGAAGCCTAGAGGAAGACTGAAGAGATTTATGGATGTAGTGAAAGAAAACATAAAGTTAGTTGGTGTGCAAGAGGATAGGGTTAGATGAAGACGCATGAGTAGCTATAGCAAACTCCTGAAAGTAACCACCAAAAGTAGAAGTTGTTGCATTAATGATAAATTTGTGATATATCGTGCAGTCCTATCACTAAATATATATATATTTTTAAACTGTACTCATTTGCAACATAATCTTCCAGCTTCCTCATTTGGCTTCAACTCATTTGGAGGCTTCTCGTTTGCTGATTTGGCCAAAAACACAGATGAATTTGCATTTGGAAACAAAGGTTTGTTATTTTACTAGTAGTCCAACATATCTCATTAAGTTTATGATTTAGACCCACTTATTTCTGCAAATTCAGACTGGATTTAATGTTCACATGTTCTTGTGTATATACAGTGGATTCAAACTTCTCCTGGGCCAACGCAGGAGCAGCTGTGTTTGGGTCTGCAGTTCCCTCAGCTCCAAAAACCATGGGTGACAATGACGAAGACAATGACGAAGAGGAAGCCGCTAACATAGACATTCACTTTGAGCCAATCGTGTCACTGCCAGAGGTAGCTCCCAAATCTGTAAAGATCAAGGGGTCATTACTAATATGAATACCTGCTTTAATTGTTGTATTTGTTTTTGTCTAAGGTGGAAACTAAGTCCGGAGAGGAGGATGAGGAGATCTTGTTTAAAGAGCGGACCAAGTTGTACCGATGGGACAGAGACCTGGGACAGTGGAAGGAGCGAGGCATCGGAGACATCAAAATCCTCTACCATCCCGTCAAGCATTTTTATCGAATCCTGATGAGAAGAGAGCAGGTTTTTAGAGTCTGTGCAAATCACACCATCACAAAGGCAATGGAGCTCAAACCAATGAACGCTTCGGCCAACGCTTTCGTCTGGATCGCCACCGACTACTCGGGTAAGTGTGTCTTTTTTGTTGTGCTTGTTTTATCTTATATTATTTAACAGTCAACTCTGTTAATCTATATTTTGGACACCACAAACACTCAACTTGATGCATCTTTCTCTCTGTGTGTATTTTCCAGAGGGAGAGGGTTCTGTGGAGCAGTTGGCGGCCAAGTTCAAGACTCCGGAGATAGCGGAGTCCTTCAGGAAGACTTTCTGTGATTGTCAAAGCCGCATTGGTGATGACGGCGACGAGCCCGCCTCTGTATCATCACCACAGTTGTCCAGAGTCCAGGAGCACTCCAGAGACTCAAACCCGCAGGTGTTCCTCACAGTGGAGGCAGACGGACACACCCTCGGCACCATCACCATCGAGCTGTTCTCCCATATTGTCCCAAAAACAGCAGAAAACTTCAGAGCACTGTGCACTGGAGAGAGAGGTTTTGGACTGAAGGGATCAATCTTCCACAGGGTCATACCAGACTTCATGTGTCAGGTAAGATTAATTAAGTTAAATTGAGAGATCAAAGGGGTGGCGGGGCATGGTGGCATAGCGTTTAGTTAAGTGTCTTGCCTTCCTTCAAAGAGGTTGTGATATCAATCCTTAGGCAGGCGAGCCGTCACAAGATCCCAAGTGGAGTCTGCATGTCCTACCTGTGTTACCATGTGTTCTTTTTGGGTACAGAAGGCGCTTTTACACTAGGACAGAATAGGCTGGTTTGGGGGTGTTTCCTCTTTCCAAAGTATTCCAAGGTGTTCCCAAAAATCAGTCCAAACCGTACTACTCTTGGCCCCCTTTCAGGATGGCATCTGCAGTTTGAGGTGGGCACTGCTGCGAGCTGATTGGACGAGAGGGAATCCACGCTCAGGCAAAAACAACAAACCAAAGAACAGAAATAAAAGAGAAAATGTTATTTTTAAAATTGCTTTTGTCCTTGTAATAAACAGCCATATTCCACGAGAGGATGAGTTAATGTTGACATGACTTTTGAGAATCAGACCCTAAGTTCATTTTTAGTCTAGACTGGATTAAACATGAGTTAAACTCATGTTATATGTTCAGGTGTTAAAATGTGTTAAAGTGGTGCAGAGAAGTGAATTTAATGCACAGAAAGCTGGCAGTAAAGTAGTCTCTTGTTTACTGAAGCTAATACAGCTTTAGCTCCAGCCTCACACCGACACATCTCTTCATTAAATATCACCACTGTGTTCATATTTTATAAGTCAGCTTCAGACACATTTTTATCTCTTTTGTTACATCTGTGTGACGTTAGTGTTTACGTAAAAGACTCCGGTCTCCTGGACCCAGAGTAACGGAAACACAAGCAGCTTTTGGGGCTACCTATTCCAAGGCGTCCCATACTGTTCCCCCTAGTGGAAAAGCGCCTATAGTAACATTTTTGGGGAGGTGCACATCAGGCTGCAGCATAGGTTTTGGAGTGGGTGAGCACTATAAAGGGATCCCAGGGGTGTACCCCACCTAAGGCCCGTACTTACGGGGATAGGCTCCTGTACCTGCAACCTCTAACAGGTTTAAGTGGAAGAAGATTAATAAATGAAAGCTTAATGGTGCACTAACCAAAATGTTCTACAGCTACGTTTCCTTCTGATTCTTTATTTAAGCAACACAAATGTTTTACTTAATTCACTTGTATAACATTTTTAAGGCATGCAACAGTATGTGAGGCTTAAAAAAATTATGAACATTTTCCCAAAACCACAAAAATGTCCACTTTCTGTTAATTATAAGCCAAAATTTAAACCGTAATCTATTTTTAGTTTTAGTTTTCATGTGTTATTGTGATATATACTCTATCAGGAACATCTGAAATAAACCAAAATAGCTATATGGTAAAATTTAAACCGCTCTCCTCGAATCATCTGTCGCCAAGTCTGCAGAGATTTGCACATTGACTTGGCATAGGTTTTATTCTAGATGCCCTATATTCTGGTTGGGACTGACACAAGGAGTACTCTAGTTTGTGACCACTTGTGGCTGGATTAAATAGGAACAAAAACTTTATACCTTCACTTTAAAAACATTTTTTCTTGTTGTCTTCTAGGGTGGTGATATAACCAAAAGTAATGGTAAGGGAGGAAAATCCATCTATGGCGACAAATTTGAGGATGAGAATTTTGATGTCAGACACACCGGACCGGGCATTCTGTCAATGGCCAACCGCGGCCGCGACACCAACAATTCACAGTTCTTCATTACCCTGAAGAAAGCGGAGCACCTGGACTTTAAACATGTGGCATTTGGCTGGGTTCGAGACGGCATGAACGTGGTGCAAAAGATGGGCGAACTTGGCACAAAGGGAGGTGTCCCTGCAAAGAAATTAGTAATAACCAACTGTGGCGAGCTCTAGCCTTTCATACGCCCAGTTGAATAAATCTACAGAGCTTCAAATGTTCTCAAATTAAGGTTGTTAAATGTATCGGCTAATTTTGCAGTGCATTTCTCACACAGATAACAACATCAGACACTGACAAATTTGACCTGGAAGAGTTTTAATAGTTAGATATTGAAGAAGCCTCGGACTTAAGTTAATAAAGGCTGTATCAAAAGTGTGTGCATTAGGAAAAAGGGTTGGAGCAAATGTAATAATCAGCTTTGTTGCACTTGCATCTTTCTCACTGTCTATAATTTCTAAAGGTTGACTTTCTTTGTATAGTTGTACATTGACTACTTTTTTATTGTCTGTATTTTGATCATTTCTCAAGCATGTTCTGAGTTTGTATGTTGCTGCTCCACTTGCCTCTTCTTTCCTCCGTCTTAAAGTCTGAATTATAATAAAGTGATTGCAGTGTGCCTCTATGGGCCAGTGTTTTTATGGCAGATGTGCCCAGATTTATTTGTGTAACTGGATTTCATTGGATTTATATAAAGACATTTGGCCACAAATCTTTGGTAACTTTGCTGTATTGGCACAGAGAGCAATAGTCATACAGAGTACATGGTTACTTATCATCAGGTGTTGGTTTTCTAAAAAGGATGACCAATTGTGGATTGAAATTATAATTACAATTGACCTGGTGTTTATTGTTCCAAAATATGCTGATAAAGAATAAAGAAAGTTGCATTTCAAGTAATGATAACTGCTTATTGTGTTTTGACTGAGAAGTTTGGTTAATATAAACGATTGCCTTTGGGGTTGAGGTGCACAAGTCACTACATTTTTACTTTAAATGAAGATGGTACATAGAGCAAGCTGTAGGTAATTGTTACTGACTATTAAATCAACATGACATAGATATGTGTGTAGGGGCAAGTTCAAATGTATAATACTTAAGAGTTGCATGCATTACATATAGACAAGTACTAATTTTTAAAATAGGAGTTATTCAAGTTATTACATTTTTGTGTAGTAAAGTCCTGAAGTAAAATTTTCTTTCAAACATAAAATGTTTATTAAAATAAGTAAACTTAATCGAATTTTTATTGTTAGATTTGTATTTGATACGTTTATTTTTAAAAGGCAGATTTATGCATTTGATTTGTTTATTTTGATTTTGAGTTTAAAAGAAGAATGCAGGAGAATGAATCTTTACAATAAAGTAAGAATAACATGTCTTTGTACAAATACAGATGTTTTATAAGACACTTTCTGACGAATCACCAACGCATATGAGGTGGCACACAGCTCAACAGAGCACTGTTCTGTTTATCTCTACGTGAGATGGTGTGACACAAAAATCCAGGGGGTAGCCTGGCCTGCGAGACAAACTCTTTTTCTATTGTGTACAAAAAAGTTAGTCTGGAACATCTTCCCATAAGTTTCGCTTCTGAGGCGGAACAATGACAGGCGGAGTAACCAATCAGAGAAACGAAGGGCGGGACATAAGCTGCGCACCACTGACCCAAACAAACATGCATTCTTGTCCTTTTTTTTCCATAAAACAACAGAATACGGCGTATTATAGGCAGCTCTGAACTTATTTCTGAGCGGGGACAGCAGCAGAAGCCAGCTGTACAAAGACTTGTGAAAAAAGTGTTTTTTTTATGTGTTCGTTTATCATTGGATGCAAACTGGACTTAACTGTTGTTAAAATGGCAACAAGACAAAAAAAAAAAAAAAGAGGACTGGACAACAACGAGGACTTCAGCAGAATCAACACGTGACGAAGAAAGCTACAAACGCCGTTTATCGATTTTTGGAGCCTTTCCTCGATTAAATGTAACTAAACTGAAGAAAACTTGAGAATAAAAAATAATTGGGATAAAAATAAACACGATTCAATCGGCATGAACTTCTCTGGTTACAAGTATCGGCAGAGCGTTGCTCGCTCTTCATCAGGGATACATAATTCGGCGCCACACCGGGCCGCCCACCGCTGACGTCACCAGGATGTAAAGAGCCTGCGTCGTGCGTCTTTCGCCCTTTTTCCTCCGCTCCGCCGCCAGCGACAGGCCTTTACTGTGTGTGGGAACCGAACACCGAGGCAGCGAAAATGATTATCTACAAGTGTTTACTCAGCGGTAAGGACACTACATACTTAGCTTTATGTTATTTTATAGATGTTATTTCGTATCTGTCATTTAAAGTAGTTTTAATACATCGTTTAGACGCTGGCCCGCGCGGTGGCTAACGCGTGTTTCCCGTTAAACTGAAGCCGCCCTGTTAGCTTTAACGCTAATGCTAGTTAGCTTTAATGCTAATTAGCGCTAATGCTAATCACGTTTTGCCGGTCTACCTTTTTAGGCCCCGTGAGTTAACAAGTATAAGACAAATACTGTTTAATTGAAAATACTATTTGATTGTATTCCGATTTATGTTGAAGTCTTAAATTTAAGCTGGAGGATCACTTTAAATTGTTGTGTTAAGAAGTTATCGGGATATGTACGCGGCTTTTTGCTTTTTTATTTAAGTAAACGGGGCCCAAGCCAGATTTGGCGTTATATTTTGTTACACTTCCCATTATTCCCCGCGGCGTGAGGTCCGCACAATTGACCCCAGTGCGTACTAAAAGATGCTAATCCATCCATTTTCATTTTTGTTTGGCCTAGCGTGAGTACGACTGATAAGCTTGCTTTAGTTTAAAGGCTCCCAAGTGTAAAGGCCCTTGTTAAAGTGCATTGTCTGCTCAAAGAGTAGTTTTACATCTGTTCATTTGTTGTATTTATATTCATGCTCAACTTTGTCCCTCTCTTTTAGGGGATGAGTTGTTCTCCGACATCTACAAAATCACTGTAACAGATGACGGCCTTTTCTATGAAGTTGAAGGCAAGGTAGGTTTCACAGTTGCAAAGCGTAAATTTCGTAGCGTTGTTCGAGGCGTTAAAGTGCATGTAGGTTGAACAACCCATTTCACCATAGCATAGGTACAATCTTAGTATTTAATATATATGTGTTCAGTCACAGTATTTAATGTTACTCCGTAAATCAACACAATTAAGGAAATTGCCCGTTTCAATTAATATCCAGTCAGTGTGTGGTTCTTTTTTTGTTTGTTTTATCATTATTAGCTAAAGCTGCTCATGGTAGCCACAACAGGCAGATGTAACTTTGTGCCCCTGGGATTAAAGTGACATGGACTCCTTGATCATTCTTTTTGTCACAAATGAATTCAATGCACTTCATACCTGTTTTTGAACAAGTCAGAAACATAGCTTTTAGGAGAGGAGCGCATCTGAAGCCTGTAGCTCTCATGTAGAGACTTTTCCAGAGTTTAAAGAACCGTCACAGTCTGCCTCCTTCCCCACCGCTCAGCCCCAGCTTGGGACAGGCTCATCTCAAAGCCAGGGGCGGGGATCATAACCGAATCCATCATAGACCGTTCACAAAATCAAACTCCTGACAAGATTTCGATAGGAAGTTGATATTAAGTGGAGTAGATGAAGTGCGCTGATTGTGGCGTGCCGTCATATCCGGTTAGGCACAGTTTCCAGAGAGAAAGCTCAAATTTTGACTTTTCTGTATAATACTGACAAATGGTGCTTTAAAACATCCATTAACCCTTTACACAGGTATTAATGAAGCAGATTATGAATTTTGAAAAAAAAAAAAATAAACCTGTCCTATGCACTTTAAAGGGTGTGTTTTAACCAGCGTTTCTTGTTAATGAAAATATGTAAAGACTTGGTTCTCCCAGTTAGTTCTGTTTAACTTGTTATTGGGAATATTAATTGAATGTTTTCCTCTCTTAGCGCATCACTAGAAATCTATGTGACATCGATGATTCACTTATTGGAGGTAATGCATCGGCTGAAGAAGTCGCTGAAGGAACCGATTCAGCAGTGGAGTCTGGCGTTGACATTGTCCTCAACCACCACCTGCAAGTCGTACCTGCTTATGATAAAAAATCTTTCCAAACCTATGTCAAGTCATACATGAAAGCGTAAGTGTTTGCGCTCTGTACAGCGCTTTATCTAAAAAAACTGACTCAGCTGAGCCTTAAACAAGACTGGAGGTTTCCAATTAGGTCTTTATTCAGTCCCGATTTTCCAGCATTATATTATTTTTTGTTTCTGATTTAGACCTGGCCTTAGACCTTGAAAAGCCATAGCACTAAATTTAGTCCTAGTAGACCTAAATTCCGCCTCATCACTGAAACTGATTTGGTCTTATTTTATTATCCTTTGTTGATGGAAATGTTTCTCCTGTCTTTTTCATATTCTCAATCAATATGGGCAAATATCACAAGCTACAAACAGTATTACAATAATTATTGCATGATGTTTTAAGCAAGCCTGAATTTCCAGTCTTGCTATGTTTGTGTTGTATTGTAACTTTAATTCCTTGCTGGATTGCCTAACCTAATGCCTGTATATACCTGTGTTTTTACAGTCTTCTGTCCAAGCTGGAATCAAACTTTCCAGAGAAAGTGGATGGGTTCAAAAAGTCTGCACCAGATGCTGCCAAGAAGATGATTAGCTTGGTGACTAAAAACAAGGACCTCGAGGTACGGTGTGACACAGTGAAAGCTAAATATGAATGTCAAAAAACTGAAATTTATTTTGCACATTTTTTTAAGACTTTTCCCTCTGTAGAAGGCTATCTGTCTCTAGATCAGTTGTCGATAGTGAATCCTTAAGTTAGCGGACGTGAAGGTGCAGACCTGCCAGCCTGTACACATTTGATAACAAATACACCTGTACAATTTGTTTTTCTAAAAGTGCACAAAAGGCAAAAAAAAAATTATAACCGCATGTATACTTCACAGGGTTGCTACAGGGGAGGTGTGAGCTGAACGGGACAGGGCTGTGAGGGGGGAGAGGCGTGGTCAGGTGGAAATGGCAGACATCGATGAAACAAGACGTTTCTGTCCTTTCAGGAAGTTAGCATAAATAAGTAGGATTACTCTAACATGCGTAAAACAAAAGCACAGCTCCAGCTATGTTTTTGATGCAGGAACAGCATTAAAACATGGTAGAAAGCTCAAAAGTCAATTCTGCATAATAGGGCCCCTAGGACACCCATTAGTGGAAGTCTGGTTTTAAAATTGAAGTTGGGACTGGACTGGGTTTGTGCAGTGTTACATTTCTTTGATTGGTTTTATGTGTGGCCAATTTATGTCAGTTGATTGTGTTTGTAGTACTGCATAATGTCTTAGTGGTGTTTTACCCAATAGTATGTCAAGTCTGTTGCTATTATATTGTCTACACAACTTAATACGATTATGTTTTTCCTAGTTTTTTACTGGAGAGTCTATGAGCCCAGACGCCACAATAGGCTTTTTGGACTATCGTGAGGACGGGCTAACACCGTTTATACTCTTCTTGAAAGACGGTCTGGAGATTGAGAAGTGTGTAAGTACTTTGCAGCACAAAGGACATTAACCAGCAACGACTTGTGTATGTAACACTAACTACGTTTTCCTCTTTCTCTGCAGTAACAACATGTACATCTGCTTTCCAACCGGCCGCTGCTTCACAAATTACACCAAATGCAGACTGCAAGAGCACCATTTTGCATCATGCTGTACATAAAACATAATTTTCTTCAATTATTGCGTCATGCCCCCCCTTCCCCCCTCTCAGCACCAGTAAAGGACGGAGGAATCAAACTGACTGGCCATTGACAGCAGTTTTTAACTCTATTCTTTGGCCATGGCAGTGTTAGTTTCTCAGGATTGGCCCTTGTGTTAAACAGGCCAGTGACTGAAGACCCCAGGATTGTACTGCCTGGCTGTTTTTAAGCAATGATCTCTACTAGCCTGGCTTTACAGACCTGGGTTTGAATAAAGGTTACAGAAATTATACCATCTGACAGACTTTGAATAAAATCTATTACCACCACACACTTTTTTTGTAAGCTTTATTTTTAATGCACTACACTGGTTTAAGTAGTGTTAAACAGGTTATTCAGCCATAAGGAGCCCTAAGCCACTGTACTTTGGCCTGGACTAGAACCTGTCCCAAATCGATTTGCGACTTGCTGTATGCTAGGGGGCAGATGTCTTGCTGATGTGGGGTGGGGGGGTCAAAAAAACTATTTGGTAAAATTAAAGCTTAATTTAGCAGAGGGACAAGTTCAGGTGGGATGACAGCCATTTTCACAAGTATTACTCAACATGGGGATGCTAGCTAATTTGTATTGCAAAGATTTGCCCTTCACAACATTAGTGCTGCTTAAAATCTAATCTAGAGGCACAGCTGTAGACACTGACTATTCAGTGTAAATAATCCAGGTTTAGTGCCCTAGTTTTTGCATATTAACTATTTTAGCTCATTAGCTGGAAAGTTAAAGGTGGTGCATGGGTGCCAATCTGCTGTAGCTTGTTCCTACTCTGGGCCAGTAGTTAAGTGTTTATTCCATACCTTCGTTAGGAAAGTGTTAGTGTCAAAATGGTAGATCTTACATTATCAAGTTTAATGAATCATTTTCCAACTTAAATTGTGTTAGTATTCAGTTTGAGGCAGCAGCCGTTTCAAATTGTTTAGGCTCCTGTAAAATCACACTTAGGCCACTCTGCTTCCAAGTCCTTGAAATAGGGCTGCAATGTATATAAGAGAAATCTGCAATATGACCAGCAATATTTGGATATATTTAGGATTGTATTACTACTAAGTCATGATTACAGATGACAGAGTAAATTTCTATCAGATAATAAACAGACCATCTGCGATAACCATACATTTGTGATATTTTGTGCATCCCTACTTGAAGCTAATCCAGTACACATCCTAGGTGTCACCACTGAACTGCATATTTTATTTTCTACCGCTAGACTAGGCTTACAGGACATTTCTGTGTGGAGTTTGCATGTTCTCCCTGTGTCTGGATGGATTTCCTCTGGGTGCTCAGATTTCCCCCTTCAACCTAAAACATGCACAATAGGCTAATCCTCCAGATACTCTTGACCAAGATCCCGGCTCTAGATCTGGAGAAGAGTCACTCACTGCTCCTGACAGTTTGGCCCAGTGCCACTGAAAGATGGGTCACATGCAGAGAACAAATGTATGTACTACACAGACAATGAGCAGTTGATTGCAAAGATGCGACAGTGAGACTTAAATCAATTGATGTATAAATTATCTTTAAAGAAAAAAACAATTGCATTTCGACTGAGCACTGTCAAAATACACAAAACTCAAATTACACTATAGCAGTTCTGAGTGAACACAAACTTAAATACAAAATCATCTCTGAGTCGTGTTTAAGTGGTCTGCATCTCCTCCTCGTCTGCAGACTGGTAATGGCGGTATTCGGACTTGAGCTCCCAGGTGCTCTTGTGGGCCCCTTTACTGTTGTACGTCCCAATTTCCCTCATGATTTCCTTCAGGTAAGTCTGGATTATGAGAGATGATAAAAATTAACAGAAAATATATTAGACAAAAGTATAATGACAAAAAGAGTTGAGAACTTTAAAAACTTTGAACAGATCTTTTGACACATAATTTAAAGATTTAACTCAACTCAACCAGGAAAAAAACAAGTCTAAACCAGAGCTAAACCATGACAAAACCTGGAACAAACCAGGTCAAACCAGGACCAAGGTGAATCTAAACCGGGAACAAACACAGACTAAACCAGGACTAAGCTGGGTCCAAACCGGGAACAAACCAGGTCTAAACCAGAACTAAACCAGGAACAAACAAAGACCAAACCAGAACTAAACTAGGTCTAAACCAAGTCTAATCGAGGAATAAATTTAGACTAAATCAAGACTAAACTTAGACTTAACCATGGCTAAACCAGTACTAAACCAGGTCCTGGGTTAAGAGAACTGCAATCTTTTCTCTGAACACCGTCACTGCTGCCTTATGTCCAGTAGGTGTCGCTGTTGCATTTACATTGAGCTAGCGAGGCGCATGTAATGAATAACCAGGATGGATTTCACCGTTTAGTTTTTTTTTTTTGTATAATGGGCATGTCAGTAACTTTGAGTTCAGTTAATTTGAGTGTTAGCCAAAGTGCTTTAGGGTAGAAGCGCTTGACTCCTACTCAGCTGATCGTTACGCAATCAGCCGCAATCACCACGAGAGGAGGACCTGCAGGTCTCTTCAGCACCTACACATCTCCAAGGCTCCAGCCAATCCACTGCACCGTATTGATTCATCCATGAGTGCTGTGTGTGTGTGTGTGTTTGTTTGTGGAGGGAGGGAGGGAGGGAGGTGCATGTTGTTGGCCCAAATTTCAACGACAACAGATTTCGGTGTGAACGAGCACAAATGAAGCACGAATGAGCGTCATGCTGTGGGCGATTTGTACAGATTTAACAAAACAAGGTGGATAGTGGGCAGGTGAATTGTGTGTGTTTGAGGTGTGTGTGTGCACGTGTTTGGTGTGCGTGTGTGTGTGTGTGCCCTCAGCTCACCACGGGCTGTTTAGTGATCTCCACCAGGTCCTTGATGTTGTAGTACTGGTGTTTCTCAAACGCAGAGAAGAGCATGTCCAGCACGACCTGACGATCCGCTCGGACCATTTTACCCTCGGACTTTTTCTTCTTCTCGTACTCCACCTGAAAGACACGCTCGAGTTACTGCCAGTAATAACATTTTTATTCATAATAACATATTTTCTTTTATTAATTTCACCCTCCACAAAGTACTATTTTGTTAATTCACAAAAGTTAAAACATTTATAACTCATCACTGTTAAGCTGTAATTAACAATACTTTAATAAATAAACTCTTTATAAATACTCAAGTACCACTGATGTTGATAATTGTGCACTGATTTACATGAGCTTATTACCAAATGAAATAAACATTAATAACAAAGTTTAAAACTTAACGATCTTTATTAAAAAGTGCTATGAGCAGTATATATTTTTTATATTTCATAAAAATTACCCATGTGTCCCAAGATATGATGGAAACATGTTTTAAAAAACAATAACAAGGGTACAGTTGGGTTATTAAGAATTTAAAAAATATTTTACATAATGGCCGAGTTGTTTTTGTTTTGGTTCTTAAACCCTGCATTGCTGATCATCCAATCAGAAAAACAGAAACACTGGAAACCCACAGACCATTGTACGAGCACATACCTTTAATGTTGAAGTAAATAATCAGTTGTCAAAGTCATTTACAGTATTAAAACAATATCAATGATCTAACTCTTTTCCCATACAAGTCTCCTCAGCAAATCCTCTGCCTCCATCTGCAAACTATGGCTTTAGAGCCACATGCGGCTCTGTAGGCTTCTTACATCGGGTTAGACAAAGTCAATAAAGGAAAAGATGACTTTGAAACAACCTGCATCTGCTGCATTATCTTGTCAATCTGAATCTGAATCTCCATGCTTTCCAGGATATGAACTTAATAAACCGCTGTTTGTAGCCTTTATTGGCTTTTTTTTTTTTACCTGTGTCCCTTTTATTGTTTCTTTATTTTATGGTATTTTATTGTATTGTGTTTATTTATTTGTGCTCATGTGATGTAAAGCACACCGAGTTGCTTGATGTATCAAATGTGCTCTATAAATAAAACTGCCTTGCCTTTATTGTCCATGCAGTGCATGCACAGATTGATGTGAAATGCAATGTACACAAGTTAAATAAACAGCAGGAGTGTGCGTGGCTCCTGTATTACTGCTGTTTAGTGGCCTATTAAAAGATTATCAGTGCATTGTATGTTTTGGACTAAATGGGACTGTGTTATTCATTTCTAGAGAAACCATTATTTTCTACTCTCTTGTCACCAGACAGAAGTCTTAACTGTATGTTTCAATTTCAGTCACCCTGCAGTCCAATTATTTATTAGGAAAAATCCAATTATTGTCTTAGACACAGATGTAGAAAAACTATAAACCTCATGCTCACATCCATCACATTACATAAAAACTATTGTATTATAACTAGAAAAGCAGAAACAAATAGCTTATATGACTCAAAATATTTTGAGTTATTTCTGGGAAAACCAGTATTTTCTCCTCTCCATCAAGCAGCAACTCAAGTGGGACTTTGTTGGTTTCTTGTTGAGTGCCCCGAGGACTATTGTTGTAAGGAGGGAAATACACTTTCACCATAAAAATAACACTTTACTTCATTTCATGTTATAGTGAACTACTGGCTGATAACAAATACATATACCTGCTGAAGACAGATTATTTTGCTAAATTAGTGTCTTGTTTGGACAGTGAATATTTGCAAGACCATTATTTGCAGTTTCTTCTACTTTTTATTATTTACCATCTAAAGTATCTTTTCCTTGTACAGAGAAACACGGGGTTGAAAACTCGTGCTTCAGTGATTAGTGCAGAGTCTGAGGAGATTCAGTGCACAGTGAGCAGTTCCTGAGATAAAAAACAAAGATATCAGTGATAATCTGGGCCAGCAGGTGACAACTGTGAGCTGGAGATGACCTAGTTTTAGGGTTAATTAAAACTTTTTGTAGACTTTCAAACTTTTCAAACCAAGTACCACCTCAGAAAATATTTGGCTTTCCGAGTACCGTTTTTAATGACCTGGGACTAAAACTGGACTAAACTATGAATAAACCAGGTCTAAACCAAGTCTAAACCAGGTATCACCAGGACTAAACCGGTTTTAAACCAGAACTACACCAGGTCTAAACCAGGACTAAACCAGGTCCAAACTGTGACCGAACCAGGTATCACCAGAACTAAACCAGGTCTAAACCAGGTCTAAACAAGTACTAAACCAGGACTAAACTGGGTTTATACCAGAACTAAACCATGTATAAACCAGGACAAATCCAGGACTAATCCAGGTCTACAATTGGTCTAAACCAGAACTAAACTAGGCCTAAACCTGGACTAAACCAGAACTGAACTAAGACTAAACCAGGTCTATTTCAGGACCAACTCAGGTCTAAACCAGAAATAATCCAGGTCTAAACTTTGTCTACACCAGGACTAAACCAGGTGTGAACCAATACTAAACCAGGTATCACCGAGACTAAATCAGGACTAAACCAAACCAGGACAAATCTGGACTAACTCAGGACTAAACTAGGCCTAAGTCCAGACTAAACCAGCACTAGCCCCAACTAAACAAGACTAAAATGAAATAAATCTGTCCCCTAAACAAAAAACAAACCAGGACTTGAGAAGATTCCTGAGCACCACCAGAGGAAGCCTGCGTACCACTGTTTGAGAACCACTGCTTTAGCTATACCTCTATAATTAAACCAGTGATAAAAGAAGCTCCAGTATTTCTTACATTGAAGTTATGGTTGGCCACGGGTTTGAAGACAGTGACGGCTCTCTCCAGCTGCTGCGACAGTCGCTGTGGTTTGGTGGACTCTTTAATCTGCAGCCTGACAGAAAAACACAGAAATATATCCGAGTTAAAAGGCTGGGTGTTTCTGGCTCAGACTGTTTTTGTGTAGTGTTTGATCCGAGCTGATGCTGACACTTGTGCCTGTTAGCTGCACTGTGAAGTTACCCTGTCCAAACAAGCCGTGGCAGCTGCTTTGTTCAAACCATAGCCCACTTTATATTTATTTTGTGGTGACTTTGATTGAAGTTGACTGGACATGAAACCATTATTTATAGAATGTGTCATATGAGATCATGAGGACAAAGTACTGCACCATTTGTTTTTTAGGAGCTATACCTGAATGATGATTGATTGAATTAAACTGTATCTGCATCTAACAGCGTTTCAGTATAGCCTAAGACATACTAAAATTGCTCATAGTGAATGTTAAAATGCGATTTGCTGTCATGGAAACCTACAGCAATTAATTTTTGATTGTCCAGGGTCTACGCCATCTCATTCCCAAAGCAGCTGTGAAGGCCCCACAACGAATAATTAAAAGAGAACAAATTAATAAAGGATGCATTATGAGTTCTACTGATTATGATCAGACATCATTTTTTACCTCAAATTTAAAAATTCTAATTCTCATGCTGCCTCTGATTTGCATTTACACAAAAATGAAGTGTGAAGAGTGTTAGAGTGAATAAACTGTAGTACCTGTATTCGTGCTTATACACATATATCTGACAGTTACTGGACTAAATATGACCATATGAGTTATAAAACCCTGTAGTGTGCGATTGTGGGTCAGCTGACCTGCGGCCGGCCAATCACTGTTCAGATTGGGGCTGTTACATCATCGTTTTCAGTGAGTTTATTCAAGTACAGAGCGGCTCCTCCTCCAGCGTTTTCAAAAGATTTAGAAAACGGAAATCCCATCCTCATGAAAACGCAAAGTGGTTCACATATTTAGTCTATCATAGTTTTTTTTATGTCAGATGCCCTTCCTGATACAACCCTCTCTATTTATCCAGGCTTGAGACTAGGGCTGAACAATGAATCAAAATCGCAATTTGAACTGTTGCAATTAGCAAATCACAAAGGCTGCAATTATTTAGGCGATATGTCGTCTGCAGAGAACAACATTTTACATCTCCACAGGTTTTTATGTTTAAACTGTGTTACAGATGTAGTTCAGAGCTCTACAGACATGTTCTGAAAGTCATGTGATTTCTTTAATTAGTTTAGCAGTGAATATTTCTGTTTTTTCTCAAGTGTAAATGCTCCATTACATGCTTAAAATGTGAACTGAGAACAGAATATTGAGCTTAAAAAAATTCTCACAAATCTAACTGTAACCACAATATCTGTCAGAAAAATTGCAATTAGATATTTTATCAAAATCATTCAGCCCTACTTGAGACCAGCACAAAGGTGACCTTGTGGCTGTAGTTTTGACCCCTGTGAAAATGAACCAGGAGGAAGCCAAACTCGATCAAAACATAACAAATTTATAACACAACTAATATTACTGAGAGTAAGCAGTGCCTTGTGAGTTTACAGCAGTGTCCTTTACTTTTTACTGGGTATAAAAGTGCTGCCTTAACAGTAAATGAGCACTCACCACAATGACAACATAATTCATATCTTTGAACCTGGCCAGGTGGAGGGACATTTGTCAGCTGCCGTCCAAATGGAAAATTACTGGAGTGAGCAATTAGTCACACGCACTGTAAAAAAATATCTTAAATACAACTAAGATGGCAGTTTAACCTGAACACCTAGTACACAGTGTGCACTTTATCGAGTGTCTAACCCCGAGGACCATCCCAGAGAGGAGGTTTAATAAAAACAGAGTTCACTTATCAGTTTTCTCAGGGAGGTAACTCACTTGGTTGCGATGGTAACTGAATCTGAAGCTCCTTGGCAGGTTTTTACTCGGACATACGCTCCGGCTGTCTGTGGGAGAGCGCTCTGCTTCACCCACTGTACTGTACAGACCAAAGCACAAGGCAAAACTACTCAAATTAATTATACTTTAGAGAGGCTGGTTGCCAAAGTAACAGCAGTTTATCCAGCTCTGACCCAATGCCACTGTTCATCAGAGTAAGAATGTATGCACAATTGAGTGGTCACCGATACTCAGCACAGCTATAGGACAATGTGGAATAACTATGGTGAATACTGCAGTAATGTTAAGACATGCAACATACAAATCCATTTTGCCATAGCGAAGGTTGAATTAAATTATAGAAATAAATTGGTATACGCTAGCTTCCCCTTTCACTTGTCAGACACTGCTTTCACTAACTTCCTTTTACTGATTTAGTGGCGATTTAAAGCTCCTATTAGTCCACTGACACGCTGTTATTGGTGATACAGGTATTGCTGTTGGTGATAATAAAAATATAAACATGGATTTGCAATATATTGTACAACCCATATGAGAGTATGTATGTGTTTTTTATTTATTCTATAGATTTTAGAGACAAATTTGACAAGTTTTATCAGTATCCATGGTAAGAAAAGGGTAATTTGGAGGTAGAATCAAAGATATACTGTCTATACCAGACCTAGAGAGACTTATTCATGCGTTTATCTCCAGCAGGTTAGACTACTGTAACAGGTCTGCTCACTGGACTCACTAAGCGAGCTGTGAGACAGCTGCAGGACGTCCAGAACGCTGCTGCTCAGGTCCTGACTAAAACCAGGAAGTACGACCATATTAGTCCTGTCCTCAGGTCTCTGCACTGGCTTCCTGTTGCTCAGAGAATAGACTTTAAAACAGCTCTAGCTTGTGTACAAGTCTCTCCATGGCTTAGCACCAAAGTACATCTCTGACCTGTTGGTCTCATATGAACCATCTCGGACTCTGAGAACCTCAGGGACAGGTCTCCTGCTGGTGCCCAGAGTCAGGACTAAACTCGGTGAAGCAGCTGTTTCAGTTTTATGCTTTATGTGTTTATGTCTTAGTGTCGATGTTAGCCAGGCCTCTACTCTGACAATGTTCAAGTCCAGACTTAAAACTGTTCTTTTTAGCTGTGCATATGTCAACTGAAAGTGTTTTATCTGCACTCTTCTCTTTTAATTTAATTTTAAATTGATTCTTAATTATACTAAATTTGATTTTATTGTTTTAATTGTAATTCTTATCTTTGTACTTTTAAACTTGCCTTTTTTTCTGTAAAGCACTTGAATTACTCTGTGTATAAACTGTGCTATACAAATAAACTTGCCTTGCCCAGTACTGTTAAGGTATAATTGAAGACATCTCTCTTGATCAGGGAATTTTTTAAAGGGGCTATAGTATGTGAAACTGACTTTTCTGAGTTCTCTACCATGTTATAATGTTGTTCCCGCATCAAAAACATACCTGGAGGTGTGTTTTGCTTCCATCACGCCTGTTTGCATAATCCTCTATTTTCTGGCCGTTCTGAGGTCTCAAAACACTCCAGGAAGTACTGACCAATCAACAAGTCTTCTACATCCAGTCCACTCTTCGCCTGTTTGTTTATGATACCAGTAGAGTACTTATTAAACATTTTTCTTTTAGCTTGATAATATTTTTACAGGTTGTAAAACACGCAATGCTGTTCTCGAGGCAACCAAGATTGTTTTAAAAAAATTAATAAAAGCATAATATAATTCCTTTAAAGCTATACCATTGCAAGATGGTGCCAGTTTTGTCTGTTAGAAAATAACTAGCTCCACTTTCATAATTAGTGCCCAGCATAACTAAGTCGGTGGAGCAGCTAGTCTAGGTGGGTTCAAAGCCTGGTTGGTACAAAGATACCAAGGAAAGGAAAAAGGAAAAAACGATAACACTAAGCAGAGGTCTGTGCTCTCTGAGTGCTTCTAGCTTTATCTTTAATTGGACGCATCTTGGACCAACTCACAATCAATTGAAGGCAGCTGTCATATTACTTGCTCAGAAACCTTGATGGCAAAACCTATCATTTTATCTTGATCTTAATGACATTTTTCAGAGACTAGATGTTGAATCAATAAATAATTATTTCTCACTATGACTTTTCTCTATGCCTTGCTATTGTTGTTTATACCTATACCTCCATGTGATCAATGAGGCATCTGTATCTTTTGATTACAGGTTGCCATGACAAATCCTTATCTTTTTCTGAACCAATAATTGCTTTTTACTTTCGTTTAGCATGTGCGCACATCTCTGAGTGAGCCTCCAGAAGTGATTGAACTCTCCTGGTTCGTTATCTCGAGGCTTTAAGGCAGAGAGTTGGCTAGAAGCGCCATATGCCCAGCACCAAATCCCACCTCTGTTTTCACTCACTGTGTGCTGTATCTTTTTGCCTTGGGAAACATCGAAGTGCTGCATCTGCCACAGTCATGTAGTTGCTATAGCAATACTGTCCAATAGCGTGCAAAAACTAAGTGTAATAGAAAAAGCAGGACAATGGTGGGAGCAGGTGAGAGGACTCAAATGTTTGGTGTACACAAATGAAAAGTGAGCGGTCCAAACTTTGAACTCTAGCGGGGTTGCAAATTATTCATCGCACTTAAACTGAGTGGATTATGTGCGATGCAAATTCAAGAGCACTTTTTTAGGAAACTAATTTAGCCCGGGCACTTTTATGTGTTGCATGAGTAGTTTGTTGTTTCACAATATTGCGGTGCCAGAAGGTTTCTGCCGTGACGGCTACATACACACAAATGCATTTTAAATTCATAAAGGACAATACCCAAAATCTTCCTTATGCAGATTTTTTGCAAGTATCTTGTTGAAAGTGTAAAAGTGGACTGGAACTCTCTACTACCATAAAATACCTACAATACATGTTTAGCTTTAGAGCTTATCTAAAGTTCAAACTTGACTTTATTTGACCATGACAACCAACAATTATCTGTGGCTTGTTAACATAGCGAGCCGCAAATGCTTAAGTCTCTAGTTATCTGTGTGCCTTTAATTCCCTTCTCCATATTCTCTGTGTTTTTTATTTAGTTTTTACCTAGGCACAAACACAGTGCAGAAATAGCTACTGTCTCTGCTAGTGACAGCCATTAATTTAATGTTGTTAAGTTGAACAGACCAACCAACAATAGTCTCCTGGATGTAAATAGTAACTGGCTGCATTTTTTTTTACCTCTATGGGCACTTGAACTTCTTTACATAAAGGAACCATTAACCCATTCATTCCCAGACACTGGAGGCATGGCGGGTGAAGTGTCTTGCCCAAGGTCACAGGGGCAGTATTAACTGGGATGGCCTGGGGATCAACTCCCCAACCAACATGCTCAATAGGGCTGCAACAACTAGTCAAATTAATTGATTACAATCGATTATTGAAATAATCGCCAACTAATTTAGTAATCGAATAATCTGCAACTGGGACATTTAATAGACTGACACATGCCATGTTCTGTGAGAGAAGGTTTAATTACCTGGACAGAGCAGAGCAATAAACCGTTAAAAGCAATCTACATTTTGTGTTTTGGTTAAAAATATCATATATGTATTACAGATGATTTTATGTATATATGCTCTATATAAACATCTTCAAGAAGCATGCTTGTAGTTTTGTCTGATTAAATTTTAAAAAAATTAAGTGATTTTTTAACAAAAACTATAAAACACCTCAGGTTTTAACCATTTTACTTCTCTATCCAATTATTAATCGACTGATCGAAAAAGTAATCGACAGATAAATCTCAACTTCCAGATTCCAACTTCCTATTAATATTAGGTGATTAACCAGAAAATTGCATTTTTACTACACACAACAGATTTGTAGGGTGAAAATTATGAAAAAATGCCATGCATAAAAACAGGCAATAATACAGTTAAAATATTTCGTAATTAGGTTGATGCAGATATTTCTTTCTGCAAAATGCCTTTAATCCATAGGACACAACTCACGCCCACCAGCTCACTTGGTGACAATAAACTTTCACACAGCAGACTTATTAATTATTCATACAAAATAATATAGTGGATGTGATGCATGGGAGTATTGTGGGTGTTGACATGCATATTCATTTTCTATTTGGCCCAAGCAGACCGCATCTTTCATTTCTTGTTATTTATGTTCATTCATGTGGTCAGCTGGTGAGGTTTTACTCATTTAAGTGCCAACTTACAATAATAAGTTTTAAACAATGTATACTATAGGATATGTTTTAGTAAGTATCTTATTATACGCAAGCAAATTGAGTTGAAAGCCAAACCCCAACCAGCTTTGCAACGATTCCCAAGAATTTACACTATTCAGTTACTGTAGATCTAAGTGAGGAAGGCTACCTGCAATGGTCTTCATATATTTGGTATCCGATTGCATCCAGAAGCAATCGACTCGGGTAAAAAAAATTAGGATGGCCTTGCAAGCTACTTAGAAATAACTGCACTGCATCTACTTGATGTTTTCACCCTGAGGCATTTTTAAATTTGTGCATATTTTGTGACTTGAAAATCAGTGTGAATGAAGGCTAAAACTCAAGATACCCACTGTTGTGTGGATAGGACATTATTTTGTCTGTTAATATTACAATATAAAGGGTCCACAGCATTTATGTGAAACCTTTTTCATTAAGTGTCATCTATTTCCCCCCCGTTACAAGCCTCTTACTGTGCGTCCTGCTGTGTCTGAGGCTACAGTGGTGCAGTTCACTCACTTCTTCAGCTTCATGTAGTTGTCATTGACGACTGATCTGCACTCGGCCCGGTGCACCACCATCCCCTCCAGACTTATTTCATCTGCAACAAAAGACACTGACTCAGAGCCTCAATCACACACATCACTAGTCAAACAATACAGACAATACATTCACTGTGATGCAAACCTTGTGCAACGTACTGTACATAAAAACAAGCGTTACATTTCAAGGACTGCAATTGTCATGGTTTGATTGTGATTTCTGACAGCTACAGAAGTAATGCTGCTTCACATAACATGGCTTTCATTTGAGAGAAAAAAATGATCAACCTGTGTGCAGTATGCAGAATTTCACAATGGTGAGAATACATGGGAACAAGTAAATAAATTTACAGGTCACACTTCTTTTAGACATAATGCAGTTCAAGCAATAGCCCTGTTGCTCATGTGATGTGTTTGGGAGAGAAATAATAGCTCACTTAGGCAGCTTCTATCAAAAAACATTATTGGGCCATTTTACTGCTATATCCGCTAAATAAAATGCTGTAATTGCTATTTTTATGAGGTGACACAAATTTTTTTAGTTCAAGCGGCACTCAGTTGGATGTTCTGTATCTTATGCAAATGTTATTCACGACTGCATTTTATCATAATTAATATCAGAACAAGGACAAACAGTACAGCTCAGTCATTCTCAAGCTTCTCTTTAAAAATATATGGCTCTCAACACATACCATCTCCAGTTCAGTATTTAGACCTATTTAACTACATAAACAAATTGCTTTGGATAAATGTTTATTTTCATTTGCAAATAACCATTTTGTTCAATGGGGAGGGGAAGAGAAGGGGGAGGGGAGAGGGGAGAGGGGAGAGGGTAGAGGGGGTTAGGCAATGGTCAAAAATTGTTGAAAAATCAATAGACCTGCTATTTTCAAACTAAATTTATAAATGGTTATTTATTCTAAGTAGAACACAAACCCTCACAAAAGTCTAAAGCTGTATTTTTCTATTTAAATTTATGGACAAAAGGTTATTTTACTACATACGCTACATATGCTCTTCATAAATAAATCTTGGTTGTGGCACTGGGACAAAGTGGTTCGCACTCTTGCCTCACAGCAAGAAGGTCCTGGGTCTGATTCCCAGACCATGAGGGGCCTTTCTGTGTGGAGTTTGCATGTTGTCCCTCTGTCTGGGTGGGTTTTCTCTAAGTGCTCCGCTTCTCCCCCACAACTCGCACAATAGGTTAATCCTCCAGCTAGGTACTCAGGACAAGGATCTAGGCTCATCTAGGGAAAGAGTCCCCAGGCGTGAAGAATGGGTCAAATGCAGAGGCCAAATTTCCCTACGAGGACAACACAGTTTACCTTACCTGCTATCACTTCTTTTTTCCCCACTGTGAAGTGTGCCACAATGCAGACTACACTGCCATTAGGTCTAAATGTTCTAAACTAATAATGCCTTTGAGACACAGTCAAAACAACAGCACCACTCTGTTAAACATAAAAAAATGCACACAATTAAAAAAATGGGAAACAAGGGTCCCCACACTGAATATAATCCCTTAATTTAATGGCTCAATTTTCTACATATCCAAATATATTTTCAGTTAGATGACCATTGTAAATGTACAGCTTATGACCCTTATGTTTTATCATTTTTTTCTCTTCTTGTTGATTAATCTGTCTGTATATCTCTGTGTAATTACAATTATTAATTTCCACTGTTGAATTTGTTTATGCAGGAAATGGTTGAGTCCAGTTGGTGAGCGTTGGTGTGATATTGGCAGTAAATCGCTCCATTGTGCATTGTTCAACTGTAAGTGTTGGCACCGGTTCTCATTGAACACATAAAAGGCCTGAAAGCTGCTCTACTTTTCACCTCTCACTTTCCTACACAAAGACATTCAAACAGAGGAAGTGTGTCTGCTATTAGGGTCAGTGAGCAGGTGGACAGACGGTCTTAATAATGTTCAGCAAAAGTAGGACGCAAAACAAACAATATCTCATAACATTTCAGGATCTCAATTATGAAGCAGGCCCCAGTGGATATGAATCGCTTTCCTATGTCGTCTTACATTTACCCCTTTCAGAGATTTCCTTTTGTCTGCTGGTGAGTTGCGGGGGAGCGAGCCGCCGAGAAGAAAAGAGAAGAATAGACTATTTAGTTAAATAAGACATCTTTACATTTGCAGAGTAATTTGAAGCAGCGGAGCTTGCTCTGGAGCGTTGTTCTTTAGTTTGACTACAATGACGTATACGTAACAGGCTTAAGTTCTTTAAAAACTTAAGTAGGTCAAGGTTTAATTGATTATGGTTGGTTTGTGTGTACAGGTAAACAAAGGTTGTGACTCAGATTCAGCATCTGACGATAACAAGCACAAAAAGTAGGTCACCAAAGAAAATTATAGCTTGAAGGAAGAGAGAGCTCAATAAAACCTCTTATAATAAAACGACTTACCTGTTCATTTACTGACACCTTGTCGCTGGAGTTTAGCATCTTTCAGCAGCAGGACTCTGGATCCTCTGGATCCTGATGATGTTGTTGTTCCTTAGTCCATTACCACCCTTTCCTAAAATTCCATCTAACCTGAACTATCTTGCAAACAAACCAATGCTGATGAAAACATAACCTCTTCAGTAGAGACAACAATGCTCATAGCTTAAGTAATCTAACTGGACTTCTTCCTTTGAGTTTACATGCACAAAAATTCATTGACTTTAAATGGCAAATACTTAACAGTAGTTCTCAAACTTTTTACAACAAGTACCACCTCAGAAAATATTTGTCTTTCCTAGTACCATCTTTAATGGGATAAAGTGAGCCTAAATAAAGACTAACCCAGGTTAAACTAACCATGTTAAAACCAGGGCTAACCCAAGATTTAATTAGACTAAAATCAGGACTAAACCTGAAATAAACCAGGACAAAACCACATCTAAATGAGGTAATAACCAGGACTAAACCAGGTTAAAACCAGGACTAAAACCAGTAGCAAACCATAACTAAACCAGGACTAAACCAGGTTAAATCCAGTCCTAAACTAAACCCAATCAGGACTAAACCAGGTCTAAATTAGGCTATAACCGGTTAAAACCAAGTCCAATCCAGGACTAAATCATGTTAAAACCAGGACTAAACCAGAACTAGACCAGGTTAAAACCAGAACTTAACTGTGTCCAAACCAGGACTAAGCAGTGGTCTACAGTTCACAACTGGATCAGACTGTAAATAAGTCTAAATTAGGACAGGAAAACACTCCCAGGTCCCACTAGAGAAGGCCTTCGATTCCTGCTTCCCCCAGTGCATACTACAGTTGTGTCCTTGAGCAAGACACATCAGCCCCCTTGCCTCCAATGCCTGCGTACACTGGCGTTATGTGAATGTGAGTGTGAATGGTTCATTAATGTAAAGTGCTCTGAGTGGTTATGAAGGTAGAAAAGCGCTATATAAATGCAGCTATTTACAATTTACTATTAAAATAACAAACTCCAAAAGCTGTCAAGAGTTATCCAACCTGACTAACATTTCGTTAGCCTCATAGCATAACTGCCCAAGTCATTTTTTGGCCAAATCGTGATTATTGTCTCACTCTACTCTCCAAACACTGCTGTAGCATGTGTGAAAATTTGGACGTGTTATCTTGTTTAGTTTGTGAGATTATAATTTTTTTTTTTTTTGTAAGTGGACATATTTTCCCTGAACTTTGAAATATTACAGAAGTCCTGATTTTTGCCAGACACACCCACTTTTTTTTTAAACCTTATTATCTGACAAACTAAAACATTTTGCACACGTTTTCCCAAAAAAACTAAAATATGACTTAGGCAATTATGCTATGAGGCTAACAATTTGCAACACTTTATTTCAACTTTATAAAAAGACAAAAACTAAATCAATCAAGTTCCAATAAGGATAAATTATTGCTCCTCTTGTTATAAATCAGCAGAAATTAATTAATGTCAAATCTTTAATATATTCAGCAGTAACCTGACACACCCACTTTTTTAAAACCTTATTATCTGACAAACTAAAACATTTTGCACACGTTTTCCCAAAAAAACTAAAATATGACTTAGGCAATTATGCTATGAGGCTAACAATTTGCAACACTTTATTTCAACTTTATAAAAAGACAAAAACTAAATCAATCAAGTTCCAATAAGGATAAATTATTGCTCCTATTGTTATAAATCAGCAGAAATTAATTAATGTCAAATCCTTAATATATTCAGCAGTAACTAAAGCCGAACAAATCCAGGTGCGACAGACTCGGTCACCACAGTAACCGCCACATGCCACTTGGCTCTGAACGCTCCATCAACTGCCCTCAAGAGTCGGCTTTTAGTCCTCGAAGCAGCTCACCGTTTGCAGCGAGCGGCGTGTCACAGATCTCACTAATGTTCATCTTTGCCTTTCCCGCAAATGGATGCAATTATGTGCAATTATTGGCTGGAGAGTGCCAGAGCTCTCGCTGGCAACATGTCTGAAACACACCCACACACGGGGAACATGTGTGCGGCACCACAGACTGACGGATCTGCCCCATACCGGCATTTCAGAAGAACATTACATACAGTTAAGAAGGGTCACGGTCATAGGATAATGGAGATGGTTTTCCTGGTAGTAATTTAGTGATTTTCTTCAAAGTGACAGGCTTTTACTCTTAATAATAATTGTTCAATCAAAATCTTTAATTCTAACTGTACATTCAAATAAAATCCTCATTTAGACCTTGTTCATTGTGAATGTAATTTTACACATTAGTCCTGATTTAGTGCCAAGAACTAGTTTAATTTGAACAAGCTTAGTCCTGATTCAGTCTTAAATATTCATTAACAATCACGCAGTATGCCAGCTACGTCTCTGTCAGTCTGCCCCAGGGCAGCTGTAGCTACAGAAGTGGCTCACCTTTACCGAGTGTGACTGAGGAGTGAATGAATAATGCTACGTATTGTAAAGTTAGTTTGAGTGTTCAGAAAAGCGGTTTATAAAACCAATGCATTATTATTATTATTTAAATATTGCAGCATTCAAAATAGGTATCGCATGTGTTTCTCTTGCAGCCAGCAGCCCTAGTAGAAATGTTTGTAGTTTAGTCCACTCACAGTATCTTATGCAATTGTCCTTCAAGGGTGTGCATCATTACTTAGTCTGAACAATAACTCACTAAGTTCAAATAGTACAGCTGTATCTTTTAAGATAATGGACAATAAAATATTTTATTGCAGTGTCTCTACATATGAACACATTTCAGCTGTTGATATTACTACTCTTTCTCCACAGACTCAGCCTGCACCATCTGCTTGTCCGTCATAAATTACAGTTGCCTGAAATTCAAACACATAATGTCAAAACAAGACTCTGTCTGTCAGACATAGTGCCACTTACCAAGACACTGCTCTAAAGATATCTCAAATCGCATCAATGAATTCGCACAGATAAGTGAATAAGCTGAATAGAGCAATTACTTTTTCACAATCACCATTTAAGCAGTAACTGTGCTTTGGCCTGTTATATACATGCATTATTTAGAGCTTTTTAAATGAAAGCTTTTGGGCTTTTGAGTGGATCTGATTAAGCCTTTAGTGAACACATTAGCTGCAGTGGCAATGGTCCATTTGTAGCTTTCACAAAAGAAGCAAGTATCCGGTTCATAAACAGTAGTTCTGTTTGGCTGTTTTCAGGTTCAGCAAATGGTCAAAACAAAATACAAATAAAAGCAGTGTCTGCTAAACGCAGAGCCATCTGTTTGTCATAAAACTGAATAGATGCCAGTGTTCAAATATGTTTTCTTCATTTACCTTGTTTAGACATGATTCTCGCTTGGATTTATTGGATTTAGGGAGATAGAGGATGATATTAAACAAACAAGCCACATGAGGACCTAGAAGCACAAGGGCAGTCCTCTGCCAAGGCACTGGTGTTCTCTCACAATGGTAAAGGTACAGTTCCCAGACCTGGGGCCTCATTTATGAAACTGTGCATGGAATTCTTACTAAAAGTTCACATATGCCAGAAAGCCAAAAGTGGCATACGCCAGAAAATATTCAGATTTATAAAACCCTGCGTACGCACACCTGGACGCAATTTCCCCTTTATAGATCCCACCTGGAGTAGAAAGATGCACACGTAAACCTACCTCACTCCACGCCTCGAATCCACAAAAGAAGAACAATGCAAAGTTCTGATTGAGATTTGCCTAAGCATGAGCTGCTAATGAGTGGGTTTCACCGAGAAACACAGACGAGAGTGGGAGGCACGAGACGCTCCACGCAGTACTACACGCGCATGCATCTGTATTGCAAAGTAAACACTGTTTCCAAAAAAATCACTGTTTATATGCAGGTCAAGAAAACCGAATTATTGCCCTACTCCAATTTTAACAGGATTTTTTAATTGACTCAACTGAACAACAAGAAAAACATGAGACAAAACAACATTACTGTTTTGGATAAGTACTCATGCATTTCTGATCCACAAACAGATATTTATTGATCCCTTCGCCACTTGTGTTTTGTTTTGGTCCTTCATGAAGTTAAAGCTTGACTGCCATAGCTTCGGTGCATTTTTGGGGCTGCATGAGATGCATTTACCTTGTGAGAAACGCTTTTTTCTATTCCTGTTAAGTTTAATTTATTAAAGTAAAAGCGTTACAGTATATATTAACAGGTAAAACTATGATTACGCTGTAAAATCATCGCACTTAATAGCATTTAGCACTTCAAAGTCCGAAGACCACTTGAACGCCTCAGAGACGGTGTTCCCAGTAACTCGGCTGTCTGTCTACATGCAGCCTGAGACAAGAGCGGTCTGACCAGTTCTCGGAAGAAATCGGAGTAAAAATGGAGAATACGCAGTTGGAGTATGCTCTGCATGTAAATGTAGTGAATGCTGCAGAGCCACAAAAGAAAAACTAATTTCTTTGTTGGGCCATTAATGACCCCTCGTGAATTTGTTTTTTTAAAAACCAACCATTACTTTTTGTGTTATCTTGTAACCATCCTGACACACCAATCCATGCAGAAAAAAACTTTTTAAAATTAAATGTTAAAATTTGTACTCTGGACTAGAGGTTGACCATTAAGGGTTTTCTATGGCCAATTCAGAGAAGCCGATGGCATCACTGACTTTTTTGGACCAATATGTAGGGCCAATTTTCATTATTTTATTAAAGAAATGTATAAAAAATATTATATTTATATAATGCTTATTAAACTGAAAAAATGTGTTAGAATTAGACAGTAAGAACAGTTAAAGATGAAGTTTTTTTTAGAAAACCAAAAAGGCCATTTCAGTCAAACTTGCAAGTACAGCTTAGGGAGAGCTACAAAATGCATTTGGATTTTTTGTTCTACAAGTTTCTGTGCCAGAGAAATGAGCAAAATCTTTTTTTAGTGCCATTTTGAGCTTTTCAGACTGAGATAAAGCAATTTTGGATGTTCTCTGTGATCTGCAGTGTAAGATGTCCAAACTGCTAAGATGGCTGCGAAAGTTGGGGTCCTTCGGTCACATGGTTGTCCGGACCAAAAATTGTCAAAAAAAAGTGCACGAATCAATGGCCGATTGTCTCAAAAAAAAAACAACAACAACAAAAAAAAAATCCCTCTTCTCTGGACTAACTTTGGTCAAACATTTCATGTGATTTAAGGCTCTGATTGGTTATTTCAACATGCAAAGTTATCTGTCACATGCAGCAACAGTATTACTGCCATGCAAGCAGTTCTTTGTGATTATTACTGGAAAAAATATAAATTTGTGACACATTATTGACACATGCATACGTATGTTGCATGTTGCTTTCATGATGCCTATGTTTTTCATATACTGTGTAGCCTTAGGAGCTAATAAACTAAACAGCATAAACACCATAATCCAGCTTCATATCCATGTACACATATTATAGTCATGTATGAATCCTGAGTAGCTGAAACTGTTGGAGGATAGACAGAGCTTGCGAGGGCGAGGAGGTCACCGGTACGCCTCCTCATGCTCATCTAATACCTCCATCTGCTCCCGGGCCCTTTCCTCAAAGCTATGACCTTCTTAATGTTAAACACAACAAACAGCCGGCCGCCCACCAGTCCTCAGGCACTTTTCTCTGGGTAACTATCCCCCTCTCTTCATCACCATGCACAGGCCAATGAATGTGGTGAACACGTCAGTCGGTGCGTCGAACTGCGGACGCTGATCCTTGCTGCCGAGCAACCGCTGCTTTCCTCCAAGGTTTTATAACCCTTCACTCGACAAAGAGAAACACTTACTTTACAAACACAAAACCCTCTGTTACTGTGCTGCAGGCATTTTGTGTGACCTTGGACGCCTCTGATCTGAAATCATTCACCGTTCTGACTTTTTAGGTAAAATTTCACACTTCCACTTCTCATGCTTTTAATCTCTCAAGTCTAAGAACAAAATGTATGAAAGGAACAGTAAGGCTGGATCAAGCCTTCAAGATATTAGAGAAAAGATGTGAGTTGTGAATACTGTTCCTACACTTAAGACACCTAAGCATTTATAGAGAAGCAGCCTATAGTTTAATGGACATCTAAACTCATGTTTTTCACTAAATGAATTATTTTTTTTTTTTTTAAGAATTCACTACAAGCATTGGTGCAAGATCTGTGTACATGTTTTTAGCCACTTGGGCCTTTACCATGTGATACTAATATACTATATATTGCATTTTTTGTATAATATTGTATGGATGATAGATGTTTTTCTTTTGTTGTCTCATATTTCTCCTCTGTGCTGCCTGTAAACTGCCTCTTGGCCAGGTCGTCATTGAAAATGAGAATTGGTTCTCAAAGGGCTTACCCGGTTAAATAAAGGTTAAATAAATAAAGATAAAAAAAATGAATGAGTTATTTATCTCCACTTTGCTGTGTAGAAGCCAGAGTCTGCTATATAAGAGCCATTGCATCATCCAAGCACAGCTTATATTTTATATGATGACACTTTATAAGAAGCAGAATCTTCAGAGTGTTGCCATTGACCTGAATAAAAATGTGAATCTCTGTCTGCTGGTGCAAGAAGATGGCAGTATTTCAGTCTGCTGCTGTAATACATAAGTAAAAGAAGTATATTGTTTATTCCCCTTAGTCTCAAGACACCTATATTTTTAATGCAAATTATACACAAATGTTCTCTATTAAATTGTGTTTGTGTAAGTCAAATGCAATGTTAATAGCAGAAAGCAACAGATAAGCAACAGAGTAAAACCAGCTGTTAATAATGAACGCTAGCTTTGTTTTCATTGCATTATTCCGTCCATTTCTTTTTTAGTGAAAACATGTTTCTTTTATATTCTTATTGACTCTTCTGCAAGGAGATAAGCCCTGCATTTTAGTAAACATATTGTAGCTGAAAATCCTTCTACCCATTTGTTACTGATGAAAATGTGCCTGAAAATGTGGCATACTGATCCATCCCATCCCCCTTGATAAAAAAATAAGCTCCAAATTGGCTGCATTGCCGATGTAGAGTACACAAAATAAAAAAATACTGCCTTTAATGTTTGTTGATATTTCATCCATTTTCATTTTTGATAAACAGGGCTACAGTTCTAGTCTCATCCATTTGCATCTGTTTAGTCATTTACTTGACCACTGATGATGATTGACAAGCACATGATGAATTAATAATGCAAGAGCTATAAAAAACCACACGCATTTACACTATAAGGTCAAACTGTGGCTTTAATGAATGTCTTTAAAAACATGAGCTCAAACTAAACTGTGTCGTATCCTCTGTAAAGTTGGACACAAACAGAGCCTGGGGTGTACACAGCCACAACAAGGAAGCAATCAGAAAGAAGGGGGATCATGATTGGATCTCCAAATATAATTTTCCATTACAGCTCGACTGCACTAAGCCCAGAGGCTGCCTCATTAAGGAAATGTAATGATTTCATTCATTAACTTTGAAGTAATTTTCCGTTGTCTGTAACTGTATCCAGCCTACTCAGACTTTACTGTGACTGCTGCTGCTATGGAGTAGCAGCATCTATATTCAATAAGAAGCCGCCAGTATTCCCAAAATATCTTCTGGAAAATAGGAGGTGGTTTCTGCTTTAAATACTTCACTTTTCACCCTTTTAAAAATGTTTGGCTTTTTGCTGCTTTTCTGCCAAGAGTTGGACAGAAAGATTGATGCCACCCTCATATTTGTGTGGTAAACACTGAGCTGCAGCCAAAAATGGGTGTTTTTCTTCAAGGCTTTATGGTGCCAGACACAAGAAACAATTTAAGATTTATGTGCGTAGGTGCCAAGGTAAGGTAAAGCTGAAGTCAAAGTAGGTACTCATTAGTTAAAAGATTACAATAAAAAACAGTTTTGGATTTTATGACAAGAAGTACCACTATGGGGGGGTCACAAGCCAGTCCAGTCCAGTCGCTTTGTGCCAGTCCTTAGCCCAGATAAATGGAGAGGCTCGCTTCAGAAAGGACAAAATCATTATGCAAATACACGCTAGAAAGCAGATGATATGCTGAGAGGAAAGACAATGCCAAGACGTGAGAATACAATTTACAAACAAATGTGCAGTGTGCAACTTTAACTATATTCTTTTAATTACCCAACAGTTTTTTGTAATAAGAATGGTCTGAGAATGAACAAGACTGTAGCTCATCTCTTCTTGATTATTAAGGAATTTTACAGAGGAGAATATTCAGGATGTACCGGCAAGATTTGGCCAAACAGATACTTATAAGAGGGTCAGATCCCATTTGAAATCACAGCTACACCAACTGTCAAAGTGCACATTCTTGTGCAAGTCTATCTGCCTACGCAGCAAAGTAGCTCAAAAAATGAGAAAAGACGAACTCAAATAAATACTGACAATGGATTTTCACAGACATGACGAAAGTGGGTTCCAGTCACTGCACTGGATGAGGTTTCAGCTTTAATCAAAAAATGGCCCACCAGTCTCATCAGCATTTCAGTAGCGTAGTCTGTAACTCTAACTAATGAAGGCTTTAACCCTAACCCTATACTTCAGGTAAATGAAGAGCGCCTTGTTGTTTTTTGTTTACCTTTTCCTTAGCAAAGCTTAGTCTGTACATTTGAGCATCTCCTATGTTCTCAGTCCACAGATGACCCTTTCATTAGTTAGTCTGAAATTTATTCCAGTCTAAAGTTGAAACCAATCCACTATTTTATATTAGCTATACATGGTCAAAAACACAATGTTAAAACAAAGAACTCGTTAAGTTTTGTATGTGGGGCACACTGTAAGAAAAAAAAAAGACAACAGATGTAAACTCATTGCAAATAAACAAAACCATATCCTTTAGTACTTGCTCAAATGTCACTCCAGTCTTTGCAGATATATTATGATGTATCCTTGTAAGCATGAAAAACACTGCTGCCAAGAGTGAAGTCACCATCCTCTGAAAAAGAACTTACTTTTCTCTAAACGTCAAGTGCCTCATTTACGCTTCTCCAATGAGATGCTAAAACCCGTCTCCTCTTAGCCCACATACGTGGAGTCTATACAGGAGACAGGCATCAGTAATGAATAAAGCTGCAGACTGACAGCTCTCTGCTCATACAAGACCCTATTTAAAGTGTCTGTGCAGGCTTCACAGTAGTCACTGACTCCATGTTACACCACAAGCTCTTAGAGCAGACCCATGAATAATTTACCTTGGAGGGAGAAAGGGAGTCCTTACTCGCAGTGTTTTGGAAATGTGATTTTAGGCATCCCGGTCTGTTTAATAAAGAGACAACAGCAGCTGGAACAAACAGATTTGCACTGACTTTGAAGGTAGCGGCTCTGCTCCATGAGCCAGTTTTAATGAACAGGAGGCAGAAAACAGGTCAAACCTCCCACAATCCTCTCCACTGCATCTTGGCCTCGTTTGCAATTCCAATGGAGTGTTGTTGATGATGATACCACTAATCACTAATGATAATAAAAACAGCAGCGACAGGCAGCGCTGTCAATCTGGGAACACACACATCCAATGAAAAAGGTACATCAGTTAACAGAATATAATAATAGTTTAGGGTTTTTCAGTCATCCTTACGCTATTAAAATGTACAACAAAGGAGAATCAAACAGAAGCGGCCAATGCAAAAAGTGATTAATTTAATGTCACAAAAGATACCCTGAGCTACCACATTTAATACAAAGCAGAGCTAGTACAAAGAATGGGGCGCTCAGCAAACCATTTAACCTGCTCACAATAGTGTATGCTAATTGTTATACATGAATAAGAAATATATGAGAATGGATAATATATGTAGTCTATAGATTAGTGGGAATGGAGCCGACAGTGTGTACTACCTTACAGACACAGACACGACCCAGGTGTTCTGTCACTCTGGTCCAAGCTGTTAAATTATGCGAATGAGTGGCATTGCTGCGCAGGTGTAAAAAACATCTTACGTAGGTTACAAACTGTCTGGATGGAAATAGCTCTGCTGCTGGGGTCGCAATCAAGCATAAACAACAAATTCTGAGTAATGGCCGTCTGAGCAAAGTGAGCATTTGTTTTATTATTTTGTCCATTAAAATAAAATACTGCGACAAGAACTACACCAGTAGGGTTATGAACAATTGTCAAAGCTGTATCTTTTAGGTAGACTACAACAAAATCCAATAAAGATAATAAAACAGGTGTAAACTGTACATACACAAGTGGTTTCCAAATTGTGCGTTGGGACCCCTGTGAGTCGCTGGGAGGCTGAACAGTTTTTAATGTTCATCCTATTTGACTCCTAAACATTGGGTTAATTAGATAAAAACAATTTAAATAGGATTAGAAATGGGTCTGCTCCTAGTTGAGGGATGATCTTATTGGTTAGCCATCTGTGCTCCTATCCCAACCTGTGGGCCCCTTAACCTCACCCCACTCCCCTGTCTGGATGAAGCCAACTCCTGCATCCTTACAGACTTGAACTATGATACAACAGATGAGCTAGTGGACTTTGACAGTCCTTGACACATTTATAGCCTGTCCATCCTGGGAGAGGATATCTCCTTCAATGTGTTTTTCTTTACCAAGAGTCTAATGCCTGGTTCACACAGCAAGATCTTAAAATTGTCAGAAGATTTTCAAAACCTGAGCGAGCCCACACATGGCGATAAAAATCAAAGCCATCACAGGTTTGGTCCTACAGTGTGTGGTGTGGGGCCACACGGCAAAGACACAAACAGATTTCACTCAAACATTCCCAGGTCAGACGAGAAATTTCGCAAAACCTCACGAGATTAAACGTGACTTTGGTGTACACAAACATGGCAGACGACAAAGAAGCAATTGCTATAGTTTGTGGACTATTTCTAACAGAGAAAAACAATACAAAAAGAAAAGGCGTTGTTTTGATTTTGGATTCCCCTCCGTGCTTCGCTTTCTGATTGGCTACACGTCACATTCAACAGGGTGTCCTGTGGACAAACGAGACAATCCAACATGCTGACTATCCCCGATTTGAGATTGGAGCGGTACCGACGTCCTTCTGAGCAGACCAGAACAATCTTAACAAACCACAGACAGCAGGAATATCTGATAAGATTATCTTTAGTGCCATTACGATAATCGGGGCATCCTTGAGATTGTCGGAAGGGGAGAATCGGGTCAAAAATCTGCATAATTATCTTGCCGTGTGAACCAGGCTTAAGGACAGGGGATGTCCTGGGTCTGTTTAGTTTAGAGTAGTTACTGTTTATGTTTGATAGTGTGACTAATTGTTTGTAAAGCCTTTTGAGGTAACTGTTGTGATATTTAGCTATATTAAAAAGAATTAATGAATTGAATTCAATATGGCGTTTCAACATTGAATCAATGACATCTGAAAGTAGCAGCAGTGCAGCAAAACAGCATAAAAAGACTAAACAGGGAAAAAGAACGTAAAGAACGTATAATACTTTTTATTGTAATGGCATAAAGGTTCACTTGTACTTTAATAAAACAAATGCAGGAAGGTCTTGGGAATGAAGGAAGTAAAGAGGAAGACTGAATAAAAAGCTACTACCTAATCAACACATCTTCTGGGTTTCACCAATTTCAATTGCACTGATTTCATTTTCCTTGAAATAATGAGCCTGGACCACACCTGGAGCAGAAACAGCTTGACAGTCAATTTCCTCATTACTTCTGAACCTCTAAAAATGTTCCTTTCCTAATGTGGCTCTAATTTCCCAGAAAGGAATAACATATTTTAAAAGCCCTTGAATTAAAGTAAAAGCAGGGAAAGTAGTCTTGCAGTATTTCTCTCCACCTCACATAAAACAAATGGACATACTCACAATAAATGCACAAGGGACATTTGCATGGCCTGTTTGTTACTTCACTCTAAGAAAAACACTATTTATGCATTCCCCGTTGCTTTCATTTACAGCCAGCAGCCTACTTCTCTCGTTCATAATCAGAGATGAGACACAAAAAGCACGTCACCAACCCCCAGATTTATAAGTGGATGGTTGTTTGAAATAGACGCCAGTTTCACATGTGAGGAGCTGTGTGATAAACAGATGGATGAGACTGCAAAAGGCGCTGCGTATTCAGACTCAACAGGCTCGGACACTTTCACACCGCTAAAATCACAAAAATCATGGAAGCAAGCAACCCCCCTCCATCTGGTGACAGGAGGGTGTACACGCGTGGCAATTATCGGAGCATGGCTGTTAGGATCATCCATGAGATCCGGAAAATAAATGAACTATTATGATAATGATATGACCTGAAATCAAACCAGAGATCTTCTAGTTTAAGGATTAATGCTCTGTGTCTCGCAAGGGTGACAACTAATTATGTCCTTTACTGATCCCTTGTGGGTGCAGATAGTATCTTTGGCCTTATATCGCAGAAAGTTACAGAATCCCATATGCTGGATTTAACCAGTCCAACCTGCCAAGAAACCAACCAATGCTAGTTCATTCATTAATTTTCTACCACTTATTCCCGTTAGGGGTCGCGGGTAACTTTGGGCCATAGGCGGGGTACACCCTGGACAGGGGCCAGCTTGTCGCAGGGCTGACATTCATTCAGTCACCAGTTCACCTAACACATGCATGTCTTTGGACGGTGGGAGGAAGCCAGAGTACCCGGAGAGAACCCACGGTAGCACGGGGAGGACATGCAGACTGCAGTACAGGTAATACAAAAAAATTTAAATATATTAGGCTACTCCCCAAGAATCATTGGAGATGGAGAAACACTGAAGTAGCTCTTGGAGACTTGTTTTTTCAGCTCTTGTGTGCTGTCTCCTCCCTGCATGTGACGCTGTCTGCCCACCCACTCTAAAGAGAGAGAGGGAGAGACCGAGTGAGAGAGGAGGGACAGTCAGCGGCAGCCAGTCTGTTTCCATCTCCCAGTTCAGTGTAGCTCCTCTGGCAGCCTACACCTCACCCTTCCTCCTCCTCCTCCTCTAACACCACACTCCACACATCCAGTCTCAGTGTACGGCAGCTGACAGCTCACAGCAGGAGCACCCCGGTCCTTAACAAAGCAGTGTTAATTCGATCTCCACGTTGGCAGCCCGCTCTGAGGCTGGTCTGAGGCTGGGGACGCAGACTGGAGAATGGAATGGAACCTACGAAGAATGGAGAGTGAACTAAGGCACATCAACCCGGACTTGCTCCAGCCCAGCAAAAGCTTCAAAAAGCCCTCATCCGGCACCATCACTCTCAATGTAGGTGGCTTCCTTTACACGGCACACCGGACCACCCTTGCCAAGCACCAGGGCTCCTTTCTGGAAGAGTTGGCCAACGGTAAGAAGCCAGTACAGCATACCGACTCTATGGGAAACCCCTTTATCGACAGAGATGGGCCCGTCTTTCGGCACGTTCTCAACTATCTCCGAACCGGTGAACTCCAGCTGCCAGACGACTTCAGGGAGGCGGGGCTTCTCCGAAAAGAGGCAGACTTTTACCGACTGAGCGAACTTGTCGACTTGGTGTCCGAATGGGAGACTCACAGGGCGGCGCTGAAGGAGCCAGCATTTTTGGAGGTGACGGACAGCCACGAGAGGTCCCAGGGCCTCAAAGTGTACTGCAGCGACCATACCTTCATCGACAAGGTCAAAGGGCGGCTGGTGCAGATCTCCAAAAGCCGCCTGGACGGTTTCCCCGAAGAGTTCGTGGTGTCATCCAACGTGATCCAGTTTAAACACTTCATCAAGTCGGAGCCCGGTTCGAGGCTGGTGCTAAAGGAGGACAGCACTTTCCTGTGTACTCTTGACTGTCTAAAACTAGAGACCGTGATGCTAGCGCTACGGTCCGGCTTTAAGCTCATCACCAGCCTAGATAGCAGTAAAGGCTCTGTGGTGGCAGCTGAGGCCTTGCACTTTGTAAAGTAAGATATTAATAAATTGAATTAGAAGAGGTAACGAAAGCTATTGGTGTAGGTATTGGCTTGAACTATTTGTAAAACTTGTACTGAGTTGTGAACGCAGGGAGTGTGTGCGGAGCCTGTTAAACTTGTTTTTTCAAAAGTGTTTATAAAACTGCGGCACAGTGTTGGCTTTTAAATGCAGGATTTCATCATTTTGAGTGACTCCACAGCACAGTATTTCAGCAACAACCTTGGCACAGCTTTGTCATGTCGTAAATATACAGTTTAAATGATTTATGTCCGTCTAAAGTGCATTTGGTTTGGACCACACTAAGAGTACTCGATCAATACCAAGTTGTAATGTGGATTTGAGCAACAGTGGTGTCATTCACAAACTCCTATGGCTTTCTCTGTGGATCTTTGTCTCTGCACAAACACTGCTACTGCTGCTCCGTCAGAGGCTGCTAAAAAGCCTTCAAAACCAGCTGTGATGTGCACTGTGGTGCCAGTCAGCTCCTACTCCAGTCTGTGCGCGTGGCTGTGTCATGATGCTATAGTGTGTTCAATGGGTTTAATAGCTTGTGGTTTATTAGCCTCTCTGGAGCCCTAAATAAAATTATCATGTACCAAGATTGTATTTTTCCAGTTTGGACAAAAACCTTCATTTATTCATAATTCGTACAATGTGGCACAAAGAGCTTCAGTGCTGAGTGAGAACTGTGACTATTGTAAGGGCTTTGAATCTAGCATGATGCATGTGCACTAAACTGTGTTTGTTAGTGCTGTGAGACTCTGTGAAGTCAGTGCGACACGATGCCTCTTCATTTTACATGTGACTATTTTACAAATAAAGTGACACTGACAATCGTGGTGAGAATTCAGGTCTGATTTTAACAACAAATCCTAAACAAAACATCTAGGTGTGGCTGCTAAATGCCTCACAAATTTGTTTACAGCTTACAACACAAAGTAATACTGATGTTGATATTACATAGATAAGTGTAATGGCTTTAATCCAGACAGAACAAGTCTCAATGGGTTAACACTAAGTCAGTTTTTGTTTCCAGAACCTTCTCACATTTACACTTTGAGCATGTGTTAAAATGCTGTTTTTCCAGGTGGGACTTAGGTGTGCAAAAAAGTCACAAATATAAAATGTGCCTGCATGATTTTCTAACAACTAATGTGTGTAATGACAAAGGGTGTGATGTTCCTGGGTTCATCCTTGAATTACAAGCATCACTTCAAACAGCTCTGTTAGTAGCTGTCAATTAAAGGTTTTCTGACTTGGAAACATGCAGAAATAAACTATGTATTAAAAAGGAAATATCAAAGATTATTGTAAAATATATGAATAACAGATGTGTAACTGCATCCTCAAAGCAGAACAGCAAACAAAAAGGCCATTTATAATGCTTTTTGAAAGCATGTGGTACTGCATTTCATGTAAATGATGTAACAAAGCAAACATCAATTACTCCATAAACACACAATATATGGTGAAGCATTAACATCCCAGACTAATGTTTTATTATTTGATGTCACCAATGTGAGATTAGAGGTTGTTTTCAGTCACATAATGATCCGACTAATATTTAGCACTGTGGCTGATTGTTCACTAAGGCTTTATTTCCGCTGTTTTTCAAATGTCCTGTGGAAAAGCTATAGTTAATGCTGTCCTAATAAAAGGAGATCATCATCATCAGACAGATAAGAGAGTGTGGCTTAATGAAAATGCCCGCATCTATATAATGACACAGCGGGTTGGACTGGCTCTGCAGTGGCACAGTGCAGCAATTTCACCTGCTCAAACCACTAGGGACCCTTCACAGCTCACAGTCCATGCTGTGGTATTTTAAAAGTAGGACAGTCACCCTCTTCCCTCAAGGAGGCCCTCATTTTATTTCACTGCACAGATGTGTGTCGCCATGCATACAAGTATTAATATAGTACAAATATTACTAAAAACAGACTTGATCAGCTCCACCACCAAAAAAAACCCAAAAAAACACACAAGGACTAAGCAGCTTTTTCTCACAAAGATAATGTTTGCACAGTCACTTAGGCATGAAAAGCATCAATTAAACTGAATTAAGTCAACATGCATTTTATATTGCTGTGTAACATATAAGGATACAAAAGCCATTGTAGGAGTGGATAATGCCATTACATGTCAAGAGAAGAGTATGCTGGTTTGTATTTTATGCAACACATCAAGATCCGTTTATAGAAACATGTGGGAGTAAATTTTTATAGATTATCAATACAAAAATTAATTCAGACATTTTAAAGTATGTATCCACTCTTCAGAAATTGTTTGTGCTTTTTGAGCTTCCTCTTGTCCGAGCTCGTGGAGAGAACAACAATGAGGCACCTCTGAATGAGCAGCACTTCTCACTGTATGGCTCTGCCCCCTCCACAGAGACTCAAACCATCTGTTCCAGCAGCTACTGTCGTCAAACCAGAGCGGTGCACCGGCCCAATGAGTCACTCACCCACACACAACTCTGACATCAGAAAAACCTCACAACCAGCGCACTACATGTGCAACAATAGGGGGTTACACTGAAGAAGTGAAGCAAAGAGTATTATGGTTATACTACAATAGTGATGCAATAGTGAACTTCTTGGTACATTATGGCCGCCCTTGTGACAAACTCTTTGGCTTTTAAATAATTGTCCAGAACAGATAGAGTGGCCTGCCTACATTTTGTACTAGCTTAGTCCTGATTTAGTCCTGGTTCTGCTCTGGGTTTCTTTGATTTAGTCCTTGGTTTCAAACTCACTTAGTCCAATTAGATCTGCTTTAGTCCTGATTTAGTCCTGGTTTAGTCCTTAAATTCACATTTTTGATTGAGTCCAGGTTTAGTCCAGATTCTGTTCTGGTTTTGTTTTGGTTTAGTCCTTGGTTTCAAACTAAATTTAGTCCAAGTTAGACCTAATTTATTCCTAAATGTAGTCCCAGCTTAGTCTTTGTATACTCCTGGTTTCACACTAATTTTGTGGTAGTTTAGACTTGGTTTAGTCCTGAATTTTGTCTTGGTTTAGTCCTTGTTTTCACAATGTCCTGATTTAGTTGTGGGTTACAATATAAATGTCATCCTATTAAGCTTTGGTTCAGTCATTACCATTTATTTTTAGTACCATAGGTGGCATTTAAATACAGTTGCAGTCAGAAATTTTCAACCCCCATAAACTCAAAAGACACCACAATTGAGTGAATGAAAGATAATGAGAATATATGAATAAAAACTCATTAAACAACATAAAACGTTCATTGCCACATATCTGACTTCTTTTGACAACAGAAGTCAACCCAACCTTGAAGTTCATGTCCCCGGCGACTACCAACAAGCTTCCCTCACCTTTCGACTGGAATCCCTGCCCACTACCCCTGTGCAAAAGCACCCAGCTCAGTGACGTTTGATGGCATCCAGGCTGCTACGGCCCTTCGCAAATCACACCAGACTTTCAAGAGGTTTAAATCTGGTGACTGAGAAAGCCACTCCAGGAGGCTCAAGGATCCCCAATCAAGCCTTGGTTGACCTGCAGGTGTGCTTGGGAGCACTGGAGGGTTGAATATTTCTGAGTGCAACTGTATCCATTCATAATTTGTGTGTGTGTGTGTGTGTGTGCGCGCAGTATTAATGTACAATATCTGTAACAACAGTCAATAATTATGTTAAGATATGAGAATCCAATGAGCATATTTGAGCTGATTATGTCTCGCTGCTGAGCGGTGTGCGTGCCGAACGTGCACGGCTCATTTAAGTAGAAAGAGCCAGCTCTCACACAGACGCCCAAATCACAGTAAGGAAGAGTTGCAAATTGGTTCATTCAAATTCCTTGTTTGTCCATTTGGAGCAGGCCTGAGTAGACGCACACTAAATAAAAAAGGTTGCACAAGGAGTAATTGCGGCTGTCATTTAATCACACAGCTGTCCTTTTTAGCCCTTCACAAACAACTAAATCAATACACACTTTTCAGGAAGAATACTAAAGGACTAAAGGCTCAAATGCAGCAGCAACCTCACAGGGACTATTAACTCTAGAGAAGAGCTTAAATATTCAAACTGCAATGAGAATAATTTCAATGATTTTCAGGCTTCGTGCTGCTTTTAATTGAGTGCCTAAAATCATGAGAATCATTTAAACAGTTAGGAAAGGTCACAAATGGCTGAATGTAGAAAGTTTGTGTTTTTCATGTGGACCATGATCACTGTCTAGATCCAGGGTACTGCCTTGACAGAAGTCTGTAAGCTCCAAGTGCTTCTAGATTTCATGTAGGTTTTGCTTTTTTTCCAATCATAATGTAATTTAAATGCTTATTTAAATGTTATATTGGTTATAAATGTGTTGTGTTCTTTTATGGTGGTGGTTAATGGTATTGTTCTTTTTCCCGAATAGCCATGGGCAATTACATTAAACTTTGTCCTGAATCATTAAGATATATTATCTGGTGACGCAAATAATATTTTGTCAACAAACCATTTACAAATGAGTCACTGACACAGACATTGGTAGAAAGTGAAATAAAACTGAATTAGCAATACATTTGATATCACTCTCTCCCAGTATAAAATACATTATATACTGGGCTCCACTTGTTTGGACCAGAACCAAAACTGTGCTGTTCATACTCGACTGAGCCACATCAAACCCAAGCTCTTTAATTGCACATTACTTTCATGAATCTTTAATGATGACTGCCATGTTGGTTATTAGCAGGTCCAACGCTTCATCAAAACGCTGCCTCGAATGACAGCACAGGGGGGCACGGCTGCCATTAGAGATTCAAATACACCTGAAAATGTTATTAAAAATACGCTTTTAATCTTTTCAGTCTCAGCCTCTACACTTCAATGTGTTCACTCTGCAGGTAATTCACTATGATGACTTAGCTACAACCATTAAGATCTCACAGCAGCCTTGTAACAAATGCTTTGTCCAAAAAAATGTGGCCAGTCCCTTCCAGCAGCTCAAGTTCTGCCATTGATCCAGTAGGCACAAATTTACTATTTAATTAGATTTGCTGCTTTGTAGAGGCCACAAATGTCAGCCTAAAGCAATGCCATCACAATTTACTGCCACTTCAATGACCAGCTGCTCATTTCAAAAAAGCCACATAAATCCCCTTTGTGTGATTATTACTTTCACATGCCCTTACAGCAAAATGTAGTTCGCGCAATGTGTTTTGTTTTTGGCTTCATAGTGAGGACACTTGTTTGGTTTATTAGAGCCAGTCTTTATTTGTGGTCAATGAGCAACCATTCTTTATTCATTTTCTACCACTGGCCCTTTCCCAGTCAGACTTGGGCCAATCACCGCTGCTTGGGGCATATGTGGTACCATCCTGGACAAGCATCAGTCACAATCACTAGGATAGTATGTGTAAACTTGTCTCTATTCAACATACTCTACCATTATTGGCAACCAAAACCCACTCAAACGCTCTTACTTACATATCCCAGCATCACAGAATTTAGAGGAAAGGTGGGAATCAATGTCTTGCCACCAGAGAGAAAAGGGATTTTACCTGTCAACTTTTCAATTTTTTAGACAACCCTCTCTGTTCCCTGTGCCTTTGGTAAAGTTCTTTTCAGATGTAGTTTAAATAAGTCACCAGTCTAGCTTTGATTATGGCCCTCACTGGCCCTGGCATGTTTTTAATGAGCTCGGGCTTACCCAGGGAGTCATTTATTTACTGAATCTCTAAATGTAAATGCTTGAAAATTGCATACAAAGATTTTAGTTGATATGTATATTAGTTGGACAAGACTTTGAACCACTGCAGAGCCACTACTATCTACACATCTACACATTTGGGACAGACTCCAGTCACATCATACCACTGTTTTATGTTTTCTTGTTTGTGTAGTACTGCTGGTGCTTTGCCAGATTAACATACCTCAGATTCCCATCTTTCAGTTTAAAGTGAAGAGAAGGTGATGAAGGTGAGGAAGAGGAAGAAAAGGTCGGGACACATTACACTATCTGATCAAACAAAAGGAAAAATTTAGAAACAGAAGCAACGAACAGATGAAAAAAATTGAATCATAGCGACTGATTTTTTTATTTATTTTGGGGTTCTTTTTATTTGTTCTCTTACGTGACCCTATTTTAAGGTGTCTGAGCAGTCTTTCTTGATATAATTATTCCTTAAAGTGAGAAGAAGGATGTATAGTTTTTGTAAAGAAATGTTTCCAGACTTTTTTCATGGTATCCATATTTCAAAATAACAAAAAGCTCAACTTCCTGGTTTCATTTAGTGCCGTTTGATCTTGTAACAGATATTTTTAGTTTAGTTTTTTCTACAAAGTTTTAGTCATTGAGCTCATAGTCTTCTCCCATTTTAGTGTCTGTTTGATAAAGCCAATATACCACAAGTTGAAAGCCATACATCCATACACAACTGATACATAAGGCAATACTGCATCTGTGATTTTGCAGGGCACAGGAAAGCTTCCAGCTGAGCAGCATTGAGGCCAAAGCCAAGCAGCTTTTCACGGTCCTGCTGAAAGTGTTAATCAACACGTTTTGACACAACACGACAACAGTCTGCTCTGCACCACATCTCTCTGAGGTTCTGGGATGTCTTCATGTACTAGTTTGATCTATTTATAGAGTTTTTTTAAGTGCTGATACCATGTCCATTAAGCTGTATGTGTAATATATAATTTCTTGTGTGATGTACCTGTTTATGTTGGAGAAGAATAACCATCAGTAAACGACCCTCTGACTATGTATAAACTTATGGAAAGAAATGGCTAATTATGATACACTCTGTTGAATGCCAGACAAATGGTGGGTGAGCAGCTTTTAACAGTGGAAAGTTTTGTTGCTGCTGACTAAAACCCACCCACACAACACTAAATTATTTTTCTACAGAAATCTCGCTTAAAAGCAATATAAACATATGCAGTATTTGACCTGTGGTTGACACACACTTTTAGAAAATAGATACTAATTAAAAGCCAATATCCAATTTCCAGCTATGTTGTGGATTGATCTGATAACAACGTGGGATATTTAATTCATGGGTTCGTGTGAATGCACCTTTACAAATCCATTGTCGCATAATTCAGGCCAAATGGATTAACACAGCATGTGGTTGTCAAACAGACTGTGGGCAAAATTTAGAAAATATGCATTGATTGCTCCCGGTTTACATATGAGGTGGGGGCACAACCACTTCATCACAAAGCTAACATCCATTGCCATACACACTTACATTATATTCCTATTGGCAGTCTACATTTACAAATTCACCTATACGTCCATATCTTCACACAGCAGCAGGCTCTGCACAGTAAGGCCAGTTGCCTCCAATTTTTTTGATGAGTCATGACTGCTAATCGTGTATAAATATTTAGGATTTAGCTGAGGATAAAAGTTCTGTTATCTTTCCATAAACCAGAACAACAGGTAGATCAGGCAAGATTTATTACTGCTTTGGGTACCTAAAAAATGGAAACGATGAACCAAGTAACTTTAAAGGAACATAAGAAATTAATTGTTCTGATTCACCTCCTGCATTAATAAATACAAATTTGCAAATGTAAAACATGAAAGAGCACAATGCACACGAAAAAAGCATAAGCAGGGAGTAGTATTTTTTATCAGTATTTTTTATCATTTCTACAGAGCTTAAGGCCAAAGAGCCAAAGGTCAAGACTAAAGCCAATATTTACCGTCCTTAACTCCAAAATATATAACTCTATAAATATAGCTTTGTTTGAGATTAACCTTTTCATTCCTCAAACAACCTGCATCTCTGACAGACTCTCGCACCGACAACAGAACAGTACCGCATTTATCTAAGTCCTTTTAAAATACAGTACCGCCTGTCATCACGTGCGGCTTGTGTGGGGGCCACAGCAGGGGTCCAACAAACCTTTATTTTAAGAACCACAGATGACATTTTGTGCAGCTAAACAATTGCTGGCTCACTCTCACACTTTTCCACCTTGGGCAACAACCATTGCTGCCCTGATGCACACTGACTGAGCTCCACACAACACATTGACGACAAGGCAAAATAAATTTGAGATGAGCATTTTCAGCATGCCCTACACCTACACACATGCATCTGTGATCCACGTTTTACTTCTTCAACCTTGACAGCAATATTTTACAAACAGCATTACAGACTTAAAGTAAGCCTCTGTAGGAAACTTGTATGTCCATGTGCAGTAGTAAACAGAATCAATAGGGCCAAATAGCAGTATGTTTACACACGGTATCATAACACTAAAACATAAGCTTCATTACCCAAGGTCCTAAACCTTAATCCCAACAACATATTGATTTTCACAAGCTGCTATCCAATTAAAACAAGTAAAACTAAATCCCAGTGATTGTTAGACATAATATCAAAGTTTAGAGCTTACCTTACACTAGCTCTGAGTTCTATGTTGGACCTGTGTCATCCCTACGTAATCTATGCCTTGTAAAATCTTGCTTAAATGCATTGCCTCACACTGTAGCATTGTTGCCTCACAGCAAAGATCCTAGGTTTGATTCCCAAACCAGAATAAATAAATAAAGAGCTGTGGCATGAAGGTTTGCTGTGTCTGTCAGCGTAGTGTCCAGAGCATGGAGGCACTACCAGGAGACAGGCCAGTACATCAAGAGACATGGAGGAGGCCATAGGAGGGCAACAACCCAGCAACAGTACCGCTACCTCCTCCTTTGTGCAAGGAGGAACAGGAGGAGCACTGCCAGAGCCCTGCAAAATGACCTCCAGCCAGCCATAAATGTGCATGTGACTGCTCAAACGGTCAGAAACAGACTCCACGAGGGTGGTATGAGGCCCGACGTCTACAGGTGGGGGCTGTGCTTACAGCCCAACACCGTGCAGGGCGTTTGGCATTTGCCAGAGAACACCAAGATTGGCAAATTCACCAGTGACGCCCTGTGCTCTTCACAGATGAAAGCAGGTTCACACTGAGCACATGTGACAGACGTGACAGAGTCTGGAGACGCTGTGGAGAAAGTTCTGCTGCCTGCAACATCCTCCAGCATGACCGGTTTGGCAGTGGATCAGTAGTGGTGTGGGGTGGCATTTCTTTTGGGGGTTGCACAGCCCTCCATGTGCTCGCCAGAGGTAGCCTGACTGCCATTAGGTACCAAGATGAGATCCTCAGACTCCTTGTGAGACCATATGCTGGTGCGATTTGCCCTGGGTTCCTCCTAATGCAAGACAATGCTAGACCTCATGTGGCTGGAGTGTGTCAGCAGTTCCTGCAAGACTAAGGCATTGATGCTATGGACTGTCCCGCCCGTTCCCCAGACCTGAATCCCATTGAGCAAATCTGGGACATCATGTCTCACTCCATCCACCGACGCCATGTTGCACCACAGACTGTCCAGGAGTTGGCGGATGCTTTAGTCCAGGTCTGGGAGGAGATCCCTCAGGAGACCATCTGCCTCCTCCTCAGGAGCATGGCGTGGAGGCCACACACACTACTGAGCCTCATTTTGACTTGTTTTAAGGACATTACATCAAAGTTGGATCAGCCTGTAGTGTGTTTTTCCACTTTAATTTTGAGTGTGACTCCAAATCCAGACCTCCATGGGTTAATAAATTTGATTTCCATTGATAATTTTTGTGTAATTTTGTTGTCAGCACATTCAACTACGTAAAGAACAAAGTATTTAAGAATATTTCATTCATTCAGATCTAGAATGTGTTATTTTAGTGTTCCCTTTATTTTTTTAAGCAGTTTTTAGGTTTTGCTATTATGGTTGTTGAGCTGGGCGATATTGCCTAAAAAAAAAATCTGATTTTTTCACAAAAAATTCAATTTACGATTTTTGAAGACAACAGACAAATTGTCCAAAACAAGTTTACCTTTATTGCTTTGATTTCCATTTGAGGTTAAAGTACAATCAGACAAGTCAAATAGAAGAGATTTTGCGGGGGATTTTCTTAAAAGTTGAGCTAAAAGTTGTGATTTTTTATTTATTTTTTTATTCTATAATTCACAGGTTCCTTCACAGGAGCTTTTTCTTAAAAATATTAGCTAGAACTGTAAAAACTAACAAAATCTGTTTGTAAACATATGTGAGGTGGTAATTAATCTAATTAAAAATACCTGTATTTGAACAGGCCAAGTGTACCTACTTTTTTAAATGATACTGCTGTGTTATTAGGCTGTTTCTTTGGGCTATTACACTGCCTCTGATTCTGTTCCTCTCAGATCTTCTCTGGTGATTCCTGTTGTGTGCTGTAGAACATCCAGTCATTAAAAAACAGAGGAGGTTTGCTGTGCTATAGGTTTCTAGGAAGGGTATTAGCCTGCAATATTAACGTTTAAAGAACAATAACCTCAAATTTAATTGTTGTCCAAATATGCTACCCATTCAACTTTTTAGGCAACTATATCACCATGGCAACGCAGACCGGCTTTTCAGAGTGACACCAAACAAAACTAAAAAGTACTCATTCGTCTCCTCCTTCAGTCCCATCCACACGCGCTGCTGCTGCTGCTGGTGAGCACCTGCAACCTCAGGTGCGCTCGACCTCCGCGTGATAGCTCCGCGCTGCACCTCCTCATCGCACCTCCACGCCGCTTTGTCTGTGGCTCAAGGCTGATTTATACTTCCGCGTCTTCCTGACACCAAACTACCGCTGCTGGCTCGACGGCGTTGAAAACGCTTCATACTTCTGCGTTGCTCCTCTGCGTCATTCCATGCAGTCCCAATTCATCGCGAGACCAAGCAACCAATCACAGCGCTTGCGGTCCGCTTCGCCTTGATGCGTAGTTACATTTTTGACCAGGGGCACGTCAGGGCTACAGCGTAGGTTTTGAGAGGGCTCGCAGCAACGCAAAGGTGTCCGCGGGGCTAAGCCGTCGATTGACGCGGAAGTATAAATCAGCCTTCAGCCCGACCTCCGGCGCGCCTTACCGCAGCGCTGCTGCTGAGAGAGAAGCTGCTCCTCTCAGAACAGGGACTGACTTTGCAGAGGGGCGCTGTTTGTGCTCCGTCTGACGCCGCAAACCCAAACCAATTCCACACAACTGATGACACTGTGCCTTTCTTAGGAACAAGTTCTTCCCTGCTCGCTGCCATGTTGTTTGTGTACCTCTAGCGTGCGGAGGAAGGGCGCGCGGGCCTAGCCTACTATGAACTATGGGAGCCCAGAGCACCGTGGTGGACTTTTTTTTTTTAATTGATTTTTATTAAAACAAATTGACCTGCGCTACAAATTCGAATTAATCGAAAAAATCGATTTATCGCCCAGCCCTATATGGTTGCTTTGTCTTTTGCCTTGATCGAATGTTGGCATGTTAACAGTCAATGGGAGCAACCCTGACTCATGATCTCATAAGACAATTATACTCATTTATACTTCCATTTCATACGTTCCAAGCGTTGTTGGCATCACAGCATTTATACTTCCAACCATTTTCTATGTCAGTGTGTGTTTTATGTTAAGTAGAGATCGGGTGTCATCACATCGGTGGTAGGCAACAGTCAAACATTTTTCCAAGACAGAAGAAAAATAGCAACAACCACAACAAACATGGCAGCACTAAAGGAGATTTTTACACCACATTTACTGAAAAAGAGCCAAGAAAATGAGGCAAAAATAGCAGTGGTCAAACATTCACTACTTCTTAAAAAATTCTGGCCTTTCATCTGTTGCGAGCTGTTGAGCTGTATTCACCAGCGCCCCAATTGATCAACACATGTACTGCTCCATTTGTCCATATCTACAAGCTCTGGGAAAGCAGTTCAACATATGACAGAAGGAATGCATAAGACAGACAGAGGGCTCCGCCCATATCCTAATGCGTATCTAACTATTACTATGCAAATATGTAACTTCTTAAAGCTACCAGCTGCACTTTCTTATCTATTAAAATCCTTGATAACAGACCCTAGAAGACATTTATGTCTCACAATTTCATCATACAGTATTTAGTTTCTGTTTGTTTCTGTCTCACTAGGCTAACGATACACAAAACACATCTAAAGATCACATTACCATATCAGGCTCCCTTCTGGAGTCATATTTCAGTGGAGCTTGAAGATGGCACAGAGAAGAGAGCTGACAGTTTGAACAGCTCTGACAGTGACTGTGCCCCAGAGTTTTGAGCTTCATCAACAGCATGAGCCTGGAGACTATCCAAGATTAGCATAGGCACACAACACAGCCTCTTTTCCCTGACGTCAGTTCAGGCCACCAGAGCTTTATTAGAGCAGGACTTCAGTGCAATGACAGGAACTGCTTAACACCAACTCAGACTGTGGGCTGCTGTAACTCTGTGAATGAAGTGTGTGTTTGTAGTGTCGTCTGAAGCCTTTTTTAAGAGGGATCCAGTCGAGAGATGTTCCTCTTTAGGCCCTCAGTGGTTCAGGAGGCAAACTTCTGAAATGAGCCCACAAAGCTACTTCAATAGTCCACCTACTAAAGTCTGCACAGCATCCAACCAGCCTTCGCTGAGCTGCACACCAGGCTACTGCAATGGTGGAATTGGTGTAGTATTATAAATGTCATCACAACAAAAAACAGTAAAACATATGTCAAACTACACAACCTGAGAATAAACCAATCTTTTGTGTGTGAAATACCAAATCTTCATAGCTTTTTCCTTCTGGGGTCACCACAGCAAATCATTTGCCTCCAGGTATGCAGTGATTTGCATAATATGGCATATGTTTTACACTGGATGCCCTTCCTGACGTACCCTTCTCCTTATATCTGGGACCGGCAGATAGAGCACACTGGCTTGTGACTCCTTGACTTGATATTTATGTTCAATATTCTGAAGATCAATGGCAATGGTGGTGGTAGGAAAAGGCTGAGAAATCAATCATGTTGAGTTTGTTCTGGATCTAAAGTTTTGCAAATTTACTTTTTTTGTGACGACCTATCTGTTCACACCCTCAAAACTTGCTGTAGACCTTTTAAAGTACTAAAACCTCTCACTTCCATGGTAGGTTTTGAGTCCTTTGGCTCCGACACACACACATACATAAGGTTATGATGGAAAAAAACATCTTTAGATCAAAAAGTGCAGCAAAATCCATAAGCCTGACCCCAGGAGAATCCACATTTCATTACTGAGATTTTAAAGCAACATTATGTCCTTTTTCTCTTCCAAATGCATTACTTCTACTAAAATCAATACAATATTTGCCTCCAGTCATTTTGAAGTTTTTCTTGAAACTATAGCAACCCTTTAACCACACACTGCACCAAGCCAAGACAATTAATACATTGACAAATTATTAACAAACATCAGACATCTTACATTTTGCAAGATGAACATACAGTAACACTCCTATTTGCATTTGCAGTACTTCCTTAAATAGTTGCGTTCCTGAAAGATTACAGCCTCTTCCCATCAAAAGAATAAAAAGCCAGGCGCCATATCTCACAGTGCCGGTAAATATGTGAATAGTTGGTAGAAGGTGGTGGAATGTGAAGCATGTCATGATAACCCATAAAATTGCTGCCTGAGGAATTTCCCTAAAAGCACGATGTCAGCACTGCTACAACATTCAGTCCTGTCAGTCCTCACTCACTCATACCTGCCACACACTCGTTACCAGCTGCCTTGTGGCACTGTGGCAAAAAACAGCAGCCGCAGAAAAGCAAACATGAATACAGGATTATCACCCGTTTTTGATTACACAAATTTAATTGTGCTCACATGGCCGGATGTTAGCCTGTTGAGCCTTTCTACTTAAGCTCTAATTGTTTTATTCTGTGAAAAAATAGTCTGGTATCTGAGTTTCTAAATTTGACTTCCAGACAATGGAAAAATTGAGACAGATCAAATGTAATTTAAGGTAGTTTGAAAAACATATACTGGCCCTGTGGTGGATAAACAGTTTTTTGGTAGAAACAAGCTCCAATGGGAAGGATTCCAGACCCACACCTTTGAGTGGGTTTGGCTGGACAGGCTAAATATAGTATTAGTATTAGTAAGTCAAAAGGTTCAGCATTACTGGTTTATAATGATAAAATGTCCCCTATAATGGGGGTTAGTGTTATAGGGTGCCAAATAAAATTTTTTTAGCTTTTAACCATGATATAATGTTGTTTCCATGGAGCATTCACGTTTGTTTGAGTAATGCTGTTTGCAGAACCCATCCCTTCTTAAGAGTTGGAAACGCTCAGTCTCATGGCTCTACATAAACACGTGAAACCAGGAAGTGGACCTGTGCATTTCTAAAGCCCATACACTGTCCCCAGACTCATTAAAATAATTTTAGCAATTAAACTGCTGTCACTACAAAGAAGTTAGCTCATTTAACTGTCTGTAGCGTCATGTTGCTCATAGCCGTGATATAAAGCCATTTTAGGATCTGTCCAGTCCCCGATGTTGTCAGCAGGGGGCTTCAGACACGTTCTCTCCAAAGTCAAAGTAAGAGCTCCCCAACAAAAGACATTTTCCATATATATACATTATTTTAAGTTATGAAACATGAAATACCAATGCAATGGTGTCCAAAACTATTTCAAAAAGCCTGAAAAAAGCCAGCCATGCCCAGATAAATGGGAAGGGTTGCGTCAGAAAGGGCATCTGCCAAAAAACTATGCAAATCAGTGCATCTGTGCAGCGCCTAGGAAGCAGTGACATCCCCAAAAGGGAAAAGCCAAAAGGAAAAAAGACGACAAGTCAGGAGACTTTTCAAGAGAAATGATTATAAAGCAGTTCTGCAGCTCGTTTTTAAATCCTAAGAAATGTTACTCAAACTATACAAATAAAGACAGCTGTTGTGGTATTACAAAATGTTCAGATTTTCCAAAGTTTAGTGAAAAACTCCCTCAGTTGGAGTCATACAGTAGCAGTACATTACATCTGGCTCTTTTCTCCTCTAGCAGCTTCAGTGGCGGCTAAGCCTGTTTCCTAGCAACCTCTTAATCAATACCTGGTTCTCGCCGGAAGAAACCAGAACAACGAACGAGAAAATAACAGAGGAACGTTTAGCTAGCAGGCTTACAGCACAAAAGCTATGTCAGACCCTGTACATATCAATCAGCGCCGTAACCATTAGCAACATCGTTTACTCTTAGCTTGTTAGACAGACAGTTGTGTGAGTGAGGTGATGGCATGAGGCAGTATCTAAGTCTAAAATTGCATTTGAAAATCAAATTTTTCAACAGAAGGACAGAGATGCAGAGAGTGTAGTCTTGTTTCCATTCATTTGAATCTATTTTTGAATGTGCTTTTAGGCCAAAACTCTAGTCTGCATAGTTTTTAGTGGCATTAAATTCAACTGTAGTGTAGTCAAATTTAAAAATTAAGAGCTCAATGCCAAAGTATGTTCAACAAATAGACAGAGATACAGAGGTTCACCTTATTCACTCATTCATTCATTCATCTTCTTCCGCTTATTCCCGTTAGGGGTCGCGGGTGACTGGAGCCTATCCCAGCAACTTTGGGCCTTAGGCGGGGTACACCCTGGACAGGGGCCAGCTTGTCGCAGGGCTCATCTTACTTGCATGAATTTAAATCTCTGCTTTCTTTCAAGAAATTTCCAACATTTCTCATAATGACACTTAGTTTCACCTAAATGTTAACTAGTGTTCCCCATTAAGACTATAATAGCCCATCATAACTTGTATTTATAGAAAATACGGTCTATGTTTTTGGAATGGTTTATTTAATACAGTACACAGTCTGCTCAAACCATTAATGAATAAATAAATGTTTCAAGTTGTTGGCAACTTCTCATAGACCACTTGTAATTCCATGGTACTCTCTGGTTAGTATTAACTTCTACTGTAGTTCAGCCAAAAATGAGAACCCAAATGTGTGCACATGTCAGTACAGTGGGGTCAAACCTGTGCTGTTTATACAAGCGTTCGTCAGTGGAGAAGCGAGTGGGAGACCAGTGTCATACAGTACACCTTTCTGTGGGCGAGTGGGGGTGAAGTTAAATGTTGGTAAATACAGACTCCACACCACCACATCTCCAAGGACAATATCATATAGCTTTCTTCCAGTGCACTTACAGTCAACACTGCATCTACAGAGCTGGAGACAAAAGATGTTCAACATTTACCAACAAAAAGATTTCCAGTATATGTTAGAAATTTCTGTGTTGACCATTTGCCGTTTTTGGTGGCTTAAAAAACATTCACAAAAGCGAATAATCCATTATCGCATGTGGGAGGTATTAATGCACATTCAAGTGTGGGTGCATGTAAAGTGCACGAGGGCGGCAATAGAATAAACCTTGTGGCTGCACTTGATGAAGAGAAAGCCTTTCACATTTTTCATTACGTCCTGTTGGTTTGCAGAGGTAGAGAGGTGTAACAATTTTAAACACCACACTCACTTTTCAAAATTATGAATAGAAGCTGTATGTTTTAATACATGTTTTAAGCTTTCATATCAATACTGAACAATCTCTCAGTTCTTCGGAGGAGAAACTCTCCCCAAAGCTATGGGTTTCTGTGGAAAAATAATAGCTACAGTGATATAAAGCAAACACAGTAAGTATTGACTCTAGCTACAGGGAATAGACTTGAAGTAAAGCCGTGTACAGAACAAGAGGGTACAACATTTCTCTTGTCACAGTACATCCTCTGCCGCACAGACAATCTAATTCTGAAGCTTAATGCCGTCTGTACCTTGTCCTCTAGCTCAGCTGCTTAATGAGAAAATTATTAAAATGATATCCTGTTTGTTAAGAATACATCTGCTGTGATTTGATTTTTAGCATTTGCTTGGTCCTGCCAGATGTGCACTTAGACTCAAACTTTTTGGCTCACAAGGTTGAAAATACTCAGTTGGATTTGGCAAAGGGTCATTGTAATAGAGAATAATAGTGATTGTATTGTCATTCACACTGCTGCAAGAGTACTCCACAACACAATACATTATTTTGAAAAGGCACCAAACTACTCCGAAACACTATAAAACATTGGGAACATTTTGAATATTGCTTTGCTGAAATTTCTTTTTATGTGCCAACACACAGTAAGAGCACTCTTGGGCTGTCGTTGAAAAATACAAAGCAGTCTTTTCATTCGTGCAGAGTGCCAGCACTGGAGTAAATAAAGAAGAGATGGGACATTTTAGTCAAGTCCCCCCTTCCACTATTGATGCACCTTTTTACTAATTAATGAGTGGTGATAAATGTAAAAAAAAAAAAAAAAAAAGCCCTACGCAAGCATCAAGCATGTTATACAAATTAGTTTAGTCATCTGTAAATGTGGATCAATGTTTATTTAACTGTGTGTGACTGATGAAGGATGTTGCCACAACATGTCACTGAGATTTATGAGATTTATGTTTGGTTCAAATGTTGAAATGCAAAAGTCCTAGGGCTGTATAAATGAGATGATGATACAAAACTAAAAGCACAGAAAGCACAGACTTCCACTGAATTTATCTCATAATGGCAAAGAGTATAGTGCCCAGACCTGGTGAGTCTTCTAGTTCAGAGGTAAATGCTTTACATATTTAGCTACAAAGCCCTTTAATCTCACAATGGTACGGAATTAATAAAAAAAAAAAATCCTGAATCCAGGTACACAACAAAACAAATCATGTCTTCCTTGGGTGATTACTGACCTTTCCTGAAAATTACATAAAAATCCAACCAAACATTTTTTAGTAATCTTGCTAACAAACCAACAAACAAAACAGGGAAAACATAACCTTCGTGGTGGAGGTAATAATGTATGTAAATCAATAGTAGTTTTTATGTTTCAGAAGCCTTTAACTGTTTTTATTAGCAATGACACACGTCATTGCTTGTGCCTAGGGATGCACATTCAGTTATTTATTTTTTTTATTGATTAATTGGTAGTCCTAACAAACAATTATCGATTAACCATTAACTACCAGCTTAACATCACCTATCATTACATTTTATTAAAAAACAGCACTTAAATTCAAAGTCATGAACCATAATAAAAAATTTTTGTTTTTTTAACAAGTTATAGGCTTGTATATTTTAGGAAACAGTTGCTTAATTATATGTTTAATTGGCCCTAACTCTCCAATGGAAGTGTATCTTTCCTCTACTGTACATCATAATGATCAATTGTTAGTATTTTTGTCAATCAATTATGGCCATAATGCTGATTAACCGATTAACCACGAACACTTCTACCTGTGCCATTGCTCCTGGCTTCTCTATATTCTTGGTGCCCTGTCTACAGTAGTAAATAAGTCACCAATCTGTACCTCATAATAACCCCCCTTTCACAAAATCCTAGACTACCCCTTTAAAACATATAGAGCTGTTTATTTTTGTCAGTCTGAGGCATGGGTTTACCAAAAATCTCTCTTATTTCTTGTCCACAGCACAAAAGTTATTTTTACTGTACGCCCTGGATCTGATGCAAATACCCTTGGCTCCGAACGTGCTATGACACATTATGCCTGGCAGCAAGCGTCCTCCATAAATCAGAGTCTCATGAACTACTCAATTCTCGTAAATTTTACAACAATCAGTGTACTGTATATTACATCACATTTCGTCAAGAACAAGAAAACCAATGAAAAAAGGTTGTGTGAATATTTGATGATGTAACTATTTAATTGACTTGATTCGTGCTAACTAATTTCTGTGTTGAAAAGCAGAGAGTATCATGTCTCTAGGGTGGACAGTTGGTTGTGTTCAAAGATACAAATGTTATTTACTGCCAAGTTATCAGGTTGGATTGAAGCAATACATGGAGTGAAAAATCTTCCAGTTTAAAATAGATGACAAACTGCTAAGCTTTCAGACAATTTTACTCCAAGTCTATACTAAAAATGTCCAGATGCCTTCCTATAGATGAACTTAGATCACTGACAGCCTACACATGCTATTAAAAGCTGCCCTGTGGTTCGCCACTGCAGTGCTCTGGCCTATACAGTCAGTCCACTGCCAGCCTCTGGAGTCTTCCTTTTACATAATCCGACAAATAACAAGTAGCTGGCTTGTACCTGTGTCACTCTGGCTGAAGACGGCCATGGTCTGTCCACCCACGGTGTGCATGGTAAAGGGGTGATCCCTGGGAACTTGTAGAGATGGATCCTTCTCGCCCAGAGCATCCAGGCCTGTTAAGTCTTCATTCAATTTAAAACTAACCTAGGAAATACAGCAAAGATAAAGTTCAATAATGCTATTTACATTAGGCTAAATGGTGAACGTGTATTGATATTTCCAAGTAGACCTAACAGGGCAGAAAAACATTGATCACCAGTATTGATTTCATTCATTAATTTATTCCACTTCCTTCTGTTAGGGGTCATAGGTGGCTAGAGCTTTTTCACATCAACTATGTGTGTGGGGCGGGGTAGTTAAGATAGTTGAGAGAGACAAACACCAACAACTACTGACTTCCACATTCATTCTCTACAAACAAGAGTCACAAATTTACCTATACAGTACATGCGTGTCTTTAGACAATGGGATAAAGCAGAGAGAACCCACAGTAACATAAGAAAGTAATACGCAGGAGAAGATTGTGTGCACCCCATTAATTATACTCAATAAAATTTGATCATTTAATCATGTGAAACGTAGCTGTGTAATAGTCTTACCTCTGTTTTTCCTTGCTTCCTGGCAGGTTTGAAAAAAAAAAAAACAGATGAAAAGTGGATATTCATTAAATTCATGACAAAATTATAAATTATGCACGAGGACTTGTCAATAATGTAGAATTCTTTTTACTTTCCAATAGTAATTTTCCCAACTTCTCCCTTTTCTGTGGCTTTCTCCCATTGTTGAGACAAGTACTTTGGCACCTGTAAAAAGACACGTTTAATTTTCTATTAACTTATCAATGTGTAATGGGTTTCAAATAGGTTTTCTGTGTTAGATACACATTAGCGTTATATTTCAACGACGTAATGACGCAACCCAGCAAAAATCAAGGCAAAAAGTGCTAAGCTACTTAATTAGCCGCCACTTTTGACTGTGAATTGTCCTAAAAACAATTCATTTCGAAATTTGCAACCGGAAAAACAAACCTTTACGAGCCACAGGCCTTTGCTTTGTTTGACTCCTATTAAATTCACCTCTGCTTTTTCTGTCATTGTTTTAAATGTTTATAAAGCTAATAAAAGTCGCATCTGTCTGTTTGGACGCCACATTTGTTTTGGAGCGTCTAATTAAACAGCGGATATTCTGACAATTAAACTTCCTGTTATGGTAAATTTCAGAATAAAATACCAAACTAAGACAAATATTTTTTATCGTAGGCCATATGCTTATTTAATCATAATAATTAAAAAAAAATTGATAAGGCTTTAAGACACACTAAGATTCATACACAGCTTAATCCTGAAAAAAAAAAATCCTATACATTTTTTGCAAAGAGTATTAGAATCTTTTAGGAATCCAGAAAGTCTCACAATCCTAGAATTGTCCAGTAAAACTGAAAAATCTAATAGGACAAATAAAAACCTCATAGTTGTCCTACAGGATTCTTACAGGGTTCCTATAGGATTTTTTTTATTCTTACTGGACTCTAATAGAATCCTAGTAGGAAATGATAAAAACCTAATAGGACTTTTTGACTAGGGTTAGGGTTTACTAATTAGTAAAGCCAAATTTAAAATTATTAATCATGTTCATTATGAAATATACCAAACATGATATGTATCCAACATCTGTATTAGAGGATATTCCTGACTGACAGACTTGAGCTCCTGAATACACTGGCCTATAAATACTGTACATATTGACAGAAATCACCATGCAGATGGCTGTGAATAAATATGAGAGGTTTGTGATCCATTTTGGGCTGGAAATAGCTTGCTCCTTTCCAAATTCTAGAGTAATGGGCCCTTTCTGACAGAAAATAGTTCACTGTTAATTAATTTTCTCACCGTGTTGCATAAACTACAAAACTGTTAAGTTATAACACCTGCTTACTTTTACATTATGCTTTAAAAGTGGTGGCTTCATTTATACTAAGGCAATGCTAGCATTTATTATTACACACTGATAAATGCTATTTGCTTTTGTGTAGCTCATATTATCTACTGCATAGAATTATATCATATTGTCAAATAATAGCTTAATATAGCCTAGTGGAAAACTTTGTTCATTAATGATTAATGAAGGTTAATAAATGGATGGATCTGAAATAGTAGTGTATAAGACTGATACAAACATCTTGTTAACAGTAAAGCTTAGTTCAGTGTTTAACCTCAAAGCCCTATACAACACAGAACAATGAAATATATGAGTCATCAATTAAATTAATTTACAGGAGTGGACAAAAAAGTAAAATTTTCTTTCACATAATTTGTATGCTATAAACACGCTACGTTTTAAAATTTCCCTCTCCATCTTTGTGCACTAATATAAACTTAATGAATTTCTTTGTGTTATCTAGATCCTAGGTGGCCCTCATCTATGACTTGAAGTGAGTCGCTGCTTCACTGGTGCACTAATTATTTCAGCAAATAAATTATGTATGTAAAGCTTGAGACCAGAGTAAATCAAGATTAGCTTCCCGGTCATTAACATGAATCATTAGAATAAGTCTGCAGAGTGTATTTGCAACATCAAAACATGCAAACACACACATATATATAAATAATATATACATGTTTAAAGATTAAATGTGTGCTTGTGAACATGCCTTTAACAAAGGCTACAGTGAAAGTTAAGACTTTGCAGGTTGCATTAAACTCTAGGCTAGGAAAAGTTAATTATGGTCTCTAAGCAGCACATACTTATTGCTGTGTTTAGTCATGTCAATCAACAAATCTATAGGGGTCTCTCTCACTACTGCTGCATGTGTATGTCGCCATCTTGTGGTTAACAGTGAACTAGCAAATAAACTCAGCTCAACACAAATCTAAAATTAATTATCTCTCAAATGTTAGAAAGGTCTATGTTCATTATCTTTAACATTTTGACAAAATAACTAATTCATACTTATTTAATAGTAAAGTGGTTTAGGATAAGATGTTAAAATTATAAGTTGATAAAATTAGTAAAATATAGGTTAGTAAAATTGAATAAGATAGTTACAGTCACCTCCACATTTTATTTTATTCATTTTTAAGCATAATGTCAAAACACTTTAACACATCGTCCAATGCCCTGTCCCTAAATAAAAGACCATATAGTTTCTGGATATATGTACATTTTTAGATGAATGCGTCCTTTATATTGGTATGAAATTATTAATGTTCATATGGCAGTCATGAGTATAACTACATCAATGGAAATGTTTGCAGCCCACAGCGTAAATCAATGCTTAAACTGATGCTTTTATAAACCTGAATGTAGTGGTCTATAGTGATTTCCAGCAGTTTGCATAGATCTCTCAGCAGGTGGATGGAGCTGTATGATATGTGCACAAAGTGGCCACTGACGAGCCCTCGGCCACTGCTCCTAAAGTGTCCCAGCTGCTTATCTGCATCATTGCTATGTGCTGAAAGTATTTGTACACAGAGACAATGAACCCTAAGCCGGGACTTCCTCTTCTTGCCAATCTTCAAGTCCTACAGAGCATTTGAAATCCCTTCCAATGCCTTTATCAGGGCGGCACGGGTTGAAAGATTTGAAAATCCCCTTTCATCATGGGTAAAATGAACTGGGCTCTGATTGGCTGACAGCTTCTGACCATCCTCTCAAGGTCATCCCCCATTTGGAGGCCCTCAGACGTACATTCTTGGATCACTCTGCAATGCATTTCAACACAGCATGTTTCCCCCTGCATTTATTCCTGGTTTTGTCCTGGTTTAAACCTGTTAGTCCTGATAAAGTCCTTGTTTGGTTTAGACCTGGTTTAGTCCTGTTTAAGTCCTGGTTTAGACCTTGTTTAGTCCTAGTTATTACTGGTTTAGACTTGGTTTAGTCCTGGTCTAGTCCTGGTTTGGTTTAGATCTGGTTTAGTCCTGCTTTAATCCTGGTTTAGTCCAGGTTTAGTCCTGACTAAGACCTACATTGTTTAGCCCTGGTTTAATTCCTGGTTTAGTCCTGATTAAGTTCTGATTTAGGCCTGGTTTAGCCTTTGCTTAGGCCTGGTTTAGTCCTAGTTTAATCCTGGTTTAGACCTCATTTTACCCTGGTTTAGTCTTGATTTAGAACTTGTTTCATCCTGGTTATTCCTGGTTTAATTCTGGTTTGGTCCTGGGTAAGAGCTGGTCTAGACTTGGTTTAGATCTGGTTTAGACCTAATTTAGACCTGGTTATTACTGGTTTAGTTCTGGTTTAGCCCTGACTTAGACCTGGTTTAGTCTTGATTTAGACCTGGTTTAGTCCTAGATTAGACCTGGTTTAGTCCTGGTTTAGACAGATTTACAAAAAAAAAACAAAAAAAAACTCAACCCTTATTATTATTAAACCCCATTGTTTTAATTTGATATATTGGCTCAGCATTGTCTTCCTCTGAGTACATTAAGTGCAGAACATGACACAGTTTGACAGTAACGTCTGACAAACCATAATCCCCATTGTTATCATTTCAACAGTGAGAGGCTGCAGTGGGCTGAAGGACTGTTGCCATGGCAGCTCTGAGTCTGAAGCATGAACCGTTTTTAAAGTGGGAAGCCAGACGGAAAAGGACAAAATTGGTCCAAATGCTTCTGTTAGTTTAGTGAGAAGAGCTGTGGGCTAAAACATAGACTAGGAACTGGGAATAGTAACAGGCTCCAGACAAAAGTTCAGGAATTTCTAAAAGGGATATAGTTATAGATTTTGTAATGTAATTTTGTAGATGTTTGATGAAAAATTGACTTCATACATGAAAAACATGAATCCACATCAATGTCAATTTTACTGTGTGCAAGAAGTAGTCAGGCCTTTATGCTAATTGTACATTTGGAGTTTGTAAAGACATACAAATGTGTATAGATAGCTTTTTTTTTTAAAAATCGGATTCAGGTCTGTTGGCGGTGAAAGGATTATTTTAGTGGCTCTAAAAGCAACCCAACCAACTTCTCCTGACAAGCATTTCTCCAAACTTGTCTGTCTCGACAACTATTTTCTGCAGATATTAGGTAATTAACTATGCAGAAGTCTGTAGTGCCTAGTGCTTCATGTATAAAATACACTGTTAACTTTGATTGTTGCTTCATTTTCATTGACCTAGAAACCATTATTTTTATCTATGTTACTGTTTTGTATCAAATTTTCTGGTGTTTATCTAGTTGACTACAACATACTGAATAAAATCTCTCTGAGGATGACACATTTTTCAAGGCTTAACAAAGCCCACAGTAACCTGATGAGGGTGCTATAACCAAGACTTACAAAAAGCATCACATTCAGACTGGTTGCATGTACTGGTGTATGTTTAACTACTATTTCTAACTATAGGGTCTATGTTAACTTCAGTTTGGGTTTGCAAAACGCTATTTCCTCTCACTTCCTCTTGGCCTCACTCTGTCCAAACCCATTCAATCCAGGAAGCTTCCACTAACCTCTCCTTCATTATTAAATACTGTATAACCACTCTGTGCTCTCATGTTACACTTTCACTCACCAGTCACCCATGTGCCTATAAGATTACTATGTGATTAATTCATTGTGCTGACTGTGAGTCTCTGCAGCAATGAAGCAACTGGAAGAAGCAAGGAAGAAGCAAATAAATATTTACGAGAATGACGAAAGTGACATGAAATACAGAAGTGGTACTCAAAATCTGTAATCAAGTGAAAGTACTGCTACTGCTAATAAAAGAACTTTAAGAAGTTAAAGTACTCGACAAAATCATTACTTGAGTAAAAGTTAAAAAGTACTGAGTGTGAAGTTTAATTTATTGGCCAACTTTACAGAAGGTACTTACTACCACTACTACTGTAACTACTATTAGTACAACTAATACTACTGCTACTAAAGCAATCTCTACTTCTACCACTGCTACCACTAGTACTACAACTGCTGCTACAACTATTACTACTTCTATACTTTAAGGCTACTGCTCATTTTGTCACCATGATCAAAAAATACATTCACTTTTTTTTTTTTTACAAATTATATACATTTTCTTTTACTGAAGTTAAAGTATTTTTTAGTAAAGGTACCTATATTTTCTTCAAATGTACTTGAGTAAAAGTATTTAGTTACTTTCCAAGTTGATTTCATTGAATATGTGCTTGATATAGTGTGCTCAGTCAAGGACTCTATGAATACAAAGCAGGTAATTCAACATTTGAGATTCACAGGCTCTTCTGAAGTGTATTTTGAAGCACAGTTCAACAGCAGTTAGATCTGTGGGAAGCAAACCTCATGAATGAATGCAGTTGGCTGGGATATTTAAACCTCTAGTATCAGAGGCGCTGTTTTTTTCTGCTGGGAGGGCTGTCCAATATAAATAAAGCCAGCGTCTCTACTCTTGCGTCCATTCAGCAGGGCAGGCTCAGTCCCGGACAGAGTTAGACAGACTCACCGTGCCGCATCACTGGGCAAAGCTGCAGGATTTTGGCTGTCAATGTGGATTTGTTGTTTTAAGACTTTTTAGACTCATTTCAGCAAGGACATTACTATTCCACAATGCACTGAACTGCAGCACCAAACATTTGACCACATAAAACTTTATTAGTAATAAGGCTGCACAATATATGGCAAATATATTATTGCAATGTCACTAAGTCTTAGTCGTGGTTCTGATGTAGCTCATGCTATGTTCTACATTTTGCAAAGGTTTTTATTTAATATTGATTTAGCCCCTAGCTTTTACAAATGGAAGTTAGTCATGAGTAATATGTACTTATGAATTCTTAACCAATTAAATTATCTCTCTTTTAAAATGGGGCAATATCACATGTTATATCATCATCACATTATTCACTCCCTTTGTTGGTGAAGTCGTGACTACCCCTTTGCCTTTCAAATGGGAGACTGGCATCTGATTCCCTAAGGGGCAAATCTCCTTCTCCCTCTTTGTCCTGCTCCCAAGCCTAGATAAATTTAGAATCCTAAAATTTATGGTTTCTTGACACAAAACAGTCTAAATATTAGGGGTGTAACAAGACGTTTTTGCATTGATACAATATGTATCAATTAGAATTGTTTTGATACAATTCAAGAACAATATTGGCTAATTTGGAACAATACAAGGCAATACGATTCAACACCTTCATATCAATAACAGCAATAATACAGCAACTTTTTGCCAAAAATCATAAAAGTTTACTCTCAAATGTAGCATCACTGCTGGGGCTGATTATGTCCCAGCAGACAGAGCAAATAAAAATTTAATGTAACATTTTATTTAAATAAAAACACAAAAATTCCATTAAAAAATCTGTATCTGGTTTTATTTTACCATGCAAATTTCTAATATTGATATTTCCCTTATTATCGATTGATATTTCATGTATATCGATACACACTTCCTAGAAAACAATACGATTCAAAACAAGGTAATGTGTATCAATATAGTTACTGTATCGTACACACCTACTAAATATCTACAGTTACATGACACACTACACCTGCCTTGTCAGACAGTATACAGTGTAACTCTAATGTAATTTGAGATTCGTCTGTCCCATGTGTGTGAGTGTAATGCGGTTACACTCAGAAAGGCTGTTTTCACTGGAAGTCTGGATATCGTCACTCTACTATAGGAGCAATCGTATTGTATATAATTCAATCTACTCGATCATGTATATAATTATATTTCTGTAGATACAGTCTGTAATATTGTTTGGGTGGTGGCACAAAAGAAGCATTTTCCTTTTTTTTTTCTTTTCTCACTGACAGTGTGAGTTACAGCTGCTGACAGCTCCAGACGCTTACACTGCAGTAGGCTCGTCTGTCTCTCATCCTCACTGTATCGATGGATATAGCCTGCTGCTGCTATTCTGAGATTCAATCCATTTCTCACTTCCTTCACTTCACAACTGCTCCATGTTTGCCTGATTGTGGCTTTTCATGCTTTGCTCTTTTGAGATTATCTTTTTGTTACTAGAAAGGGCATAATATGAGAGCTGCTAAAGCCACAATGTTTTTGGAACAAGTACTCAAAATTTGTACTACTGTTTCAAAATAATACTACCCAAGTGGAAGTAAACGTACTTGTTACTATACTACTGCTTCTACAACTTGTGCTGTTTCCATAGCTCCGACTATAACAATTACTACAACAGTACTAGCGCTACTGCCACTACCACAACTGTTGCTACTATACTGCTACTACTAATACACTACTACTATTGCTGCTACTACTGTTCCTGCTATTACAATATTACAGCTATTACTACTAGTTTCCCTTTGTGCAATGTAGGTTTTACTGGTAAACTAAAATACAAAATACAGTCATAAAATGGTATTTGAAAGGTTTTGACTTGCATCAGAAAACACCAGATTGAAATGGAGATGCTTGACTATTTAAACACCAGAGTTCAATGACCGTCAGTGGCAACACGTAGAACAGCATAGGTGATGTGTACATTTACCCTGCACCAGGACAGAGGCCCCAAACAGTGTCTGTGTGTGGAATAATCCTTCACTAGTTTACACCTGTCTGCAGAGAGATCTAGCAGCTCTCTGTGCTGTTGTGTGGTACACAAACACGCTGTTGTGAAGTCAATGTTATGTTGCATAATATTTAGGAGACAATTAAGTATCATTTGACCATATAAATAAACATATTCAAGTATATTCATTGACCTTTCAAATTAAATTTTAATGTTATTATTTTTATGTATATTTATTATATTAAATCAATTATAATTTATTGTATACATATTTATTATTCACAAGATTGCGAATTGCTAAATTCTCACCTTCATTAGGTCAAGAGCTACAGTACCTTATGTTACAAGTCCACAGATAATTGTACTAGTTGTTAATTGTTGTTTTTAAATAGAGAGCAGTGATTCACAACTCGTGGGACCAGACCTAATGCAGATCATAGACAGAGGGTGAATATAGTTTCAATCTTCAGCTTACATATTTGAAATCTATTCTTTTTATTAAATGCAATGATAACAAAAAAATGCACACTACTGCAAATAAGACCTTGTAGTGATAACTACATAACATGTCTTTATTTGCACTGCTGCTGCACTGTGTCATGGGACTGTTAATGTCAATATGTCTCTTAGTTGTGTTTGTGCTGTTCTGGTAAATGTCACATGACGTGTGCTCCATCACTTGTATGATGAAGTCGCTGTCTCATTGAGTTGGGAGCAGTGTCTGAAAACAAGGGTATCCATCTTTTTTATACACTATAAATACTATTTTTATTCAAAACGCGTTTGAGGCTGTATATCTACCCAAATTGTTTATGTTCCATAAAAGTTTCATTAGGCTAAGTGACATTAATATCACTATCCTTGTGTGCTTTTAGGCCGTATTAAAAATCCTACGTCCAAAGGAGAGGTGAATTTGTATTTGTGGCTTATCCAACTTGTCAGTGGCCAATTCAACTTGTCAAGATGCATATTTTCATTGAAGATCCGCTGACTGTAGGACTAAATTTTAGGATACCCAGCCTACAGCATTTTAACCTGTAGTCTCTGGTCTTAGATGAGTTTCTATGTAAATTATAAACATAGGGCCTATGTGAGGTTCATTACGTAGCTGCAGGGAAATACAACAAATACCTTATATGTCCGAAAGAGTATTTCGGGGGAGCGCCCTCCGCTCGGCTCTTTCCGGCTCTTTCCGTGGTGTTGACGCTGCTCGCGCCTCAGACTCAGCTCAGACTGCTTTATGTCTGGTTGCACGGAGCATGCGCGGTCGCCATGTTACGGAGCTCCCTCCCCTCAGCGCCGTCACAGCGGAGCACAGCAGCGGCACACAGCTACACTGAGCAGCGCTATCGAGAGGACCAGTGATACAGCAAAACCAACACCACCTCCGGAACTGGCTGGGATGGATTAAAGCTTTTCACGACGGCGCTAAGTGTCCCTTTACTGTTTTACGAAACTGTGCGTCGGATAAAAGGTTGATCGTTTTGAATACCCCTTTCTTTGAGCACAACGAGAGCAGAAAACAGCTCTGTAGTCAGTGTTTAGCTGCTAGCCGGTGACTCCTCAGTCCGGCTAGCACCTAAATTTAGCGCTGACTTACTCAGCAGCTCTTCCATAACAGCACGGAGGGATATTACAAGTTGTCTTCTTGTTACTGAAACCAACAACATGTTAGCTTGTGATTAAGTGAGCCTTTAGAGCGGATAACACCGGCGCACTTCTCTGGCATCAGCTGACTTTAGCTTTAGCTGCTCAGCCTCCGCCACTAGCCTCTGTCTCTGGAGCTAACGGACAACAACGGCTGTGCACGAGGCACAACTTTGACTGAATATTCAAAACAGTCACACGACTGTTGGTCCATATATTTATTTTTGATTGTGTTGTCTAAACGCAGTTTTGTCAAAACGGCGCCCTTAACGAACTGCAAGTTTACTGCATACTGTCAGAGATCGACTACCCACCGGATTTTCTCCAAATGCATCATCCGGACCCCGCCGCAGACTCTGGCAGTGTCAGGAAGATGGCGCATCCGACCGTCTTTCACCGGAGGGGTAGTAACACGGGCAGCGGGAGCGGCACGGCGCTGTCACCCCCGGGAAATTCCGTGGTCAATAACAGCCACGTCGCAGCAGATGAGTTTCAGTGCCAGCCACCCGCTGGCTCTTCCTCCCCGGGTCCTCACCACCCTCCACCCCACAGCCTGAATCTGCTCACCCAGACCCAGCCCTCCCAGCCTGCTGGGGCTCAGATGAAGAAGAAGAGTGGTTTTCAGATTACAAGCGTGACCCCTGCACAGATCTCTGTGAGTACTAACAACAGTATCGCAGAGGACACAGAAAGTTATGACGACTTGGATGAATCTCACACAGAGGATCTGTCTTCTTCTGAAATCCTGGATGTGTCCCTTTCCCGGGCTAATGATGTAGTTGGAGCAGAGAGGAGTTCATCTGAGGAGACGCTGAATAACTTTCATGAAGCGGAGACCCCTGGTGCTGTCTCCCCCAACCAGCCGGCTCACCCCCATTCCCTGCACCCAGCTCCACAGCACAGTGGCACCATGGTCAATGGAGCCATACATCACCACCCCCATCATCATCATCCTAACCAACCCCAGACATATGCTGTGTCTGCTAATGCTGGGAATCCTTCATCTGCTGGCGCTTTACCTAACGTCACCCTGAAAATGCCTTCAAATGTGGGGGCCTCTCAGGAGAGTGTTTCCCAGGCCGTACCTCCAGGTGTGGGGGTGCAGCCTCAGGGGGCCGTGGCCCCAGGATGTGTGGCTGGAATGCACGGGTCTGCTGTGGGCACTACAGTTAGCATAGTTAATCCCCAGAGCAGCAGTGTTTGTAATGTGAATATGTTGAGCTCTGCCAATGTGCCTGTGAGAGGGGGAATTAGCACAAGCGCTAGCAGTAGCACCTCTGGCTTTCCCCTCAATGTGATAAGCGGCAGTGGGGGCAGTGGAACTAACCTTAATAATACGAATGCTGCCATTATTCAGCAAACCAACCAAAACTCCAACATAACTATGACTCTATCAAGTACTGCTGCTGCTACTAGTGCCTCAGGAGGGATGGGGGTCAACAGTGGTGTCCAGGGAAGAGTAGGATCAGCTGCTGTGCCACCTGTCAGTGCCCCAGGCACCACGGTACCCCAACAATCAGCACCTGCTCATCCCTCCCCAGCTCCTGCAGCAGCCCCTGCCACGGGCACCACCAGCTCTCGTTTCAGAGTGGTGAAGCTGGACTCAAGCTCTGAGCCTTTTAAGAAGGGCAGATGGACTTGCACCGAGTTTTATGATAAGGACACCCCACCCTCAGCTCCCAGCTCCTCTGCCTCAGACAGCAGCACTGTAAGCATGCGTCAGTACATGAGTGAGAGCTTCACTGGCCCCTCAGAGCGGGAGAGCACCAGTGGAAGTTCAGTGAGCAGCAGTGTTAGTACATTGAGCCATTACACTGACAGTGTGTGCAGTGGAGAGTCTACCCAGCATGCCCATGATTATGCCTCTCCTCCCCAGGGCTTTCAGCCCGTCCTCCCCGGTGGCTTAAACCTAGGTATCTCCCAGTCACAGCCTCACATGTATACCCAGGATGTCACCCTTTCACATGTGAAGACCACTGTGGCCCAGACAAACATCCATACAAATGCACCTATGGCAGGCCTCCAGACCACAGTTGGACATGGGACCCCTGCTGCTTCTCAGCAGCAGCTCACCTATGCCCAGGCAGTGGCAAGTCAACCTCCAGGCTCTGCTCCAGGCCTTGTCCAGCAGCAGAAAATGAACTACCCCGTACCACAGCAGGTGCCTGCTACATCCCAAACTGCCCCAGTGCAGGTGAGGCCATCTGAGTATGCTCAGTCTCTTCCTAATGTGGTGGGGTCAGCAAACAGCCAGATGATGGGACCTCTGCAGCAGTCTCAAACACTTCACCACCCACAGCCACAGCAGCCCACATCCATTCAAGCCCCCACGTCTGTGCCCCCTCATGTTGGGACGATGGGTGCGCAGCCTCACCTGGACACCCCACAGCAGAAGCCACAGTCTCTCCTGACACAAATCCAAACTCCAGGCATGGCCCCGTTGTCCACTACTGTCCACCAAGTGTCAGCAACAAGTGTGCCTCCCCACAAGCCTCAGAGTGACCCTCAAACTGCACCCCAACCCGGTGGGACAGGTGCAAGGATTACCCAGGACCCCAGCATCGCCCAGGCCCACGCTGCTCAAGCCAGTGCCCTTTACGCCAGTCTGCCCTCCTTCACTACAACCCAGCTGCAGGACGCCCAGCGGCTGCTCCTCCAACATCAGTCGGCTTTGTTGGGGCTGCCCAAGATGTCTGGAGTGGACGCTGTGTCCGGAGCTAGTGTGGGTCAGGATCAAGAGGCTGAGGGCTACGCTGCTGCCGCCAGTGCCTTAACAGCATCCACCACCAAGACAGTCGATGGAGAGGATGAAGGGTAAGAACATTTTATTTTGTCCACATTTTAAAGCAACACTGGTCACATTGTGGCCATTGATAGACCACTGGACATCTGCAAAGCATCGGAGCTGTTTGTAATATGTGTCTGTCTTTTATAGGGCTGGGTACCATTAAACTATACCTTTGTGGTATCGAAAGAAAAGTTACGATACTACTGATATCTAAAAAAAAAAAAAAAAAATTGATACCAAGTTTCAATACCTAGTGGGACCTTTAATGTTCCTTTGCATGTATGAATCAATAAATAACACAGAATAAATCATACAAACTACTGGTTTTAACTTACAGCAATAATTTTGCCCCAAAAATGTCTTTTATTCAATAGTATTGTGTTTAATAATTGAGGATGAATTAGCACAACATAGGTATCAGAAAAAGTATTGCTCAGGTACTGATATCGAAAACCAGGTATCGCTTGAGTACTGGTATCAAAAAATCTGAATGGTGCCCAGCCCTAGTCTTATTTCAGATGTGTGTAAAGTTATGTTGATTTGATGAGACACTATCATGACATGGCCTTCTATTTTACTGTCTATGAAGGGAGTGGTAATTTTCATTTAGGAGGAATCATTCAAACAAATTCAAAGCTACAAATGTTATTGAGTTACATAGCATTTGTAATTTCTAATCAGAGCCTGTTTAAGTTGGATGTGTTTTATCAGTTGCTTTCTGTGGTTGGGGCTGAAAGTGTTATCTGGGATGGTGGCCCTCTGTCAGCGGGACACTGTGCAGGACTCAGCTGGATGTGACGTCTCATGTCTTTATCAAGAGGCTGCAGTGATTTGACATTTTAACAGTCTCCCCCTCACAGAGCTTAGTTTGTGCTTAGTTGGCTTCAGCCTCTTTCAACACATTTATTACAAACAGATGGATTGTATTATGATTATTTATTACTACAAGTGAGTACTTTGGTCTAGTGTCTTCCATCTTGTGTGTTAAGGAAAACTTTGTCTTGTTAAGTAGAGAAAGCAATGTTTCTTTACTCGTTGACATGAAAAGGTATAGCACAGCATTCTTTCCTTCTCTCCTTCTCTAAAAGCTTATTGATTTTATTAAGAGCTCCCCCTGACTTGTGCTCTCTACCCACTATCTTTCTTGTTCCCCAGCCTTTCATTGTGATAGCTCCTAGTCGCTGTCGGTAAAGTTATGGCAACTAGGAATTTCAGTCTTAAAAACAGATTTGTGGTTACCAGGAATTTTTAATCACTTCTCAGGAAATTGGTAACATTTTGCTAATCTTAAACCCCTTTGTCTGACTTCTTTATAATAATTACTCTTGTAGTTTATGTGATTTTGACCCCTCCATTTAAGAGTTCAGGAGTGGCATGTTTTTTCAAGATTTTAAGGTTGATAGTTACTAATTCTTGTCAATATATAGGCACCATAAAAGCATAATTCTAGTCTAGATAATCTTTTGCAGATGTAAATAAAAAAATGTGTGTTGGTGTCCATTCTAAACCTCATAATATGGTTAAATAATTTAAAATGGTTTAAATGGGCATTTTGAGGGATGGCTCCTATTATCACATTACTCTGGGGAATGTAAATCTTTGGGGATCAGCTGGATTTTTGTCTTATAAGTAGCATTTTGTCCAAAGCAAACCCTTTCTTACAGATATTAATTGGTCTACTTTTGTATAGATTTGAACTGCGATGTGAAGCACAGTCATAATATTGCCAATGTTAATACTGTAGTCTGCTACAAGGAGTATTTAGTGTTTTTTTTAGCACACTACCAGTTTGGAAGAGCAGACAGGAGCAACATCACAGACATTACAGAGATTGCTTTATGTTGCTGAGAAATGCTGCCACATTGAGAGGCACTGTAAAAACTGGCAACATGGGAAAAAGCATTAGAGTAACTTTACAAGCATTGTTGTGTGTTTTACAGTGACCTCACTGGCGGTCATATTTAACACAAAGCCTACCGGTCTCACTGCTCCTGTCTGCCTCTCCAAACTAAGGGTGGGCATGTGTAAGAAAAGGTTAAATGTTGGCAATAACAGCATTTTGCAAAGTTATTACAGAGTTTTTTTACAATTACAAGACCGTCTTCAGGGTTACTTCAAGGTTTTTGTTGTAAATGTCAAGATGTCAAGGAGCCATTAAGCAGATTTTCTTTGTTTGAAAGGAATGTATACAGGGGTGGCCTGCTGTGCTGTGTTGCCGTGTTTGTGGTGGCTGTACAACACGTGTGTTTGCTGTCCAGGCTCTTGTCAACAAATCTCACAGTTAATGTGTGGGATGACCCCGCTGTCAAGTAAATCACCAGCTAAAGCTGTGTAAAACAGATGAGGCTCTTTGTGCTGCAGCATGCCAATGAATGGCCTTGTTTAAGAAGTACACACCACCTTTTCACCTCTATATGTTTTTAATTGCAACATGCTTGGGCTTCTGTGTTTGTTGCGGTTTAATGTATATTTGCTCGTCGTGACACGTGCTGGAAACTGAACTTTCTTGACATGAACTTGTGCGACCCACCTGTGTCTTTGACCAAGGATCGTTATGAGCTTGGAAAAGGCAAGAATGTTGTTTTTGCCAACATTAGTTTGCTGTTTTTTTCTACTGGGAACAGAAGAAATAATGGTCAGATTGCGATGAAAATGTCAGGAAAGGTCAGTAAAAAAAAATAAAAATTATACTATTTCATTACACAAACTATTCAGTTATTTTAGTGGATTCTTTCCTCATTGTGACATAGTAGCTTTGTGGCTGAACAGATTTAGCTGTTCCCCCAAATTATAAGATCCCCGTTTTAAGTCTAGGTTTGGGCACTGTATCTTTACCACTGTAAGAGAGTAAATAAATAGGTCTGTGCTCTTTGAGTGTTTGTTGTACTTAGAATATTTGCAAAAAATACTATAAGGTTTATTCTGTAATAGGTTGAAAAAGCATGCTAACACATGAAGTATATGTGGTACAAGTTTGCATGTAAGCATTCTTCATTTCTTGTGCCAGGAATACTACTGACTGTTGAGTGTTGGGCCTGATCAGTTTAGCAGCATATATTTTAGACGAATACCTTGACTTTAGGCTAGACCCTGAGAATGGAGGAGGATGTGCAGATGATCGTAATGTGGTCTGCTTTGTCACTTCTATTGAAATGAGTAGCCTGCCCCACTTTTATGTCCTGTACCCCAGCCCAAAGTGTGTGTTGCTGGATGTGTGAAGCTTCAGGGGCAATGTGGGCTGACTGGCAGCAGTGATGGCTATCTCTGCTGCTGGCTGTTTTTTGGCTGTAATCTTCCCCCTGGCAGCGCAGACAGCCTGGTGCTCATTGTGTGGAGCTCAGCAAGATCCCCAAAATTCACAACACGCAAAGGAAGTGACCCAATCTGACCTGACCCAACCTTGTGATGAGGTCCACATCTCTGCAGACCGGGCCGGATGAAACCAGCCTGTCCCAGCGCTGACAAACCCTACCATTGTGCAGCCCCACTGTTTCCTTCATTAGTGTCTGTTTGTACGGTCGTTGTGTTTGAGCGTTCCCTTGGGAGACATTATATCATTGTCTGGGACAGGCTTGGTGTCCAGATGTGCCTTTTAAGGCCTGGTCACATTTAGGTTAGTGTCCTGAGTGCTTTAGTTGCAAACAAAGGGGGCTACATGATATTTCATGGGATCTTTTAACATATATTAATATTCTTGATTGTAGACAATTGGGGTTTCACAATTGTCCAAAGACTTTTAAGTTCTAAAGATTACCAAGGGAACATTGTGCAGAGGTTCTAGCTCAAATAAATGGTTAAACTTAACACAGAAGTGACAAACATTGTTAATAATTACAGGTCTAGTGAGAGAATACTCTGTCCCAGGTTTATCCAGTTTAGAGAATAACTTCTCTTTTTTTTCTTAAGCATAAACCTTGAAATTACTTAACTTATTTGTTGCTTGAGAACAGTTAACTCATGTTTTGTTTTCCTGTTGGCAGCCCTACAGTACATCCTGATTCAATAAACTACTATCTCCTGTTGTTGATCTTATCACAGCATTATATATACAGTAGCTTTACATGGCTCTACCACATGCTGTGTCCATATGGTTTCCATCTTGGCATGGGTAGGATGAAACAGTAGGATAGCATCCACAATGCTACGATAAACTGAATGATTGAGGTTGAGATGAATAAATGTAGATCTTTTTTTTTATCAACATTGATTTAGATAAAAATTGTTACCACTCAAAATTACTTTTTATTGCATTTTGGTTCAGCTGTATTGAATTAAAATTTAGTGTTTAGAGTTGAGAACATTTCCTAAAGTGATTGTTTGAAACACCATAACCATATTGTCTTGGTTTGGTATTCCCCTGCAGGGTTTATTAGCATTTGTCTGCAACTCTACAGAATGACAAATAACTTAATCTGATCATTTTAATCTGACTAAGGAAATAATTTGAGTTGCATGGCTATATTTCCTTAAATAAGGTGCTATATGTGAACCTTTTTCATGCTATATCATTATTGACACAGTAAATCAAGAAAATCATTAAGAAAATTTATTGGCAGAATGTGAGGCAGTCTAGCAAAATAACCTCAATCATCAAATTGCACTTTTGAAGTTTACAGGATGGAGAAATTTATAATTAAGTGCCTAAAGAGTCAGTCTTGTGTTTTCTTAGCACTTGATTATTCTGTGCTCTGTGTTGAGCGAGAGAGAGAGAGTACAATGTGATAGTAAAGCAATAAGTGAATTTTAATAATGGTTTTCCACTCTGTCCAGCACACCACTGAAGTGTTTGGCCAAAAGTAAACAGCATTTGTTATTTGTTAGGTTGCTGACACCTCCCCTCGTTTCTACCACACAGACCAAGCCAGAGAGCACCAGAACACAGCAGAGCAGCAATGCTCTGTGGGTAATGGGAGACAGAGAGCATTTACTATGTCTGTACATGCCAAGCAGGGAAAGCATAAATGGAAACATAAAACATGTTGGCTGTGTGTTGTTGAAAACATGTTGGCATGATTCACTTAAGTCATTATAATTTACTTTATTTTTGTCTTTTGCTCATTAGTATGCGCTGTGCTATTGGGTCATTGATTATACGCCCCCTTTTTTGTGTGGGTTTATTTTTCCATCAATAAAACAGGACTGTTTCACTTGGAGTGCAGTGGGGAAACTAATGGCTTGTAATGGATGATAATGGATTGTGTTTTTAGGCCGCCTTTCATCTGCGAGCATTGCCCTCCTGCCCCTCAAGAAGCACACACAAAAGCAGTGTGTCTTACAAGTGCACACATATGGAGCCCACATGGTGCCATAATCTGAGTTTAAGATGATCGGCTGAAAAGGAAAAAGGATATTGTAGTAGTAGTAGATATTGTAGTATTATTGTATTTTAAATAGAGCTGCACCAATCTGATGACATTGTTGGGACTAATTTGTTGTATTTCTAATGGCCTCTGTCAAGCACTAGCAGGTTTTGATTTTGGCATTATTGATTTGTTTATGGGGTTGCTTGGTAATCTGTTTGCAAGTTCATGCAAAAAGTCTCGGCTTTTGCCTTTTGGGGTTGCCACAGCAGATCATCTGTCTTCTAGCGTGCAGTGATTTACTGTTGATCTGGCATAGGTTTTATGCCTGGTGGCTCAGAAGTGTCAAGGTTTATAGGAAAACAGTAGTGGCTGACGAGTTAATACGTTAAAGGTCCTTTAATAAGGGGGCTCCAATCAGGATTTTTGAGGCCGATCACAGATCAGCCTTTGCTGTGATCGGCCGATACTGATCAGGGCCGATACACATGGTCTTCAATGTAGTAATGCAATGTGTGCAGGCTATTATTATTTCCACTTGAAAAATACTGTAGTCTTTGTAAATGTAAAAGTACAACAAAATTCTACTTATTTTTGTTTTAGAAGAGATTTTGTTTCATTATTGGCCTTTAATGTGTGCCCAGTGTCTGTGTGGCTTTGTTTGAATGCACCATTGGTGTAAAAATCAGCTGTTCTTAATTGGTGCCTTTAGTGCGACTCCACAGGTGCAGCACCTGCATCCATGTAACGCGCAGCAAAACCAGGTTGAAACACGGTGGACTAAAGAGCAGACAGCTGTTGCAGCCAGTTTTGACAACGTCTGAATGAAGAAAACGTACACGAGAGCAGAGAGACAACGATGAAAGGTGCTCTTCCCAGACACACGGACACATGGGCTGCCTTTTTACTTTCTCTTTCCATTAGCAGCCATTGGGTGCAGTTTAAGCCACAAAACGCACAGTTTTCTCCGCGTGACACAGGCAGACTCTGAACTTTCTTAATGAACTTTTTTAATGTAAATGTTAGCAGGTTAGCTCTAGCTCAGTTGGTGTTTGCAAATGCACACACTGCTGCGCCTCGGTTCTGTCCCGTGCACTCCAGGAGCAGGTGGGGACAGTGTGTTAGTTATAACCAGGGCTTCACTTAAAAACACTGCTAGAATAACGCTACTGCTGTTTAATCAAACCGGAGTTGCAGGACAGTAGATGTGAGAACCTGCGTGTTTGTTGTAATCTGATCGGCCCATTTTACCGGTCACCGATCACTCTATTTTTAGCCATGATCGATCGGAGCACCCTTATCCTTTAACATGTTAAGTCAAGTTTTTTGAGTTTTTAACCATAATATACATGTTGTTTGCACCTCTAAAACATACCTGGAGTAGTATTTTGTTTGAGCCACATGTTAATCCTGTGTGCTGAGCTCCTGCCCTTTTCAAGAGCTGGAAACGTTTGGGTCTCACTGCTTTAAGTAGACAAGTGAAACCAGGAAGTGCTCCTGGCTATTTTTAAAGTCCATACACCGTCACTGGACTAGTTCTGATTATTTCGGCACCTAAATTGCAGTCACTATGAAGTTGTTAGTTATGTTGCTAATAGCTCATTAGCCATTTTATGCTCTGTCTAGTCTCCACCGTTTCCAGCAGGGGGCAATAGACACCTAATCCAGGCTTCGCTGCAAAATCAAAGTAACAGCTCCCCAAAAGAAGTAGTTTTCCATACATATACATTATTTTAAGTTATAAAATGTGAAATACTAATGCAAAGGTGTCTAAAACTATTTTAAAAGCCTAAAGAAGTATAATATTTTCCTTTTTAAAATACAGTTTGAATTTTTCATAGATATAGCTTTAGCCCCGTAGTCTAGTCTATATTTGAACAACACTGAGCATGTCTGTGGTTTGTGATCCGATTCACAAAAAACTGTAACTCTGCCGCCCCCTTATCAATTTGTGAGCTGCCACTAGTTCTGAGTAGACCCTCTGAAATCTATTAATTAAAAGATTATTGTTGTAAAGACAAACCCACTTGATTTAGTGATAGTGTGTCTGCAAAGTATTAAAAACTTGTGCTACTGATCCTGGAGCATTCCCAAAGGAAATGGGGAAGAGCTCTTTACTGGCACAATATTTGCTGTGACAGGTGTTCAGTGTGAGGTGAACTGAGGAAACAGTTTTCTAGAATAGCAGGAATATGAGAAGCCATTGTTCCTAGAGGTGCTACACAATATCAGATAAACATGCAATGTGTGAACTGCACTGAATATTACAATGACAATATGACAGGACCAGTTATTATTATATTTTTTTACTGTGACTTATATGGCACATGTAAAACTGCTTCACAATCTCATGCAAATATAACAATAAATTTTTTAAAATTAGCAGAAATTTAAAACTATATTTCCTCAGACCCACTTCTGGGGCCCGACCCATTGAGATTGGGAACCAATACCTTTGGACTCATCATAATTTGATCAACGCTTCTACAGATGGTGAGGCTTATGACAGCACGCATATTGTGATTTCTGATATTGTCATTTTAAATAGGTTTTTGTATTCAATTTTATTTATTTAATTTTATTTCAAAAATAGCCTCATATCATAACAGCAGCTGCCCAAAGCACTTTACGGTCTACAGGGCAATTATATATTTATAGCAAGCGGCTAAAAACAAAGTCCAATAGTTTTTTTCCTACATTTGTGATGGTTAAATGAGCAATCTTAGCAGTGAACACTCCCTGTAATCTCTGCCAGCTCAGGGCCATCCACTTTTATTTTATCCAATGAGAAAAATCTTGGGAATTCCTAATCTGCTGCTCAGTCCCACACCTGCACAGCACTGCACCAGAATTAGCCCATAATTCCCGACAACCCACTTAATTAAATATGGGATCGCAACAGGTCACAGAGCCCCTAGGCAGAAACATTCAAATTAAATTAAAGAAATATGTGAGAAATTGGAGACACACACAGTTACATTTTCCACAGTCCCCTAAATGAATGGATCATTATTTTGGAGCCTGACCCATGCACAATTTAAACACTTCTTTACAAACTAATGAACTACAGATGTACTTTGATAATGGGCAATTTTGTTTAATAGCTATGTGCCCAGTTGGTTAATCGTGTGACATGCAGACAATTGCTCTGGCCTGGAAGTGATGTAGATAAAGGTTGTAATTCAGCCCTGATTTTTTTTTTTTTTGGGCTTAGATGGGCTGTCGGGGCTACTGTCACTCCCCTAAACACGCCGACAATGTGCTGAATCATGGCCGGCATTCCTGTGGTCTGTCCAGTCAGCTTCAGGAATCGCACACTCACACGCATACAGTTTACCATCAGGGTCGTTTAATGTGAAGATAACATAGCCATCTAACTTTACAATCTTAACTTTACAATCTGAAGTTGGTGTTTATGTTGCATATAACCCGCACCATGTTTACTAAACTTGTGGTCGGTATTTATTTGGTTAGTGTAATTTATTTTCATAATAAAAAATGGGGGATGAGTCACTGTCAGGTCTAAATCACGATTTCTTTTTTTTCGGTTTTCCTCATATACAAACAACAACAGGTCTTTTATATTGTGACAATTGATTGTACTTAAAAGCATACCATTAAATGGTATGAAATTGACTTTTTGTTTAGTAAGTAGTTTATCTTGCTAATGTATATGGCTGGGTACCGTTAAGCAATACCTTTGTGGTATCGGAAAGAGAAGTTACAATACTACTGGTATTAAAAAAAATTCAACAATTCAACAATTCACTGCCAGGTTTCAATACCTAGTGGGACCTTTAATGTTCTTTTGCATGTATAAATCAAATAAATAACAAGGAATAAATCAAACTACGGTTTTTACTTACAGGTGACAGTTTTGCTCCAAAAATTGGTATTTTATTCACAGGGTCTCCCCAATGTCTTAAAAGCATTAAATAGGTAAATAAAACTTGATCTTGTCAAAATCAAGGCCAACGTATTAAATATTATGACTAGATATTCAATTTGGTTCATCTAGGTCTTAAAATTTGTCAATTAATAATTAATTAATATTAATATTACAAAAAAGTAGAGTCACTGCAATAACAAGCTATTTATTGAAGAAATGTTATCACTGAAATGCATAATTCATTTATTAATGATTTTTTAATGCAGCGCTTAATTTGTGTTAGACTTTTAAAATAAAACCCTTGAGTTTTAGAGAGCAGTACGAATAATTCTTTAGTGTAAAATGCATACAGGTTATTGTTCCGTTGTTGACGATGCTGGCATTAAATTTCCCTCTTAAGTGGCATTAAGAAGTCTTAAAAAGGTCTTAAATTTCACAAGACAAAACCTGGAGTTACCCTGATTCAGTATTATTGTGTTTTATGATTGTGAAAGATGAATTAGCACACCATAGGTATCAGAAAAAGTCGCTCAGGTACCAGTATCGTTGAAGTACTGGTATCAAAAACATCTGAGCAGTACCCAGCCCTACAAATGTACGACTAATATAAAACAAGCGCTAGTTTTATTTATATTATTATTATACCTTTGTTTACGCTGACCCTACAAGATAAAAATAACCAATAAAGGTTTGAGAGTACATTGTGCTTTAGCCAAATAAAACATTAGTAAATTAACCACATGCTACCTTGAATAATGACAGTGCGTTGTTGTCATGAGATCCTGTTTGAACAGTCCCACTTAATGACGTGATCCTAGTTAGCCACACTTGTCAGACATTACAGCAGCAGATGTTGAACACAATACTTGAAGTGTTTCTTCATGACCTCCTTCACAAATAATGGCTGCAGAGAGGCCCAGATATTGTTGGATGTGCTTTTCTCATGCTGATGTAGCCTGATACCATCTCAGCCTTTCTTCTCAGCCTCGATGACGCAATAGCTCCAGCCACAGATGTCTTTTCCCATAGGGTTTGATATCCATTCAGTGTGCCTTTGTGAGAGCTAATCCCTCTCTCTCTGTCCTGTGCTTAGCTGCTGAATGGACGGAGGCTGGTTTAATTGTTTTTTCTCTAACTTTATAAAGGCAAGGTACTGTTTTAATGAATGAATAATGCAGCACATACAAGTAAAGCTGGCCTACAACTATCAATTTAGTGTTTAAAGCCTGTGCCATAACATGTTTCTCATTCACAACCAAAGTTATCTAGGTTCAACATGACTGAATATGTCTTTAGCTTTTTCTATTTACATTGACAGACAAGCTTTCATCATTGTACTTACTCTATGTGAGTTTAGTGGTCCTTAAAATAGATCAGCACTGCCCCCTACAGGCGTAAATGCGCTTCATGTTTGTCATGTGGTGATCTAGAATAGATCAAATTTATGGTGCAGTTATTGTGTGGCTACTGCTGCTGTAAACACACCTGCTCTATCATACAAACATATATACCCTTTTCCTATTTAATTTTTATTTAAATTGTTCCAGCTACTTGTTGATCAGATGACTAGGTGCTGTAGATGTTATTTATGGGAAGTTCATTTTTTTTGTTTGTTTCCTTTCAATTGCTGTTGCGTGTATTAGCTGCAGTGACTTATCCCGTCTCCTTCTTAAAATATTTCTCTCAATCATTCCTTTGTTGCTGGTGGTTTAAACAGTATTTGGAGTATTTTGTTTGTGAGTCAAGGCTCTATCATGTGAGAGATATTGAGGTCACTAAACTGTGAGTCTGAGAGGTGTTGGGATATTATTTTGACTAATCACAACTTTGTCCTTGTTTTTTTTTTTTTTTTTTTGAGTGTGAACAAATGAAGAAATGTTGGTTATTGACATGTTTTGCACAAAGCTTTGTTATAATAATGTTAAATATCTCTCAGTTTAGGCCTTCCAGGTTAAGTGTTTTAATCTGGCTTTTTAAATTAAACCTAATGGTGTAGTCTATGTAATGACCTGTTTGCTATTACTTTAGAATATCTATAAATAAATTAAAAATTAGCATTTGTAATTCTTTTTCCACTAACAAACTTAGACACATCATTTTAACCAAAGATTTACACTACAGCAGTGGTTCTAAAACTGTGGTACACGTGCTTCTTCTGGTGTTACACAGGGGTCTTTTGCAGTTAAAGTCCTGATTTAGAGCCAATTTATTACTGGTTTACTCCTTAATTTGTTCTTTAGTCCTTGAATTGTTTAGTAATTCATTTTTTACTATTAATCCCTATCTTAGCCCTTGGTTTAGATCTGAATTAGTCAAGATCTAGGCTCCTATTAGTCCAATAAAATGGCACTTGAAAAGACAAATATTTTCTGAGGTGAGAATCACTCAACAGCATATTATCTGCATTGATTCACTGATGCCACTAGATGGTGGTCTATATCAATCCACACGCATCACTGCCTGCAACAGTTGTCACTTGTAGCTTGTCACAGCTTTTGAGTGCAACGCTGGTCATAAGATTGATTGCTTATGTCTTACTTTTGTTTGCGCAAGTACATTTTGCCCATAAGCACAAAAAATAATATAAAGTTAATTGACGTTGAGTCCCTCTCCTTAAGACTTAAGCCAGTTAGGTGTAGTTTGAGCAGTTTATGAATGGATATACTTGTCTGAGTCACCATTGATAATATTTATGAAGCTTGTCTCTCCATATATGAATTAATCATTAATTGCTTTCTTCTTTTCTGCTCTCTCCTCATGTTTCCCCATGGCCTGCTCTTTCTGCTGCAACAGGTAAGACTTATTGTATTTAATAAACATGTAATATGTTAAATCTCTTTTTCAAAGTAGGTGCATCTTCTCACACAAGATATATAGAGTCCATTATTAAGCTTGTCATAATGTTTGTATTTTTTTTATTTTTTAATTTTTTTGTAAATACAGAAGGGTCTGGTTTGACTTTTTAATAGATGTTTTTCTTTTGACTCAAGTGGGATGCAGATTTTCTACTTAGAATATCAATATTTGTCAGTAGATGGCAGTGTCATGTGCAAATTATAGTTAATATGCTTTTGAGTACTGTTCTCATGAAGTGAGCAGGCATTTTTGTCATTTTTCATAGCTTGTTGTTGATCTACAGCGCTGCTTATCATATCTTATCATAACATTTACAAGAACTTAGTATTGGTAAAAGTGGCTCCTGATGAGTTAGTATTTGGATTGGATCTGTAGCACAACAGTTTGTTTGTGGCTAAGCCGTGCCAACGATCGTCTTGCTGTCGTCAGAGCTTTGCACCCTCACGATGCAGTCACCATGAGTTAATCCACTCACTGCTGTCCTATTCTTTGTAAATCTTACATGTACCACATAGCGCACAAACAGGACGGCGGTAAATGGGTCAGGACCCTGTTAGTTGTGATCTGCTGGTTTGTTTGTAGTCTGGTCTGTGTTTCAGCAGCTGATGTGAGAAAAAAGGAGCAGCTTTGAAGATGGTACAGATAAATCGTGAGATATGAAACCGTGAAATCAAATATTGGGCTCATAAAAACCTGGCTCAATAGGAGCATTCTTCACCAGCTGCAAATAAACAGTTTCAAATTGGCTTACACTGGGACCGGGGTGCCAGTCCAAAAATCTGCTTTGAGATGGGTTTTCAGTAAATTAACAGTTTAATTTTCACAACAAGCATTAGTTGTCTTCCAAAAACTCCAAAAAGTATTTAGTGCTTTAGCAGATATTATACCATTGTCCATCCTGTACTACTGTCAAACAATGGTACAGGTAACTGTAGTCTTTACTTGGGAGTGGCAATTTATTTCAGAAGAATTTGCATTTTAGCATATATTTCCAAAATGTATTCGGTTGTACTAGCTTTATTCGATTTTTCACTCCTCTACCCAATGATATACCCAGGAATGTTTTGAACTGAGATTGCCTCACATGGGCTCATATAGAAATAAAACTTTTTGTATAAACTATTAGCTATGTAAATTAGCTGAAGGTAGACACTTCTTTTCCTCCAATGAAAAGTCAAAAGGAAATGAGCTGATAATAAAACCTAGACCTTAACCAGGCTGCAAGGTTAGACTGGGACACACTATAAATATTTTGAGATGGCACTTTGTGTGAAAAGTTTGAGGACTGTGGCTCTATATCAGAAAGTGATAAAGTTTAATTTATAGCCTGTTTAGCACCTGTATTTTAGCTATAAAGACAAAGAAATTAAAGACTGGGATAGGTCTTCCCACAACAAAGGAAATATAAGTGAAGGTTAGCAAAGATGTAGACACTAAGCCCCTATGTTTTTAGGCCAAATATCCGGCCTCATGTCTGTGTGGTGCATCTGCCGCCTCCACTGCGTTGGCCGAGAAACCTGCTGATTGTGTTGAAAGGAGGAAGGGAGGTGTTTGTTGAGACCAAGATTAGGGGAAGGGATAATGATGACTCAAGTGTTGTTGTTTGGATCATAACATGGAAAAGTGCCTTGTGCTCTGCAACAATATTTTGATATTTAGTAATTATTTGCACTTAAAATATTTATATATAACTTCCATACAAGCAGGTTATGTTTTTGCTCACATTGTTTGCAATTTCTCAAAAAGTCATTGTTGGATTTTAATAAGATTTTCAGGAAAGGTCAGTAATGGGTCAAGGAAGACATGGAAGCCTCAGTCAGTCCCTCCTACTTTATTTTTGAAAGCAGGAGAGTCTGGATCCCCACTCATTGAGAGCTGTTTCAAATTGAATCTCTGGATATTGGCCTATCACAGCCGTTTTGACTTAGTAATGCAGAAGATAATCTCCTATCTAAAGTAACCAAGATGGCGCTGGCTTATACAGAGTGATTCTCACCTGAATAACAACGCTTAGTGCTTTCCTTCATCACCTGTTGATTCTGCTGAAGTCTGCATTCAGTCATCTGTGTTATAATAGGTGCAATGTTTGTTTTGCTTACAGGTCATTATGTCCTGCCCTTTGTTTCTCTGATTGGTTACTCCACCTGTGATTGTTCTGCCTATAGAAATTAAACTCAAGAGGTGGGATACTAAACTAGCTTTTTTGTATAGAATAGGTATAGAGTTAGTCTGGCAGGCCTGACTAGGATTTTTATGGGAAAAGATGCCATTTCCCAGTAATACATTTTTTTTTCTTTGTGGATTATTTATCACTGTGAGATATAAGGACTTTGTGACTCGATGTATATAGATAGCTTTTACCCCTGATCTAGGATATCACAGGTTTCAGTCCAGGCCTGTAGACTATATCGTCACCATTGTAAAATAGGGCCAATGCTACAAGTTCTAATATGACAAATGTGTAGTGAAATGAAACCAGTCCACAGATGTTTGACCTATAGTGTACCTATGGTCTTTTTATGGCTGGGCTTGCCATTATTTGTCCTGCATTGTCTGCACTCTGAGTGAATTTTGTGTACTTTAGCTGCTAATCCTTCTAATGCCAGGTTTCACCCCACATTATTCAAACCTGCTTGCTCACACATCACACGTTGCGTAACTCGGGTCTTCTCTGCGGACCAGCCTGAAGAGCAGGAGGCCTAAAAGCTAAAGCTGTGCAGCAGAAGTGCGGATGCTGCTGTTTGTCAGGACCATTCATGTCAAAGCAAGGCTGATTTGACCCACTTGGAAAGACAGTGGGCATGTGTTGTATATTGATTATGCCTTGTTCTGATTTGATCGATCAAGTGAGAACATGAAGTTTATGTCCCAACATCATTTTTCATGTTTGTATGTGAATAGACCCTTTTCACGTGACGTCAGACAACTTCCGTTTTGAGACGATGGGATGCATCTTCATTTCCGGTGCCGCTGCTTCTCCCATAAGAAATTCACCCAGACTTTTTAAAATTGCCGTTTACAAGTTTACACAATATACAGCAATTTTCAAAGGAATATTTACCCTCAAAACGTTCAAAACTTGCGAAAGGATATTAATTCTTCAACGAAGGATACTTGGATTATGAAGTGAGTGCTTTGTTATGTAGCTAGGTAGCGTTAGCAACATGGCTAAGTGATAGAGCTGCGCTATAAAACAGTGTTAGATCATGTCATGATCTGAGTTTATTTGAATATTTGACAATCTGCTTATCAGGAAATACCACTGGATAGTACTACAGTATATTTTCATTTAGTAAAGCTAAGCATTAACAACTACTAGCTTTAGCTACAAGACAAAACACTTACCTTCATAATCAAATAAGTAACCTTCAATGAAAAATGTATATCCTTTTTTGAATTTTGACCGTTTTGTCAGTGAATTTTCAACAGCAAATCTCTGTACATCATGTATCCTTATATTTGGCAAATTTTTAAGACTCCGAGTAAATTCCATACTGGCGAGCAGCAGCACTGGAAATGAAGATACATCCCATCGTCTCAAAACGGAAGTTGTCTGACATCATCGTGAAAAGGGCCTATTAAGTATGTCAGTTTTGGTTAGATTAAAAAGCATCTAAAAAGGTATTATTTGCATGTGGTAAAGCTTATTTGAAAGGGCAGTGCCGCAAGTGAAATGTGCATGTCAGCTGTAGAGATTGCATTTTTACTGTACCTGAATTTCCCCAGAGATCAATTAAGTATCTGTCCATCTATTGCCATATTGATTATTAAGGTAAATTACTCATGAAAGGACTTGAACATTGACTTGGAGTAGTAGGAGTAGTCAGGGATTTGTGAAATGGCGTATGTAGCCAATGTTTATAGTTGGTGTTTGACCTCTAGAAGCAGTCCAGAAAACAATGCACTATGCAAGAATACACTACTTAAGGCCTTTTAGAGTACTTTCTTAAAAAAATCTAAAAAAGGGCTGTAAAATGCTGGAAAATTATGTCCAGGATTTGTGTCCAGTTTTCAATACATTCCACAGTCCAAGTAAATGGCAATTAATATAGGCCAGTTTATAGGGGCTATATTATGGTTTTATTATGCTATCATGCTCATATTTTCAAACCAATCTTGGGCGCGTCTAGAACAGCATTACACAATTTACAGCCTTTAAAAACATTATCTGACTAAAAAGGAAAGTAAAGGGCAGCAGAGTCCAAAGTGTTGCAGTCTTTTGAGCATAACCAAAGAAACAAACACACTTTCTTAAACTTTTTTTGTGATGCCATTTTACTACAAAATGAAAAATAACAAATTGGTGGAAACAGAGTTGTACACTGTTTTTAGATTAAGGAATGAGAGCAGACTGGATGTAGAGTTGTTGACTGGTCAGCGCTTCCTGGAGTGGACCGGGGTTTGTGGGAGAGGTGGAGGTTTGTGGAACCAAGTGTTTTTCGGTGTGGAAAAAAAATGAATCGTAATGTCCCTTTAAAACAGCGTGCAGGCCACCTGCACGCTGTTTACCTGACAGCACTGTCACTACCTGACAATTTCACAGAAGATAAACATTAATTTATATAAAGTTTTAGTTTACAGGACTCTAAAATCGTTAGCCCAACGTGCTGGAAATGTGAAAAGACTGCACAAGAGCTTCATTACTCGGAGCGGCTCGGAAGAGTGCTCCCCCACCTCTCGCACAGACGGAGGAGCGCACACAGCACCCTCATTCACAAGAGAATAACAACAAGCCCAGGGCCAACAGCAGGAGAGACACATCTGGAGGTATTATTTAGGCTGCACAAACCTGTTTGCTCCATTTGCCATCATTCAGAAAGTAGCTTGTTGTTAGCAGTGAGCTAAAGGAAAGCTAAGTGGCTAACAACAGCTAAAGTTTATCTGTTTCAGCGGCCCCTCTCCCGGAGCGTTTCCATGGAGATCAGAGTCTTTGCTGAGGATGTGTTTTTCCTCACTGATATTTTTATAAGACTTGACCTGTATGTTATATTACTTATAACTTATTACTTATATTGTATATTACTTATATTAGGCCCATTATATATTACTAAGGCGTGGATTCATGATAAACTGCTTCTCTATGCATTGCTTGCTACTATAGTGTATCTGTTTTAGGAGGATAGTAGAAAGTAGGGGTGTAATGATATGTTTTTGCAATGATACAATATGTATCGATTAGAAGTGTTTTGATACAATTCAAGAACGATATTGGGTAAGTTGGAACGATACAGTGAAGAAAAGTTGAGTATAACATTTTATTTAATTAAAAACACAAAATGTATCTCCAAAAAGCCATATCTGTTTTTTTTAACATACAAATTTCTAATTTTGAAATTTCAAATATATTATAGATCAATACTTCATGTGTATCGATATTCACTTCCTCGAAAATGATATGATTTGATAAAAGGTCATGTGTATGGATGTAGTTGTATCACAGGAAAAAAAATGGATACATCGATACAGTTACTGTATTGCTACACCCCTAATAGAAAGGTGTGGATAAAAGTGGCTAACAAATTTTTTATTCAATTTCTGTTAATAAGAAAAATACAACAATTTAAGTTTGATAAGGAGACACAAATAGGCTATGTAAAAAAAAGTCCTTTTGGTCATTATTATACTGCAACTAAATCTGCAAATAAAAATCATAAAAAATCGTGAATCGAATCGTGACTTCAGTGCATCTTTACATCCCTAGTCTCTGTGGTTCTTAAGGACAGTTTGCCGAGGCATGGTCCAGGCTGTTCTTTGTGTGTAGTGAGTATAGCACAGAGCAGAGGACTAAGGTCTTGCTGCTGTCAGCCCAAACGCTCCAGTAGCCCCTCTCTCTCTCTCTAATAGGGGTCAAAATGGCCACTCATCATTCCTCCCTTTGCTCGGGCCTGAGTCACCGAGCAGCTCTCTCTCATTCTCCATAGACGCACACTGACTATGGAAAACCACTGCCAGGACTTACTGGTAACATCTGTGTGGGCTTTTACACTATCAAACTACCTCCCCGCTCTGCCCAAAAGTTTGTGCAATTCATCAATTCAATAGAGCTCTTTTTTTTTTTTTTTTTTTTTTACATTGCTGGGACATGCCAGGCCTCTTTTATTATTAACTTTTACACATTGCATTAGCAACATTGCAGCAGGTGTGTTTCAGTATCTTCTACTGTGAGTACAAGACGTAGATCAAAAGAAATGATTCAACCAGAAGCACTCAAGCAAGCCCAGCACTTTTCTATACAGCTAAAAATATTGCATCAGGTCAGTCCAAGGTGAGTCATCTTTAAAGTATAGGAAATGCTGAACAGGTCAGGAAGGCAATTATCAATTTATTGCAAACAAAAAATATAAGGAGTGACTCAGTCAATGGTGTAAATGTACGCTGTGGTGTGGCTAAGATCTCCTAACAGCACAGAAAGTAAGCCATGTTATACTGGTGTTTTAAATTTCATAATTAGTGCCTCTACTAAAAATGGATTGTTTTGCCTGTATTGGTTTTGTTGGTTGGTATGTTTAGTCTATTGGCAACTGAAAATGCAGTGGTTGGATTTTTATGAAATCTTCAGGAAAGGTCAAGTAATGAGCCATGGGACAAATTATTAGTTTTTGATGTGGATTTTGTGCCATTACTAAAATTGCAGGTAACCGGGTAGCCCCAAGGTCTTAAAAGTATTAAAAAAGTATTAAATTTGATGTTGCCAAAATTAAGGCCTTAAAAGTATTAAATCGTATGGGCAGCCAGATATTAAATTTAAGTTCATCAAGGTCTTAAATTGTCAAATTGAGACATCTAAGTCAAGTTTTTTTTGGAATTGTACTTGTCAAAAATATATTTTAGACCAATACTTTGTAAGAAACAACAGAGAAGTGTCTTTTTTTTTTTTTTTTTTTTTTGTGAGTTGGATGTGAATTTGGCAACAAATTCTATCAATAGTGGTTTTACAAAGATCTTGAAGTCACCCACTCGAATGAGCCTTTATTTAATACGTTTTTGAAAGCTAAGTCTACTCTTGATGGGCTATGAAATGCTGCAGGGTTATTTATTGCAAAAAAAATCTCGCCACTACAGTAAATGCTGTTACCACTGAAATGTATGGTTCTGTCTTGAGATTTTCAACCAGACTAGAGATATCTCACCTGTATTTGAATTTTAAAATAAAACCGATCAGTTTCAAAGAGTAATACTGATACTTCATTAGTGTAAAATGTATACATATTCTTTATCTTTTGGATGCAATCTTGGCCTTAAATTTTATTCTAAGTGGCATTAAAAAGTTTCACAAGAAAAAACCTGGAACTATGCTGTGTAATGGCTTTTCCGTGCAGATGATAAGCAGCCTTTCCTATATATGACTTGAAATTGTTTGAATTGTGAGAGGGGGAAGTAATTAAGGAAATTGCCCTTATGAAAAGTTTAACGATATTGTTGTATCTGAAGGAATAGTGATTTAATCTTTGTGTAATTTGAATTGTTAAGATAAAAATGAATGGGAGTACAGACTGGTGCCGGACGTCTGTTCCTCCCAGAAGTCATGTGACAGTGATTCAGCCCAGAACATCTGTTGGGACAAGTGAAATCCCCCTGCATTGTCCTTTCCCTATACCTGTTGTTTCTTGGCCGGCCGTCTATAATCCTCTGGAGTCTGTGTGGGTTTGTATTGTGCTTTCTGTCTGCCAGGGCACTCGGCCATCTTAGAGCTGCTCCTCAATGAGAAATGACAAGGTAAGACCCCAGGGCACAAGGTCTCTTGGGGGTCTCTTGTCCAAAACCTCTGTCCAAAGGTTGTCAGGTGGTTGTCTGAAAAAAGTTATTGTCATATTGTGTTGAAATTCCTAAAAACGTCTGTAAATTAATGATTCGTTTTTGTAATGGATTTGGATCACTGTCAGGATCTAGCAAATTTGAATAGTGTTTTTTTACTGTTTTAGAGTGAGGAATTGAACTGTAAGCTAGAAGTTTTATGTGAATCTGTGGCGACTTGGGTGAAATATTTTTTTTAATTTTTGGCTCTATGATATTAAAATTAAGACAAATTTTCCAAAACAAACTTGGCAATTAGAAGTTGTAACCTCTTGTATGATTTTTGTCCATATTAAAAACTAATGTCAAAGCTTATGGACATAAACAAGGCTACACACAGAAAAATATTTCAAGCATTATTTTGTGATGATTATGACACGACAGTTAACAAAATAAAGTATCTTATAAATGTAATTATAAGTCATTATAATAATCGCAATAATGCTTAATATAGTTCACTCGAATGGTTTAACTTCTTAGAGATTTCTCGAATTGTCAAAAATAGTTGTAATAAAGTACGAATTGTGAGTCAGTACGAATATCATTTTAGTGGCCATTTAAGGAGATTGTAGAGATCCTGGTCCCGCTGAAGGCTACAGAGGGCAGAGAGCGGGGAGCTGGGAGATCACTGGGCCACATGCTAATGACTGTTGATAGTTTATGTAACTTGCAGTGTCACATGACCACACGTCACCGCCCACCCAGTTACTGTCTCCTCTGTAATTCACCCAACCAGCCATTCAAATGGATTATATAGACTGGGGAAAATGATGAGCAGGCATACACAAAGTCATCATTACCTCTCTGCTTTAACTTAGCACTTCTAACTACTTTGCTTTAATGCATCCATAGTCAGTGAGTGACCTAGGTCTGCACATTTAAGGAGGAAACGGCAGCGGTAAACAAAAGAAGATTAAGCCACCACCACCACTCTGCTGCTGCTGTGTTGCTTTGGACGCTGACAAAGGGGGCTTCATGAGAGTGCGGGGGGTACGAGGGCAAGGCCATGACGAGATGGCTATGAAGCTTCTGTTCTGGGAGCTGGAGCAGCATCTCAAAAGGTAAAATGGAAATGGGACGTCCCGCTGGGAGCTTGTACACTGTACGGCTGCCCTGAAACAATCGCTACAGTAGTCGCACACAAAAGGCCCAGCAGGGTTTATTGTGTTATTGTCATCACTTTGCATATTGTCTTTGCAAAGTGTCATCACTTTGCGTATTGTCTTTGCATTTTTAAGAAGAGTACACAGTAATGTACTTAAGTTAACTTGCTGTTGAGTTTCTGTGTTTTTAATATTAGTCAGTCAGTGTCAGTTTATGTAGTGCTTTTAATGTGTGGTTATAATTGCAGCCTTTTGCTTGTCATGATAAAAGTTGACCATCAGGTTATCTAGGCAGCATTTAGTGAGGTCTCCATGGTAGGACGAGGCATTAATATATTGAGTTTTGAAGATATGAGCAGGTATTTAAATAGAAAGAAACAGTAACATTACTCTAAAACCTTGAGATTGACAATTTGTTCACCCACTTAGTTGCAAGTGTTGCTTTTAAAGTTGCTAAATTAGCCAAATTACTTAAAGAAATCATAATTAGGTATTTCCTAATTGTATTCAATGTGCATTTGTCTTGGGTCCATGTGTAATTAATTGTGTTGAAATTTAAAGCACTGTACTCGACCAAACAAATTGTTAATCGATCGATGTTACGCCCAGTACAGCTAATTAAGTGACCAAAATCCACCAAAGGACATGTGAGGGGAATTACCAGAGTCTTATACAAGTGACTTTAAAGTAAAACATTTTGAAAAGATGGTTGTAAAATATATGATCAAAAAATCATCTACGGTATCTTAAATAAAATGAAAAATAAAAATAATAATAAAAAAATAAAAATATCAAGTAATAAATTAGACCGGCTTTACTGGTGCAAAGAGTTCGTGCAACTAATCAACTAATAACATTATAGTTGACCAATACGTTACCAACCGATTAATTGACTAAGTGACCAGAGGCTGTCAGTACTAGAAATTTAGCAATTATTGTTTTTTAGGTGAATATATCAAGTTATATTTTTTGTGTCCTAGCCTGGTCAGAATAGAGAAGTATTTTTTCTACTCCAGAGTTAATAGTATGCATACGTGTAGTTTAAAAATGGAAAGTTTTGACATCAGAGGCTTTTATTTCCCTCTTTACATTTGTGAGTTATATTGAGGCGTACAATTGTCCCTGACCTGGCGTACGTGCATTTTCATGGAACATGGTCTACTTTTTGATTCACACCTGTTTGAAGTCGGGCCAGGTATAGCCTCTGCCAAGCCTCTGTTCCTAATTGTGGCCTATGTCAGAGGACAGTTTTATTCCTGAAGCGCTGCGGCGTTGCTGCTGGTTATTTGGGTCTGTGTAATTGGTTAAATCCTCTTGCAGTCAGAGAAGAGACCGGAAGAGATCAGCGAGGCTTAGCGTATCTTAGAGTGGATATAAAAAGTCTACTCACTTGTCAAAATAATAGGATCTGAAGGGAAATTAAAAACGCCAGAGGTATGTTGAGAAATGAGCCTTTTATATTAATGTTAAGCTTGAGAAGAGGCTTTTATTATGTTGAATTGTGTTAAAGTTCTTTTTCTGAGGTTGGAGGTGCTATATGGAAATGAATGAATAAAGAAGGAAGTATTCAGTTGAGCAGCCAAAGAGTCGACTGTGTCTTAAGTCATTGGAGCGACTTTCAAAAGTGTGAAGAGAATTAGACCATAGCTGCCAGACAGTAATACTTCCAGATTTCCACCAAAGCCTTGAGCACACATGTCCGAAAGCTGCCAAAAGCCTATGGAAACATTACTGGATCTGTAGGACTTTTTGGCAAACACCGGTTGCTTCCTATACATTGCGTCAGTCTCCTTTTCCGCTTATTCCAGCCTGTGGTTAGGGGTAACTATATTCAAACTTTAAAGAGTATAATGGCTAACTTATATTATAACCCATTGGCACAAAACAAATGGGGTAATTTAGATTTGGCTGTATTCTTTCTACACAAGTTGTCTTTATATCTCAAGGTTTCTAGATTGGTCCAGGCAGAGCCCACAGTTGTATTTATGGGTGGATTTGTAGAAGCTCCTGCTGATTGACCCATAATAGCAATTTTTACTCAGAAAGCCAGGCATTTTGGCTTCTCGTTGCATTAATTAGACAAAACTATGTCTGGCATAGTTCAGTAATGATTCCTACTATGACAGGTGCAGTGTCCTGCCAAACATCAGAACCTGAGATAACTCAGATTGGTGAATTTAAAGAATGGTGGCGTCCTATTTGAGATGCTTGGATGTGCTCCAAAATGGCATATCTAGTTACTATTTATGTGGTAGTGTGTTATAGAAATGCAATTTATTTTTGCATATACAGTGTATCCCCAAGGTCTTCATTAAGGTCTTTTACGGTTGTCATTATCTTGTTCTAGCCTTTTTAATGAAGGAAATGATATAAATGAAAAATATGGATAAAACGCTTTTAAGTGGCTAAATATTTTAATTAGAACACAGACTCAATATAAATAGGTAGAAAACCCTGCAATTGCATTTGGTGACTACTCAAAAATACATTGGTGTAATTCTAGGTTAATAAAAGTTGATCAGAAGTATTATTACAAAGGTCTCAAAATTCACCTGTAAACCCTGGAGGAACCCTGAGATACTGTATCTTCATTCTGAAATTATTGGTTGCCATCTGACTTGTTTTGAAGTACTCCACTTTTGTTGACTGACATAAGGTGTGTGGGTGTGAGCCGAGGCGGGATTGTGAAGGGCTTAGTCATAATTTGAGGGACGTGGTCATAAATATGTGAACGTGTGAGTGAGAGTGGTCTCTTGTGTGTATTGTGTGTATTTTGGGGGAGGTGGTGTTGAGTGGGACGTCTGACGGGAATTCTGTGTAGGAGTAGTAGTTTTGAGGTGTGCCACGTACGATACTCCGCTAATACTTTAAGTGTTGAGAAAGCAGTTTTGGTTGTTTTTGGAGTTACTTTGACCTCATGCATTTTTGATAAGACGGTACATTTACAAGACTGTTTTAAGATACAACATTCATTTTGATCAAAGGTGGCAACACTACTACCTCTCCTAATCTTCCTCCTAATAATACTACTACCAACTTTCCCACTGAAATCAAAAAATACTTTCACTCACTTAGAGACTTCATGTACTCAAGTAGGAGTAAGGTTTCCTGAAAAAAAAAAAAAAGTACTTTCCACTTCTGGATTGGAAAAATGTTCCAACTCTAGCACACAAGGCTACTCTCTGTACTAAGGATTTCCTCTTTTAATGGAACCACTTGCATAACAAAGGTGCTGATATTGCTCATTACACTGGCCAATACACTCCCATCAACTTCAACTGTGATCAAATGTGTATTGGAGACTGTGAACTTGTCAAAATAGCAAAATAGCTTCCCTACCATTTTTGTTTTCAATGTATGTTGCATAAAGTATTGTATAATAATGCATTGCAGTGTTGTTTTAGTCCTTTTTCTTTTTTTTTTCTTCTTTTTTTTTCTTTTTTGGAGTTGGAGTTATATTTTTATAGCTATTTGGTCAAATAAGTTAGTGGATACTCAGATCCTTGTCTATTACTTGTTTGTTACTGACGCCCATTTATTATTAGGCACCATATTTATTTGTGCTTAGTTCAAAGGTCCATCTCTTTAGGTTATCTTGGTGGCTCATCTTATGGAGAGCGAGTTGCGTAAAGGTTAAGCTGCCTAAGTTCAAATGTTGTCTGGGGACAGTGTGCTCCATGTCATTACCTCACTCTCTCTCTGTGTCCTGACTGCTCTCTACACTGTGCCTCTCAAATATAAAGGGTTAAAATGGCCATAAATATGCTCAAGTCATGTCTAGAAGCCACATCCACCTTTTCTATGAGGTTATAAACATACAGTAATTTTGGGATATTGACACTTTTGTTGCCTGTCCTGTAAGCATCTGAGTGTCCTAGGGCCCACTATAATCTTCCTGCAAAATTCCTAGAGCATGCTGTATAGGTGACCACCTCAAAAAGTACTAAAAGTAGGCCAAGTTGTGCTGTTTGGTGGGACAATGAGGGACAGAGACTCAAGAAATAAATGTTTTGATATACAAATCTAACTTATCAACTTACAGAGATACAAATTTCTTCATTTTAGGGCCTATAAAGCATTTGCTGTGCTGTTTTCATTCCAAAAACACACATTTTGCAAAGTAATGTCTTTGCTGAGACAGAAAAAAATCAACGCTTTGAGTCTGTATTTTCTCAAAACAATCTAGCACCAACCCCAGCTCACAGCTACAGGGAGAGGCCTGTCCTGAAACTTAGGGGCAGAACACACACCATATATTCAACCTAGTAATATAGGACGCTTACAGCTATGTATTCTACATTTTACACAAGGAATACTGACCTTATATTGTTCTTAACCTTAACCTTATACGATCCACTGAGCACCAATGAAAAAGTGGAATATTATCTCAATAGGTGGGACAGAGGGACAGATGCCTAAATGGCTGTTCAGTGCAATCAAAAGCGGGACAGGTGGTCACCCTAATGCTGTATGTATTTTTGTTTTTTTCTTTCAGCATTTCTTTGTATGTTTTACTACGTTGGTATTCACACTTGACCCACACGGGGGCACCCTCACCACACGATTGTACATTACTGCACTACAATGGACACAGCATCTTGATTTAGCGCCTTCACAAACCTCCCTACCGACATGAACGCTACAGGGCTTGAACGTGTAGAAGATTGTAAAGATATGTTCAGATGTATATCTTGGTGTAAAGGTGGTGTGTGTCTATTTTTAGTTACTTAATCTAACCCTGGAGATGTATCCTTCTTCTGTCAAGAGAATTGGGATTCCTCTTTGTCCCCTGAGGGTATCTTGTTGCTTGCTGCAAAGAGAGAGATACAAATCAATGTTGGGCTTAACACGTCTTAATTTAGGAGATTAGATAAATTCCGATCGCAGGGAGAGCCAAGGCAACGCAAATTTACAGTCTCGTGTGGCAGTATATCCTCCGTACCTAACCCAGCCCATTCCTTTGCTTGTTTTCTACTACTTCCAGCCCTTTCTTCTTCCTTTCTATCCGGTTCTCCCCGGTTTAATCCACCTCCGCTCTGTTCCCTCGAATATTTTATGCAAAATCGAGTCAGTTGAGGGCCAGGTGGGGGCGGTCCTGCATAGATTATTCAAATAGGCGCAGTCCGGACCAATGGGAAGCCCTGGTCGCGGGTTTGTTGGCTGGATAAATTATGCGGTCTTCTCCTGAGCTGCAGATTTGGTGTTAGAGCCGATATGAGCTGACCTTGGGTGGGTTGTTTGTGCCGCTGGTTTCGGTGCAGGGGGTTTGTAGTAGTAGTAGTAGTAGTAGTAGTTGTAGTGGTGGTGGACAGTAAAGAAAACCAAGGCCGTGTGGATGTGGTTTTTGGCTTCGAGAGGAGCAGATTTTGTGCTGGAGGAGGTCGTTTCTGGACGTGGCTTTTTGTTGCGGGACTGGACAAGATGAGCAGTATGAATGCGTCGTGCTATTCTGTGGCTATGGATCTAGGCGTTTGCCAGCTGCGAAATTTCTCCTCCATTTCGTTTCTGTCGGCGTTGTTAAGCGCGGAGGGCTCGCAGCTCAAGCTTGAAAACAGGTAAAAAAAAAAATGATTGTGATGGCGCTGCAATGGAAAACTAATGTCTCTAAGCTGCTGTGCTCGGGCATAGCTCCTCCACCTGCATCTATAATGTCACCGCAGAGATGGAGGCAGCCTACTGTAGCGAGTAGTGATGCTCAAACCCTTCCTTGATATTACCGCTTCTCACAAAACCACATAAAAGACCGCTCACTTCCTAGAAATTTCCAGAAATATCTTTGGCAGCCCTCCTACCGCCGGGGCGTTTTTCCCCTTTTAAGTTAGTCAAAAAGAAAGGAAAAGGGAAAAGGCTGTATCCTCGCAGCCTTAGGCCCCTTAATCTTTTGTAGCACCATTTGGCACGAAAGGTTTTTTATAACAAAATCTTTCTTTCTTTTTACAGTTCATCTGGAGCCAGCGTTGTGGCCATAGACAACAAGATTGAACAAGCTATGGTGAGTGTCTTTGCCTGTTTACGTTTAAAATTATACGCTACGTTTAAAAACGAAGGTATTTTAAATCTAACTGCTGCTTTAGTTTCAACGGTCAACATTTTACATATACTTACGTTAGCATTCATTTCTACAAACACGTAAATGGTAGCAACCGAAGTCTAGCAAACTATTGTTTAAAGTCATATTTATTTACTTGTTTAAATTTCTTACATGTATATGTATTTTTTTGATTAATTAAACTCCTAATAGTTTTTTTTTTTTTTTTTTCCCCAAGAGGCCTATCCAACATTTAATAATCGGTTGTACTCCGTTTTGTTATGGCTTCTGCCATCTCTGTTGCTAGGCAAACCCGAAGGCTCCCACAGCTCGTTATAAATACCCCGCGCTCTGATTGGCTGATATTTGTTTGTGGGCGGGGACAAAAAGACGTAAGACCTTGGGAAGACGCTGACGTTTTCTCAGTTTGTTGCGCTTTCACGCTGTTTAATTAGTTTTTGCCTCTGTGGAAATAGAAAAACGGAAAGGATTTTTTTTTACCCATAATTCTCACCCGAATTAATAACTTTTAAGTTTATTGGGGAGATTTTTAGTTAAAACTTTTTATTCTGTACTTTAATTGGTAATTTCGTGAGAAAACAATTTTGTTCTGTACAGTAGGCACACAATGGGGAAAAACATTGAACATGGTAAATAATTAATAGTTTGTAAGCAAAATGATCAAAGAAACGCAATTATTGTCTATAAGACCACTTTACCCACACAAGCACTTTTAATGCTTTCAAGTAGTTCTGAATTTGCAGAAGAAGAAAAAAACAATTGTATAAGATGCTGTACCACAGTAATCCAAACATTTTCAACAATATATATTTATTTGAGTGCTTATTGTAAGGATGTTGAGTATGATTTCTGTAAAAGTATCAGTACAGTTTTTGTAATATCTTATTTTTCTCTGTCAGGACCTGGTTAAGAGTCACCTGATGTACGCTGTTCGTGAGGAGGTGGAGGTCCTGAAGGAGCAGATCAAGGAGCTGATCGAGCGCAACTCGCAGCTGGAGCAGGAGAACACCCTGCTCAAGACCCTGGCCAGCCCGGAGCAGATGGCCCAGTTCCAGGCTCAAGTCCAGACCGGGTCCCCTCCAGCCGCTCCCACCGCTGTCGCCCCGGGACCCCCAGTCCTCGCCCAGCCCACCTCGCACAGCTCCGGCCCCTCTGCGTAGCATGGGCAAGGCGTACACAAAGACTTGACAAGACTGTTTTTTTTTTGTTTTGTTTTGAGCTCTGCAACAAAGCAGCAGAGCTAACCCTTGCCTATAACAGCATGATGTTTTTTGTTTTTGTTTTTTTGCTGTTGAGACAAGATTTTTGCACATATTTATCTCAGACGGGAGGCGGCCGGCGTGCGAAGTGCGTTACAGCAGTGGAGGATGATAATCTGAATGCTGTATGAGGTGGTTGGATTCCTGAGGAGAAAGGATAACCTGAACATTTTGCCAAAAAATAAAAAAACATGGACATATCAACAAGAATGTCTTACCAACATAGTGACAACTTACTTTAGAAAATCACTGTGCCTGTGTCTGGATTTTAAGAGATGTCGCTTTTACTGACAGTGAGGGGAAGAAAGTAGAGGAAGTATTGGATTGTATAGGTTGTTAACAGCTTGCTCCATGATGTAATGTAAATAAAACAGTTGCTCTTTAGGCTAATGTTACAGATTTGAAAGTGGAAAATAGAGGAGAAATAGCCTTGTTAGGAGTGACAAATGAAGAATGTGAGCATAACAAGAGTCCCCATCTGGAATGGGGGAGGAGGGGATACTTTGAACAACACTTTGGCAGCATTGACGATGTTACTTAGATTATGGGGTTGGTGGGATGAACAAAAACTGGTTTCTTATGGAGATGATGATAATCTATATTTTCAGTATTTCACTTTGAAGCTCCTCGTTTGCCCTTGGACAAAGCTCATTGTTGCTGTTTTCTCAACCCTGAAGTGGCATGTAATTTAAACTTTATTCATCAGGGTTGGGAGATATTTGGGCTTTACGCTGCATTTTTTTTGTTTCCTTTTTACCTAAAAGAGTGACGGGCAGGGGGAGGAGTAGAAGATGATGATGTATATTTCTGTATAGTGTAAGTACAATGTAATATAGTGAGGGGCGGAACAACAGATGATATCTAGGTCACACAGATCGGAGCGGGCGAGCGAGAAACATGCTGGTCTGGCTCAATCTGTGTCTATTTTTAATGCTGAATCTTCAGGACTGTCGATCTAAAATGGACTCTAGGTTCTTTAACTGAAAACGCAGCCAACAACATATCCTCCTCTGCAACTCTTTACTGTACAACCAGTTTTCCACTTTTTCCCGATGTATTGCACCTTTATGACTTCTCTTTTTTTGACAGTGAAGTACTTCTGGATGAACAATAGCTTTTTGACACCAGTCAAAAACTGTTTTTTTTTCTCAGTGTATCAGTTGTATGCTCATGTTCTGTGCATGTCTCTGCAAAACCGGATTAAGAAACTGTAACTTTCATGCCACAAATGCACTTGACAGCTGCACTTCACAACTTACAATAAACGTGCTTCAAGAAGAAAAACTGCCTTTGTGTTTACTTTAGTGTAGCACTGAATGCGGTTCTGTCTGATACTTTTAAATAGCGAAATATTATGTATTGGTAGGTTAATCCTGGTTTGGAGAAGCAGACAGGAGCAAACCTACAGTGACTAAATCATGTACTGTAAATGGGACCAGTAAAAATCTGAATTTCAACACTGACACATCACTCTGAGATTCCTGTACCAGTACAGGGTAGCTCCAGGTTTTGTCTTGTGAAAAAAAACCTTTTAAACACTTTTTAAAGCCACTTAGGGAAATTTAATGCCAGCATTGTCAACAGCAGAACAATAATCTGTATGAATTATCCATATTACTCTGTAACTCAAGGGTTTAATTTTAAGTCTTAATACAGATGAAAAAACTACAGTGCTGCATAAAAAAATCATGAAAATGAATCATGCATTTCAATTATAACATTTCTTGAATAAATATAGATTTTGTTAATGTGGAGACAGCACTTTTTGTAATAATGTTTTGACAAACTTTCAGTGGTGGAATGTAACAAATGTACTTAAGTACAGTTCTCATGAGTAAATTTTACAAGGGGCACTTTAACTTTTACTCCACTACATTTATGGTTTGAAGTTGGTTTAAAGTACAAAGTATTTTGAGTTTTGGTTTGAAATCATGTTTTTGTCATGGCCTCATTGGAGACACAGTAGTTAAATTTAAAAGATGTAGTAAAATAGTACTCCTTAGAAACATGAAAATAACATAGACAGAAGACCACACCGACACATTCACTCTCTTCCATTGCATCATTGTAAGTTCATCAGTAATCAGCACAATTTTTAAGCCAAATTCATCACAATGAATGCATTAATGAGCTGTTCAGTCTGGGCAAATTCTTTTACTTTTTTACAAGTGCATTTAAAAGTGAGTACTTTTATACTTTTAAGTAGACAGTTAAGGTGATACTTTTACTTTTACTTGAATAAATTTTTGGGCCTTTATCTGTATTTTTACTTATAAGGAAATTGAGTACTTCCACCACTGCAAATGTTAAGAAGTTAAGAAATTGAATACCTAGTCATAATATTTAATACTTTTAGGCCTTGATTTTGGCAGTGAAATTTAATAACTGTGAGATGCTTTTAAGACCTTGGGAATACCCTGTTAAAGAAAATGAAAATGTACAGTACTAACAGTACATTCTACGTCATTGCCCTACTACTCCAAACTAGCGGTCAATTGAAACTACAGTACTGCACTGTAGGCAATGGTTTTCATTTATAAATTAAAGTTTTATATGACAAAATGCTGACAAATCTCTCAAAGCAAGCTGTTTCCAATGAATGAGTATAACATGACATGTAAGAAATAGGCCTGGTTTGTTGAGAAAAGAAAACATTTTCTAATTTTCTAAGGTACTATCAGTCAGTCTGAACTAAAAATGCCATCAACAGGTGAAGTAACTTAAAAGTTCATGTGTTAGAAAAAATTGGCAAGCATAATGATTTGAGCAAGTTTGGCAAAGTACATGTGCCAAACAACTGGGTCAGAGCATCCTCAAAACTGCAGTTCTTGTGGGGTGTTCCCGGTCTGCAGTGGTCAGTATCTATTTACAGTGGTCTACATCTTTCATCCAAATATAAGCAGCAGTTCAGTAATGAAACTGGAAGCTTTGTAAATGCTCTACATTTATTTGAAAAAGATACCTTTGACACAACACTAATACTTCAACAAATATGGCACATTGTCAGCAGGAGTCACATCACTGGCCACATTCACTCTTCAGTCACAATTTCACCTCTTCACACACAAAATGAATGCATGAAGCAAGAGAAGAATGGGGCACGATTTCTCCAGGCGGCGTGGTTTTTTCGACTGTCCATAGAAAAGCTGTCAGTACCACACACTGCAACACAATGTCCAGGAGAGGAGCGGGGGCCGGTGGAGGTGGCAGCGGACAGGACAGAGGGGGGTGGGGTGGGGGGTGGGGGTCTTCTCTCTCGGGCCGAATCTGAAGCTTTGGCCTCAGTCTCTGGGGCCTCTGGAGTGGGACGGGGGTGTGCAAGCGCGGGCAGGCCAGACTCAGTGAGGGCATGAGGTAGGCAGAAGATCACATACCCATACGAATGCTCTGGATGATCTGAAATATAGCTGAGAAGACAGTGGTGGGGTTTAAGATTGGTCACAGTTAAAGAGAAGAGGTTACAGCCAGGTAAAAGTTTTTTTTTCTTGTTTTTTGACACACATCATCTGGGGGTGTAACAATACATTTTTGAAACAATACAATACGTATCGATTAGAACTGTTTCGTTCCGTTTAAGAAGGATATTGGCTAATTTAGAATGATACGATTCAATATCTTTGTATCAATACAATGGATACAGTAACTTAGCAACTTTTTGCCAAAATTAGCCATTGCCTCAGATCTAGCATTGCGGCCAGGGTTGGTTATGTCACGCAGACAGAGAGCAAAAAACTGTTGATTATATCATTATATTTCATTAAAAACACATGAATTACATTCAAAAAAGACATATCTGGTTTATTTTAACATGCACATTTCTAATATCAATATTTATGATATTATCAATTTTTTCATGTATACTTATATACACTGCCAAGAAAACTATATGAGTTGATACAAGTTAATGCATATCAATTTCTTAGTATCGTAGGAATAAAAAATCGCTACATCAATATAGTAACTATCATTACACCCCTACAATCATCTGTGAAAAACAGAATCAGAAATTTAGCAAGAATTATTTGATCAAGGATGACAAAAATGTTTAGCCTGTACCAGAAACCCTGGCCAATCACATGTTCAGATTAGCAACCATTGGCTGTTTGGTCTACACAAGTTATTTCCAAGCAGAGGTTGAAAAGGCTTAATATAGTTTAAATGTTCAGCTTATTTTTAGTCTAAATATTGTTTGAATTACATGAAACTGATTTGAAAGTGGCTATTTCACCCCGGGCTACGTCTGCTTACACATCACTCAGTGCAGCATATCGCCAGTATTTACAATCTATGTTAAATATGAAGTAGTCTACAGAAGAGCTGCTTACCTGAGCCACACACAACAAATACAAAGAGGGCGAGCAGCCAGGGCCCCACTGGGTACTTCTCCTCTTGTGGCCTCTGAGGAAAAGACACATAACAAAATATTAAAGCGATAGTTCAATATTTTGTCAGCAGTACATGGTTACATGTACATGTACATGGTACATGGCAACTTTTCGGTCACACAGAGTCACTAACGCTGATTTTGCACACTACGGTTCACGTGTTAGGGATGAGTGGAAGAAGACATGGGTCTAGACAGATTTAGGGAGTACCCATCATTCCCACGGGATGAGCTCATTACGTCCTGTCTGTTTGTGAGCTGTGGGAGAGCGGCAAGTGAAGCAGGGACGACACGGAATGATGTCAGGAGGCTGTTTTTGTTTGTCAGCAATAAAGACGTGAGCTTCTTCATTGTGGCCGACTGGTTAACCTCATTTACTTGGAGGTCACTGAATAAAGTTTTTGCGCACAACAGTGAAGCATTTTTCTAGAGAACAACAGAAACATAAGGAGGGATGACGCAAAGACCCAGTAGACCCAAAGGTACATTTTTGATCAGCAGCGTTTAAGGCATAGTTTGCAGAATTTCTATTAAAAATAAACTTGTGGAAATTGCTGTTTTTCTATAACTGTAAGGAAGTCATATGAATTAGTGTACACCTGAGTAATAGCTCACTGAATGAATGACACAGGGCATACAGTAAAACAAACACCTATGGTTAATTAACCTCCATCCAGCCTTTGTTTCATTTTTGGTTCTTTGTCACTGAAAATATTGAATAATCTTTTCTGTATTAATGCGTAATGCGTTACTGTGTAAATGTACAATATTTGGCCAGGTTACCATTTTTATGGGAAGTTTCAAATCTCAGTTTCATTTGTGAGTGTAGGTCTATAAAGCAGTGTACACAATTGTTACACCGATGGTTTTTAGTTCCATTTGGGTCCCATTGACTTCCATTGAAACTTCATTTTTTGATTGAACTTTAAGGGCACAATATGCAGTTGAAAGAAAAAGTAAGTGCAGTCTTTGGAAATATTTGGGTTTTTGCATGATTTGGTCATAAAATGTGATCTGATCTTCATCTAAGCCACAACAATAGACAAACACAGTCTGCTTAAACTAATTCGGCCATAAAAATGATATGTTTCCATGTGTTTACTGAATATTAATTTAAACATTCACAGTACAGGGTGGAAAAAGTAAGTGCACCCCTAGGCTAATGACCTCTTCAAGAGCTAAATGGAGTCAGGTGTCAACCAACCTGGGGTCCAATCAATGGGAGAAGATTGGGGGAGTGGGTTACAGTGGCCCTGACCAATAAAAAACGCCCCCCAGTTTTGAGTTTGCCATTCTGAAGAAGCATTACTTGATGTGAACCATGTCTCGCACAAAAGAGCTCTCAGAAGACCTACGAGTAAGAATTGTTGACTTGCATAAAGCTGAAAAGGGTTACAAAAGTATCTCTAAGAGCCTTGATGTTCATGAGTCCACGGTACAAAAGATTGTCTATAAATGGAGTAAGTTCAGCACTGCTGCTACGCTACCTAGGAGTGGTCGTCCTGTGAAAATGACTGCAAGAGAACAGCGTAGAATGCTCAGTGAGATGAAGACGAATCCTAGAGTGTCAGCTAAAGATTTGGAATGTGAAATCTCTGGCACAAGCTAACATCTTTGTTGACAAATCTACAATGGGTAAAACATTGAACAAGAATGGACACTGCTGCACATTTGAAGTTTGCAAAAGAGCTCCTAGATGTTCCACAGCACTACTGGCAAAATATTCTGTGGACAGATGAAACCAAAGTTGAGTTGTTTGGAAGGAACACACAACGCTGTGTGTGGAGAAAAAAAGGCACAGCACACCAACATTAAATCCAAAGGTGCACTTACTTTTTCCACCCTGTACTGTGAATGTTTAAATAAATATTCAATAAACACATGAAAACATGTATTTTTGTTGTTGTTTTTTGCAGCATCAGTTTAAGCAGACTGTATTTGTTTATTGTTGTGACTTAAATGAAGATCAGATCACATTTTATTACCAAATCATGCAAAAATCCAAGTATTTCCAGAGAGTGCACTTTTTATTTCAACTGTATTTGTACTTTACAGTTGATGACCATTTCAAAATAAACTCCTGATCTGAAATGTACATATTTTAATGATAATCCATCAGATAACCTAAAACTGATTATATGGGTAAGGGCTCTATACTGTTTCAGTTATGTCGGTTTGTCCTGCATTGTCCACTACTGGAGGTCAAAGACATAAATGACTCCAATAAAAATGGTCTGGGGGTGGAGGGGTGTGGGTGTTTGAGGGTGGGGGGGTGAGAATGAAGACAAAAATCTCTCACTTCCTGTCTCTAACACCTCTCTCTCTCTCTTGAATCCTTGACTCAAAATAAGACCTGCACACTTCTAGAGGCTCTCACACGCTGATGTGTGAAATGTTAAAAATGTAATTGTTAGAATGAGAACTCAAGTTGACTAAAATATTTGAGTGATTAAAAGTGGAAAAAATATCCTCAATAATATACTTTTAAAGGGTAATCATTTTTTAAAATTTGTTGCTTTTTTTTTTTTAATGGCCTGTCACAAAAATAAGAATTCATCCAAATTAATATTGGTGTCAGTCAATGATCCAAGACCATAATAATATATTTTAAGAATTTCCACATAGCACTTTGTATGTTGAAAATATACAATGTATATATGTGTCGGTATGTTTCATTTACCAACACTACCAGAATAATTACAGACTACAGTAATTAGAGACGGTCTAAAATCAATTTTGTCTTCTGCCTTACTATCACGATATTTTGTATTTGTAATAACCAATTTAATAACCCTTAGTGTCAGACTATTACTGTTAACTTTTACACATTAACTTCAGAGCTCCTCCAAACAAACATTTAATGCTGCAATCTCCTGTAAATGCAGGAAAGTGCATTGTCTAATTTTATTTTATTTAACCTGGTTAATTAAGGCCTATAAGAATAACCCCAATAAGTATCGGTGAATTTGTTCCTTACAGTCTCTATACCTGTTTTATTACCAAACACCCAGCATGTATCACTCCTGAGCCTCACTATCAGCTCTGAAGTGAAGTTAAACTGCAGAGGGTGGGATCCACTGTCACCTTAGCATCTATCACAGAGCTTGCCTTATTGTTTTATTTTTATTTTTTACACAGAGACAACCTTGTATGCCTGAAATGTCCAGAGTCGTGTTGTATGTGATATATGCCCGGATTAACGCCACATTAAGCGAGCAGCAGCCCGGTCCCTACCCGGTGTGAACGTCACCTATGTGGGCTAATGTCATGCTGTCTCCGGAGCGTGGACAGTGGACAGTGTGGCTCACCAGCGTCTTGGCTACGTTGCCTCTTTGCGTGATGTTCTTGCTGTGTTTCTCGTTGGCCATGCGGATCCTTTGTTTGGCCACCATCTTCCGGGATAAAGGTGGATGCCCTGGATAAACAAATTAAGTCTGCTTTTTGCCTGTTATTTTCTCAAGCCGGAGACTTGACGACAGCGACCAGCGGCAAGCTAACGGAAATCTGACTCGACAAAACCGGAAGTCGACGTATTTTTCTATCAGTACGCGAAAACTATTGTCTATTGTTTGAAGCGTATATATTAAATGATTTGACTTTTTTGATAGTATTTTTTAATAAACATCAAAATACACCCCTTTTTGTCATTTATTTGTTTTTATGTCTAAATATTTAATGAGCGCGGTTGCTACGTCTTTTACGCTGAAGATTCAAACCTGAAGTAATCTGCTTGACATTGGGATATTTCGTCAACGCCTCTGTTCATCGCTCCAATCTCTAATAACGGATTTAATTAGGTCTATTAAGAGAAAAAAAAAACATATTTTTTCTAATGAGATTGTATTAATCAAATTTAGACAAATAAACCGACTGGTGGGAGGAGAAAAAAGACGACACAGGGCTTGACTTTTTTTTTTTTCCTCATTGGCCCCCTTGGCTAGTTTTTGTCAAAGGTTACTTAGCCAGTTAGTGTTTTTACTTGCCACAGTTTAATTAGTGGAGTGTATTTTATAGCGTACAATGAGCTTAAAGAAATGTAATATTTGGTTTTATTTATGGACAGGGGTCTATCAAATATAAAAAAATAGGTTTACCTATCGGCAGAATAAAGAGTATCTCTGTGCATGTGGCGTCACCTTTTTAAATTATATTTTTTAAATTACAACTTTTCTTTCTTTGATCATGATGAATTACTTTATAATAAATGGTGAAGACTTTGAGCAGAGCAACATAAATTCAGGCCTAACTTCTTAAGTTAATATATAGGCCAAGGTATGCATAAAATTCAACTGGCTAAAGTTGCAGTGGGATTACTTGTGTCACTAGTCAAAATGAAAATCTACCTGCATTTGGCTGGTTGTCGAGTGTTAATGTCAAGCCCACAACTCATCACAGCAAACCAGACTACCCCTAAAACTGTAGCCTAACTTTTACCGTAAAATACAAAGCCTGATACAACTACTTCAGCTGTGTACCATCATAAATAACTCCTAATGGTTGTTTTGTGGCATAAAAATAATATATACCTCTTTTTAAGTCCATTGCATTGGCACTTCACTAACTTACAGCAGCCCACACGCCCACGCTACCAATTAATGACAATGCATCTGGCCAGATCAATAGGACACAACCTTTCTCACATCTTATATGAGCTTCATGTTGAGACGTAACAGTGCAGTGTTAACAGCATTGTCCATAACTTGTATAGTGTTTAGTTAAAAGCATATGGATTGATACAAGGCACCTAATTATGTTTTTAAACCTTTGTCATATTGTAAACTGGGTTAGAGGAGTTCACTGTAATTGTGTGTGTGTGTGTGTGTGTGTGTGTGTGTGTGTGTGTGTGTGTGTGTGTGTGTGTGTGTGTGTGTGTGTGTGTGTGTGTGTGTGTGGGCAGAATGGGCTTCTGGGCTCGGCCTGACTCATTTCAGCCTCAGTCCAATACAAGATAATTAGATCAGTGCAATAAGTGAATGCCCTTCTTTCACGTTTCAGAGATTTACTTCAGACTTCTGGATTCAAAACACAGCTCACCAAATTTGCAGGTCTTTTCAGGTCATAGGTTCTATGACTGTTGTGTTCAATAAACTGATTTACCTCAATTTTCTGAACTTTTCTCTAATTTATTCCCATAAGCTCCACATGATTTGACTGTGAGTATAACACGACACCTCGACTCGATGTTCATGTGCTTCTGAATCAATTGCAGCTGACTTGCATCGCTGCTACGATCAGACAAGACGAGTGAAGTGACAAAGTGAAAAGCGGCCTGAGAGGCGGAGAGAGAGTCGCCATAGCAACTGCATCCAAGGGTTTTGCTCCGAGAGAAAAACAAAAACGAGAGACGCCCTGTTGAGCCTGAACAGCCTCCAAATCATAACACAGACTGACAAGTGTGTTGCGCTCATGTTACAGCAGTCTGGGGCCAAATGTAAACACTTCACTTAATCATCCCACACTGCAGTGTCACAACCACAACACACAATTATTCAATTTGGATTAATTTGACCCTGGGACCACATCTATTGACAAACATGTCTTCAGTGTGAATGATCTGAATAAGTCATTTCACCTGACATTTCTTACAATTGCCCACTCACAGTACTCTGATCCAGGCGCAGCTTTCCTACTTTCTCACAGGAAGACGGTTGATGTTGAAATGTTTCTTCAATTAGCATGACATGAAATGGTAATTTCAGCTTACAACAATTTGTTTAAAAGTGTATGAATTTAATAATTAAAACTTTCTTTCTCTTGAGTTTGCATTTGGTTACCAATGTGGTGATGTGTAAATGCAATGTGCTTGTGGAATATGAATAAAAATGAATAAAAAGTCCCACAGACACACTCAACAACTTCATCAGAATCAACAGGTAATGAATTAAAGCACGAACTGCCGTTAATCGGGTGAGAAGTTATAAAATCAAAAGAGACTTTCTTTCAAACATTAACTGCATAATTTAAACAATGCATATTTAGTTGATATAGGCCAGTGGTGTAGCAAACATGTAAATGTACAGACAAAGCCACTGAAATACTCCTTAATGAGAACTGATAACCACAAGAAATACATTTTATCATAAAAGCCAAGGGTCATATGAAGTCCTGAAGAAGTGAACACAGACCCTAGGTCGGACTTTGGACACATCTGACACCAATAACCCAAAAAATCGCACACTCTTACACACTGCAGCAACGCAAGTTTCCTATAATCCAACAATCCTACAGGTTTTGAATGTTTTGGATGTATCCTGTGCTGATGATTTACAGTCCTTGAGGGCACATAGCTCGCCTTTTCAACCTCTATCAGTGCTTCTTCCTATTGTCCACCATTGTACTGAATACACTAACAAACACCTACATGCTTCCTGTCTTCAAATATGCTTCTCCTCTGGTGTTTTTCTCAGCTCAGGCCGTGTTTACACAGAGGTAGACCGGCAGCTCAGACCTCCCACGGGCCTCTCTGTGTGTATCTCTACTACAGAGGCGAGAGGAGGACAGACTTTCACACAGGCGCTGGACACAGATCAAATGTCCTCGTGTTCAAAGTCACCATCAATGGACGACCTAGATTTCAGGCTCCTCTCGTTCCCAAACCCCAGGGTCGTCTTTTGTCTCTGCTTTCAGTGAGTGGATGAGAGAAAGAAGAGTTGCCGTGTAAAACAATGTTTAAGTGAGTGAAGAGTTGATTAAAAGTCCTCTTGCTCTATTTTGGAAAATGGTGTTAATAACCTATTACTAATATTAAAATCATTCTTGTTAAGTCTATTTTTTGCAGCTTGGTATTATCTCAAATACTAATAGAGGTCAGAATAAAGTCTAACCTGACCTACTGAGCTAACAAACATCTTTATGGCTACTGCTGAGTCATGTATTGGAAAGGACAGGATACCAGAAAATGTTTGTTGGGACAATGCTGTCTGCAGTAAATCACCTATAACTAAGTGTGTTTACTGTATAGGCCTCTCTCTCGAAAACAAACATTACCAAGTACTTGAAACTGAGAACTCAGCCAATACTGACTACCTACAGTATATTAGCAGGATTTTCAAACGACTGAGGTCCAACAAAGCTGCTTACTCCATGGCAGAGGAGCAAAGTTATCCTTGTATTTATCTGTGGCACTCACAAAAAAAAGCAATGCGCTGTATCATTGGACAATTTTTACACAGAAAGCACTTGCCTTCTTCTGCTTAGAAGAATGAATAGGCCTAATGAATTAAACTAGAAAGAGGGCATACAAGAAACGAAAATCAAACACCTTGTACCACACACCAACACTAACCAAGCACATAATTCAGGATGGATCATGGACATCATACCTGCGTACAGTAGGGGTGTAACAATACAGTAACTATATCGATATATACATTTTTTTTCCTACAATTCAACTATATCAATACACATTACCTTGTATCAAATCGTATAGTTTTCTTGGAAGAGTATATTGATATACATAGGAAAAAAACTGATAATATCAGAAATATTGATATTAGAAATTTGCATGTTAAAATAAAACCAGATACAGCTTTTTGGATATAATTTTTGTGTTTTTAATGAAGTAAAATGTTAAATTAAACTTTTCTTCACTCTCTGTCTGCTGGACATAATCAGCCTCTGCTGTGATGCTACATTTGAGAGGAAACCTTTATGATTTTGGGAAAAAAGTTGCTATATTGATTATCAATATGAAGGTGTATCGTATCGTTCCAAATTTGTCAATATTATTCTTGAATTGTATTGAAACAGTTCTAATCGATATATATCGTATTGTTGCAAAAATGTATCGTTACACCTTTAGCGTACAGCCATGTATATGAGTGCTTTCCTCTGATTGAATAAAAGACGACAGGAAACTAGAATTGTTGGGGCAATGTCATTAATGACTAAATCAGTTCTGCCACTCTTTTAAAAACAAATAGAGCTCAGTACTTGCCAATACCAGTTATCATTTAATGTTATTGACCCTCATGCACATTATCTACAAATTTTTACAAATGTTTTATCCATGACTTGCTCTGAAAGACTTGACGGAGTCTTACCACTTTGACCAAGAGGGTTATGTTTTATTTATTTATTTTTTTGTACAAAAATTTGCCCAATTTTGCCTGCTAGCAACAAAACCCAAAATGTTACGGCTGTATTTTCATTTTTAAACTTCCAGGAAAGGTCACAGATGCTGAAAGGATGAAATTATTCATTTCTGGTGTTGAACTGGGTCACTGTCTGGACGCAGGGTGTGATGCCCTTAAGATCTCCCCCACTGCTTCTTGCTTTTATTTGCAGCACAACACACCCAAACAGCACTGTACACAGAAAAGGGACAGACTTCAGAAATCTGACTCTGCAGCGTGTAAAGTACATGAATGGTAGTATCTGAGGAGGTCATGTGAGTACAAGTACAAAGGGCTATGTAATGTCTGGTAACATAAAAGGGCTATTTAACTCCTATTTCTTCTTCTTTACATTACTTTTAATAGGCCTCTTCTGCAAAAAGGGCCAATTGTTCATTGTAAAAAAAAAATAGTATGGCATAAGCATGTGTTATTTCACTCAGATCTGAAAAAATACTGTATGTTCACGTGCAAGCTTTCCACCCAAACCTCACGTGTTTAAACTACCAGGTGTAAAATTAGCCCTATTCCCTCAACACTGTGGTTTTATTTTCCCCTGCGCTGTTGGAAACGGTCCATGTCAGCTCTGTGATGTTTATGTGGCGCGGGATATCCCATTTTTCATGAGTGAAAGGCACGCTGACACATGCATCCATTTGAGGCTGTAGATGGCTAAAAAGGTGGAAAATATGCCACAGTAAACCAAAGTAAAGCAGGCGTAAAGTAAGAATATGACAGGATATATTATAGGAAATGTGTCACCTAATTATTTTGCAGAGAGTAATGGTTCTCATAAAGTGGGTTGTAACTCAAATGTGGGTCAGCAAAAATAGATTTGGGAAGCCAGTGAAAAATTGAATAATAATCTCATAGATTTCGGAAAATGCTTTTATTGTTTATGCGAGACATGTCCAAAGTGCAGCCCAGGGGCCATTTGTGGCACAGGGCTGGGTTTCATATGGCCCTCAGCCTCCATGACAAACTTACTGTATAAACAACCAGCACTTTTATACAGTGTGTCTATCATTTTATCTGTGCATCTGTGCATTTCATACTACCATCTGCCTTGCGTTTTCTAGGTTTAGTATGTTTTGAAGTATTACAATCTCTATCACTACTCATAGTAAGCATTAACATCAGCCTGAGCTAAACATATATTACCTAGACAATGTTTTTATGTCCAAAGATTTTGTTGGGACTTGTTTTAGCTTTTACTGTCAAAGAAAAAGTGTATAAAACAGTGTGCATTCAATTTATACTTTATGTGCTTTCAGTTCCTAAAAACATAAGACGGGACTGTTGGACTGTCTTAAACTCTGGCCCTCTTTAGAAAAAGTTTGGACCCCCCTGGTTTACGACTATTTTAGGGAACAGATAGAACCAATGAGTGATCTGGACCAACACCAAAAAATAATCACTGACATTTTCTGTAAATGTTAACTAAATCTGACAATTACTTTTTGAGTTGCTAACAGCTCAAAAAACAAAACAAAAACATGTATGTCAAAAATATACACACTTTGATGACAGTAAAAAGTTGCTATACACTAAAAAGTGTAAAGTAAATTGCTTTATTTGTCATTATACAAGCTGTACAATAAAATGACGTAGATGGTCAGATGGAGGGTTAGTCCTGAGTGCACCGTGGGCCAACCTGACCCACATGTTTCTGTGGTAGGAACAGCTACAGGAAACTCCACACAGACACAAGAAGAACAGGCAAACTCCACACAGAAAGGCCCAGTCTGGTCTAGGAATCAAACCCGGGACCTTCTTGTTGTGAGGCTACCCACTGCAGCGCTGTGCCGCCCCACACCTTGCTTAAAATAGCCCACTAAAAAGCCCTACATGGGAACAAATGAATGATATACATGTATTTAAAGGCATTTGGTCTCTGGACTCTGGTCTGTTCTCTGGTCTCTGGACTCTGGTCTGTTCTCTGGTCTGCTCTCTGGTGTAGTCTATGGTCTGATCTTTGGACTGGTCTCTGGCCTGGTCTCTGGCCTGGTCTTTGGACTGGTCTCTGGCCTGGTCTCTGGACTGGTCTCTGGACTGGTTTCTGGTCAAATCTATGGTTTGGTTTCTGGTCCAGTCTCTGGTCTCTGGTCTCTGGTCTCTGGTTTTTGGACTCTGGGCAAGTCTCTGGTCTCTGGTCTCTGCTCTAGTCTCTGGTCTAGCCTCTGGTCTAGTCTCTGGTCTAGCCTCTGGTCTAGCCTCTGGACTAGTCTCTGGTCTAGCCTCTGGTCTAGCCTCTGGACTAGTCTCTGGTCTAGCCTTTGGTCTAGTCCTCTGGTCTAGCCTCTGGTCTAGCCTCTGGTCTAGCCTCTGGTCTAGCCTCTGGTCTAGCCTCTGGTCTAGTCTCTGGTCTAGCCTCTGGTCTAGCCTCTGGACTAGTCTCTGGTCTAGCCTCTGGTCTAGCCTCTGGACTAGTCTCTGGTCTAGCCTCTGGTCTAGCCTCTGGACTAGTCTCTGGTCTAGCCTCTGGTCTAGTCTCTGGTCTAGCCTCTGGTCTAGTCTCTGGTCTAGCCTCTGGTCTAGCCTCTGGTCTAGCCTCTGGTCTAGCCTCTGGTCTAGTCTCTGGTCTAGCCTCTGGTCTAGCCTCTGGACTAGTCTCTGGTCTAGCCTCTGGTCTAGCCTCTGGTCTAGCCTCTGGTCTAGTCTCTGGTCTAGCCTCTGGTCTAGTCTCTGGTCTAGCCTCTGGACTAGTCTCTGGTCTAGCCTCTGGTCTAGTCTCTGGTCTAGTCTCTGGTCTAGCCTCTAGACTAGTCTCTGGTCTAGCCTCTGGTCTAGTCTCTGGTCTAGTCTCTGGTCTCTCATCTTTTCTGAACGTTGTATATACTGAAAACAACATTAATATATTTGGCCTGAACACTGAAACTACATTCAACCTCCCTCTGACCCACCTTTAGGTCCTGACCCGCCAGTTGTGAACCACTGGTCTGGCAGAGAAAAGTGAAGTTTTAGCTCCCAGCTCCAGGCGCTCTCGTGCGTTTAGCCACCTGTGTCTGAAGTTTATATGTGAAGATAACAGGCCGTGCGCTGGAGGGACCTCTGTATTTTAACAAACCAAACAGACCGAGCAAACACAGGCCCGAGTGCTTATTGTGCAAAACGACCTGTCACTGTTCACTCTGCTGCACGTGTGACGCTGCAGATGTGGCTCAGTTTTACAGAGGAAATACCTGAGATAGCATCACGGCAGCCAGTTATAAACCAAACAAAACAGTAAAAGCCTTGAAAAGTCAAAGGCAAAAACAATAATGTCATTTGAAAGTCCCGCCACTAGAGTCAAGGTGACACTTTGACTGGAGTGAGGCCTTCAGACAAATGTGGCTGATTATGTAACTTTGGAGAAAAATAAAGCGATAGATGGTTATTAAAAAACAATTATGGATTAAGCACTTGAGGCAAAAGATTAGGACAGTTTTATAATGGAAGTCTATGAGGATCTTGGGGAAACTCCTGATACTTTAGAGCAGTGGTCCTCAAACTTTTTACACCAAGTAACACCTCAGAAAATATTTACCATCTTCCTAAGGACAGAACACAGACTAAACTCGACTAAAGCAGGACTCAACAAGGTCTAAACCAGCACTAAACCAGGTCCAAACCAGGCCAAAACCAAGACTAAACCAGGACTTAACTGTGTCTAAACCAGGACTAAACCAGGTCTAAACAAGGATTAAACCAGGTCTAAACCAGGATTAAACCAGGTCTAAACCAGGATTAACCAAAGCCTAACTGTGCCAGGATTATCAGTGCCTAACCTAGGAGTATACTAGGACTAAACCTGGTCCAAATCAGGCCTAAACCAGGACTAAACCAGGACTTAACTGTGTCTAAATCAGGATTAAACCAGGTCCAAACCAGGTCTAAACCAGGACTAGACCAGGACCAAACCAGGACGTAATTGTGCCTACACCAGGATTAAACCAGGACATAACTGTGTCTAAACCAGGACTAAACTAGGTCTAAACCTGGATTAAACAAAGCCTAACTGTGCCAGGATTATCAGTGCCTAACCCAGGAGTATACTAGGACTAAACCTGGTCCAAAACAGGCCTAAACCAGGACTACACCAGGACTTAACTGTGCCTAAACCAGGATTAAACTGGGACTTAACTGTTCCTAAACCAGAACTAAACCTGGTCCAACTAAACCAGTAACTTGTCTTGTTTTTTCACTGTTTTGCCTCATTTTCCTTTATGGAGCGTCCCAATATTTTTGGAGTAAAGCACTATCAAAAATACTCACACTGGCTCCTGCATGATCTCTCACTCAGCTTTACTTTCATGTTCCCCTCTTTGTATCTGTACAAAGACATGACAAAAACTGAGAAATAAAGTTGAGAAATTCTGGCTTAGAGGGTTACATTTTCTGTAGGACAATTTTCTCTACATTTTTAATATATCATTTGAGGATATAAGTAGAATTAGTGATAGAGAAAATAGCAGAAGAGCTTAACCTTAATTCCAATCACAACAACCCATTATTAAGTCAACAAGAAAAAAAATACTTGTGACTGCTCTAAATGTGTGTTCAGGTTTAAATGGTGCCAAAATGTTCAAATTTACAGTAGCTAGAAATTACACTGTAGAAGAAAAAACTGCTTGCAGGATGGCATTGCTGCAAGTAGGACAAGTCTATTTTACAGGGGAAATACCTCAGATAGCATCAGAACAGCAAAGAGAGACATTTTTAAGTGAGTTATGTCCCCGGGGTGAAGCAATCCTTAGTCTATTGTCACTGCAAAAACATCGAGACAGACACACCCACGCAGTTTTAAGGTCCTTATTTCCAAAGTGATTATTTGACCTAAATTTTGACTTGTTTACCCCAAAGCCGGCTTCCCTAATTATAGCTCCCAATGCTGCATGCATGTTAGAAAAAACATGTCTGCAACCGCGACTAGAGAGCAAGGTAAACAGTAGTTAACGCTAAGCAAAACAAAACTGAAACATGAGCGATGAATTCAGGTAAAGATTGAGTCGGGCGGAGGAGGAGAAAAGGAGAGGTTTGGTGTTTTGATGTGAGGGTGTGACACGGACAGAATAAACCAAGCTGGAAAACATACACAGTGCAGGGTTGCTGGGTTTAAGCTCATTACGCAGCAACAAGCCCCTTCTATAGTGTGTGACGGTCTCTATATTCCCCAGTGACTCGGTCTTCTGTCTAGGGTACGCAGAGAAACACACATCTAAGTCTGGCAGCGGCACAGACAAACAGTGTGCGTGTGTGTGTATTTAGTCTGGTTTTCTGTCAGTAATCAGCTATAACGTTAATGGGAAAGTATGCCATTTTTATTATGTATTTGGGACAGTTTTGTAGCTGAGTCAGAGTCCCTCTCGAGGCCTCAGTGTGCAAGTCCAGGTCTAAGTCTGAGGCCGTGAAGACTGGTCAGAGTCAAGTCCGAGTTGAGTCATTAGCACTTTGAGTCAGAGGCTAAAGAGTTATTTCTCTGCAAGTCCGAGTTCGATTCTCCAAGTTCACAAGTCCGAAGCTAAGTCCGAGCCACGAGTCCTGGTCTGTCAGGGGAGATGAGTCAAAGAGCCATCAAAACAATGGCTCAAGTCCAAGTACACCATCTCTGGAGGTAAAAAATTACAGGTAAAAGTATAAGTTAAAATACTGACTAAAATCCTGCCTAATTTAAAAATGAAGTGGCTTTGTTTGCTGCTCTAAATACAAATACTTTTTAGTTACTTTAAACATTTGCCTGGGTCTTTTGGTAAAGCAAGGTGAATTTTATTTTTTATTTTTTGATGGGTAAAAAATATGTTAAAAATCTATTTACCTGGTAGCTGCATTGTGTAAATATTTACATTTTGTGTTTTTAGGTTTTTCACCTAATCATTCTAACCTAACTAATGCTCAACTAATGCCCAATAAAAACTAATGCATACTCCTGAGCTTACTACAAATAAAATTGAAGTATTGAGTGAAATCCAGCCTGAGTTGAGACCTTCCTTTTAATTCAAGTGTGGGAAAGCTGCACAGGGGAAAAAACACTTGACAGTATCTGATTTGGGCACAAAATGCTCTGCCTAACTCTGTATTATAATATGAATCATTCATCTTTTGCTTATTCCTGTTAGGGGACATAGGTTTTGGAGCCTATCCCGGTAACTTTGGGCCTTAGGCAGAGTACACCCTGGACAGGGGCCGGTGGGAGGAAGCTGACGTAACCAGAGAGAACCCACAGTAACACAAGGAGGACATGCAGACTCCACCCAGAGAGTTTGTGTGTCGGCCGGCCCAAGGCTCAAACCCATGATCTCCTTGCTGGGAGGCAAGACACTAACTGCTCTGCCCCCCTATAACATGAATGTGTGAAAAACAGATAATAAGGCACACACCAACTGGCTGGTCTTTCATTATTGAATTCATGGTTGCTTATATAACAGAGAGAAAGATGCTACTTATACAGAGATTAGGGCAAAACAAGAATAATATTAGCAATGTATTCATGCAAGGCAGAGATAAGGGAAAAAATGCCTACATATACAAGTAACAATGATATTAATGCACTTAAATCCAGAGCCTCTCCTCTGCTGCACAGGAGGTTTTTCTGATTGCACAGAATTTGGTGCTGCAAAGGTTAGACCTCTGTGACCTCAGCGTCCCACATGAGGCACTGTCCACCATAGCACTCTTACAGTTAGGTTCATAAGTATCCGGACACTAACACAAGTTTTGTTATCTTAACTGTTACCCAAAACATTGATGATGGATTAACAAGGGAAATAGCCCATGCAGCCCATGAAATAAGCTTTTGAGGCAATTGTTCATCTACTTTTGGTCCCCGTCTCTACCGACTGAGCTACTGCCACTACCAAACATTGTTTTATTTTATATTTTATATATTTTATAAGTCAGTATTTCATCTATTCAATGTGATGTTTGGAATTATAGCCCCATTTTTGGACAGATTTATGGCAATTTTTCCATCCATTATTTGAATTATTAATACAAAAAGCTGTGAATGTGAAGGTGAATGATAGTAACCAAAATTACTACACCTGACAATCTCAAATAATGTCTTCAATCAATGATGCTCCAAAAAAACAAGTAATGCCAAAAGCACACACCTTTTTAGATACAGCTTTTTACAACTCATTTTTATACAGTACATTGATTTTCTGAATAACCCACTTACTAAATAACAGGCTGAACTATTATTTGACCCAGTGGTGGTTACACTAAATTTAACATCATCATAATAAAAAAAAAACAGGTCATTGTAGCATATAGGAAGAAAATATAGCTGAAATTAGACATATTTTTCCATTTAATGACAATAATAAACAATAAATTGCTTTTGAGGCATATGTATTGGACATACAACTTACAAAGACATCTGAAATAGTCATTATATTGACTGAGGGAAAAATAATTAGGTCACAAATGGTGTTAAAAGTCTCTTGTAGGTGCAGGTAGTCTTTGGGAGTGTGTTGGAAGTGGGTCAGGGCTGAGTGTTGGGGGTGGGGAAGTAGCACCTCTCCACACTCTCCCGGGACATTAACAGCAGTGATCAGCTGATTCAAGGCCTGCGAGGAGAGTACAGCAGACTGTGTATGTGAGTGAGAGTGAGAGTTGAAATAGAAACGCATTCAAGTGAGTATAATTAAAAATACATAAAAAGGAATAAACATAAACTAAAGGGCACTTGACGCAGTTTTGCAGGATAGTTATTTTCCAATGAGACATCCATAATGCATACAGGTTTGTAGATCAAGACATGATAAAACCCATATAGTATGTTAAAAAAAAAACACTAAACCAGGGAATTGTATTGGAAATTGACATTATAAAACCAATCTTACCAGCACGGATAAAGTTGTTATCCAATTACAAGTCTTGCACGAGGAAGGCACAAAGGGATATTTAGTGATTACTGAAAATTAAACTTGACATAATTTAAAATGTGAGGTTGGTTGCATTTGAAGACACACAGTACTGTGATCTGTAAGCTCAGTGGCTACAGACTGATGCACTCCTGCAGTTACCTCTCTCTACTGAATCATTGTTTATATGGACTGGTTATATGTATGCAGAGTGGGAGACTTTCCCTTAATGCTGACAAGTTGTGTCGACGGAGCAGCCCACAAAACAAGCCTCTTGTATGAGAGCATGCGGTTGACTAAAACTTGCTGTCCTGGACTGAAAAATCCTATCTATTAAAATGACTGACAATAAAACCTATGATGTTTAAACTCTTGTTTTAAACAGATTATTCTTGTAAAAGGCAATGGATAAGATAATTAATTTACTGAGATTAGATCACAACAAAAGGTTTAAGAGGAAGAAATCTGGACTTGGTTTGTTGTTGAAGATGTTTCACTTTTTATCCAAAAGACTTTGTCCTCAGCTGGAGAGACGGGGACAGTCGTTAACCCTCCCCAGCCTGGTCAGCTCCTTCAGATGTTAATGACGTGAGTGGGACTGTTTTTTTTTTGGGGGGGGGGGGGGGGGGGTAGGAGACTGTTGTAAACAGATGGAAGGTATCTGAGACCACCATTTCTGTTTAGAAAAGGTTTATGTTTGGATTGTTTTTTTTTTGTTTGTTTGTTTTTTCAGTGAGTGTGTATGTGTGTGATGTTTTTTTGGTTTCACTTTTTTTTCTGTCACTAAAGAAAAATAAGGCCATTATTGTTATTCTTGGTGTTATGTGGTTTGCTGTTTGTTTTGATGTTAAAAATAATAACAAAAAGTGCAAGGGGACAAATGTGTATTGCATACGTACATAATTGTTGTATTTCTTCAAAAAAGAAAAAAAAAAAGAAAAGGTTTATCTTTTTTGACAAAGATTGCTTCTTTGACTCCTCGCTCAAACCTATCCTTTCTCTCTGGCTAAGATTCGGACCTCACTGTCCTCACAGGAGTGGTCTGAGTCCTTCAGGTGGAGGTGTACTGCAGATTCTGGTCCACTGGAGTTGGCCCTGCGGTGTTGGTATAACCGCTTGTGCAGAGGTTGTTTGATTTCTGTTTGGTTTTGTTTGTTTTTTCCAATGTACTGATATTAGATTTACACAGTTAAACCAAAACCATACTACTGTGGACCTGAAGGTTCCCAACACAAACAAAACACAAATCTGAAAACCACAACAGTGCAGGTAAAGTAGCCTCAAACCCTTGAGGCTAAAACACAGCTTCTTCTCAGAGACAGTAAGGCTGAACTCTTTCCCACTACCTGAGCATGACTATTTGTTTGTAGGAAAAACTACTGTGCTTTGGTGAGGCAATAAAACGGTTTAAAGGTGTTATATATTTATTGTTTTGAATCTGTATTATAGTTTAATGAGCACTGTTGTAAGAACATTCATTAGGTTACATTGCATCACAGGTAAAAGTAGCAGCCTAAGCCTTTTTCTCTGTAGTGAGTTTACCTCCAAACCCACAGACAACGCCTGACTCTGGTTTGAACTGGTCTGAATCCTCTGTTCCTCAAATCCACCTCAGATTCCTAGAAGCTCCTTCATCAGCAAAGGGCCACATGAAACCGGATGTAGCGCACAGTAAACATGAAACCACTGATGAATCCTCTCCTGCTCCTCCCTTCGTACATCCACCTCAGCTCAGTCTGTGCACGTCAGCTTAAATCTGACCAATGACAGACGAGTTTCAGAGTCACTACTACTACAGAGTCTACTACTACATACTTCTACTACAGTGTAGCTCCAGGTTTTATCCAGTGAAATCTAAGACCTTTTTAAAAAAATGTATTGCTACTTTAAGTTACATTAAATGCCAGAATTGATGGCAAAAGAACAATTATCTGTTTGTTTTCGCTATTTTTCTCAGGGTTTTATTTAAAAAAAAAAATAATACAGATCAAATAACTGCCTTAAAAAAATCTTAAAACTGAATTATTAAAGGTACTGTAAACAGCATGTGCTCGTACTGGTTGGAAAACGGTACTACAGTCTAAATCAAAACAATGATCTCTTTTCCGATTGGACGATCGGCAATGCAGTTTTAGAACAAAAACAAAAAATGTAAACAAAAACAACTTGGCCTTTATGTAAAACATATTTTGAATTGTTAATAAATCAGCTGTGCCATTGTAATCAGTAAAACTAATATTTGATTCAAACATATTTAACTCTTATCTTGGCACACGTGGGTAATTTTTTATGAAATATAAAAAATCTTTACTACTCATAGCACCTTTAATATCATTGCTAAAGTCAAAACTCGCAAAAAAATACATACTGTAATAATAGTTACCAAATATTAGCCCCAAGAAGAAGTATATGTGAGTTGTTGGAGCTAAACATGGGAGTTACTTCTAATTATACATAAATAAAGTTTGCTAATATACATTCACTAATCTGTATATTACCAGACTTGACTTAGATGTTTCAGATTTTGACCATTTAAGACCCAAACAAATAAAATGTAATACCTGTCAATGGGATTTCATTCTTATCAGGCCTTTATTTTGACACTACAGAAATTAATCCCAGTAACTATGGCACAGAGACAACTATTCACTCTCACATTCATCCACTAGGGGCAATTTCGGGTCATTGATTCTCCTAACGTGCATTTCTCTGAGGGAGGAAGTTGGAGAGGGCCCAGAGAAACTCGGGGAGGACAGACTCCCTCCAGAGAAATCAGTATGATGGCCGGACAAAGGATAGAACCGACAACCTCCTTGTTTTTGGCTCCCCACGGGGAAACCAAACCACACCACAGAAAAATATCACTTTTTCCTAGCTTCATAGTAGTTTTTTTTATTTCTAATGCTCATCTCCATTATGTAAAAAGATTTCATTAGCATTCTGACATTGAGCAAACGCTTCAACCAAAGTTGCTCGTTTTAGAAGTGAGCCTCGTGAGGTAAGTGCTCTCCCAGATCCTTTTTACTCATGCACAACTTTGAATATATTTTATTTTGTCCTTTTAGAGTTTATTAAAGAGAGACAGAGGAGGTAGACAGGTAAAAGGGAGAGAGAAAAAGGATAAAGAGCAAATACACTTGACCTGAAATCCACCTCTCTGCTGTAGGACGTGCTCTACCAATGAGTCAACAACACCTCTAATTCCACATTATTGAACTGTAAAACATATTTTCCATTTCTGTGCCTACATTGTGTTTTGTTTACATGTATTCACAGCAACAAAGAAATGCTACAGGGAAGGGAAAATGGCAACTGACCAGGACAAAAAGCCATAGTAGACATAATTATTGTATTTTGAGTTAAAAGTAATTTACAGTAGAAATTCCAATCCATGTCCAAAGCCTATTTGTAGAAATATTTGGTACACTGTGCTCTGAAGGTGAACCTACACAAACATGTTGACGCACATTTTACTGCCAGGAAACTATCTACAACGAGAAACGCTTACACTTGATCTGCAGGTGACACTGTGTTGTTCCCAAAAATGCATTCCAGCAACCGTGAAGAGAACATAAAAACAAAAACATCACTCAGAAATCCACAGGTTCTTTAACATTTTTGGGAAAAATAAAATGAATGGAAGAATTACTGCCCTTTGAATGTGGAGAAAACCTTTTTTTAAAGATTTTTTTTGGGGTATTTTTTAGGCTTTCTTGGTAGGACAGAGTAGTAGGAAACCAGAGAGAGACATTCAGCAAGGCAGGCAAAGACAAACTCAGACAGACAACCATTCACTCTCACATTCATTCACTAGGGGCAATTTAGAGTCACCAGTTCACCAACACATGCACGTCTTTGGACGGTGGGAGGAAGCCAGAGAGAGCCCATAGGTTCACCCACCTGTGGGTGATTAGGACTACTTTGACTCTGTTAGTAGGTTTAGTAGTACTATTACTTGAGTACTTATATTTTTGCATTCAGTATAATTTTTACAAAAATATTACAAAACACTCCTCCCTGTATAAAAGATGTTTCATGTAGGATTCAGTTTGTATGCAGTGGTGTGGTAATGGGTGCAGAGGCCCGAGTATTGCTTGTATTTTGTTAACCTCTCTCTTTGTCCCAACGATTAGCGCCCACTGTCTTTCTTTGTTCGGGTCTTGTGCCGGTGCTGTTGCTCCATCCCGCTTCATTTTGAGAGGCACAAAACCAGCGCTGCACTTTCACCAAGCATCTATGAGGAGAACAAAGAGGTCCGTGACAAAAGATGGACAATGGCGGCATGTGTGAAAACCCCAGAGACTTACAGTAGGACTATATGAAGACAGAGGACACATGGAGGCACACGTGGGACAGGCCTGAACGTGGACATACAAAAACACACGTCAGCAGAACACGGCATTAAAGTCACAGTAAACAGGATTTCTCTACTGAAGTCCTTGGGCACACATTGTGAAAATGAATAAAGATAAAGTAACGAATACTAATTACACCAATCAGGCCTAACATTATCCACCGACAGATTATCTCTTTATCATGGTATCTGTTAGTGGGAGGCAGCAACTGAACATTTTATTCAACAACTAAAAAGTGGGCAAGCGTGGTAAGTCTTTATCTCCAAAACTGCAGCTTGCAGCTTGATTGTAAAATGAACTTTTTCTAACTATGGTTATACTACAAGCTACTCTGTGTCATTAAAACAACACAATTTAACTTCACTTTTTAAAAGACTAATTTAAGATTCAGAAGTTAAAGAAAGAGCTCAGTGGCAGAGTGGTTAGTGCTCTTGGCTTCTAGCAAGGAGGTTGTGGGTGCGATCCTCAGGCAACACACACAACCTCTCTGAGTGGAGTCTCCTCCAGCTTCATCTCAGTGTCCATAGAGCTGCATCTGTCAGGTGATGGTTATCTGTCTGCCCTGTGATTAGCTGGCCCTGTCCTGAGTGTACCCCGCCCAAGGTTACTGGGATAGGTACCAGTCCACTATCCAGTACCTGCAACATCTAACGGAAATGAGCGGAAGAAGATGAACGAAGGATTGCAGTTAAAGAAAAGCATCAGGGGCGTAACACACATATTGATTAGATTATTGTTTCAATATGATTCAAAAACAATATGGGCTAATTTAGAACAATTGAACACCTTCATATTAATACAATTGATACAGCAACTTTTTGGCAAAAAATCTTAAAAGTTTACTCTAAATGTAGCATCGTGGCTGGGGCTGATTATGTCCAGTGGACAGAGAGCAAAATAAAGTTGAATATAACATTTTATTTCATTAAAAAAACTAAAATTACACCCAAAGAGACATATCTTGTTTTATTTTAAACATGAAAACTGAATATCCCCATGTATATCAATATACACTACCTAGAAACAATATGATTTGATACACGGTAATGTGTATCGATATAGTTGTAACGTAGGAATAAACAATTGCTATAGTAACTGAATTGTTACACTTCTAAACAGCTAGAGAGTGGTAGGCAGTGGAAACCAACAAACTAATGTTGAGAGAGCAGGGCTTCAAGATATATTTATGGTAAAATAATCCCTGTCTTGAGGAGTTTAATGAAACTTTCTAATCCATTCATCAACAACGCTCCAGGCCTTGCACTTGCACAGTGATGATTACTTTCCCACTGCCATCTGTGAGACCAAAAGGTGATAAAACCCAAAGCCAAAAATAACGGCCTAACCACAAACCTGTCATGTGACATCTGACTGCTTCATGTTTGTGTGGTCAAAATAAACCAAACGTTGTTTTGTAAATGGGACAAACTGCAATTACTTTATGTTTTACTTTATGAGAAGAGAGACAGTCGTGCAGGTGGACAGACAAGGAGGAAAATAATATACTGGGGCTACAAATCTTCTCAGCAGAAATCCTCCCACATTCCTCATCTTTCGCACTCTACCTGCAAAACAACTCGACGAATGTCCCGGGACAAGGCCAGACCAAGTTTTATGGCTGCTCACTTTGTTTTGGTCGAAAAGAGTAATTACTGTGAGTCAGGGCTGGAGTCAGTTTGGAAGTTTCCTCAGGTCTTTTATGGCAGGCGTGGACCTTGACGTGAGGACTACTGACCATGTGCTTTAGATCTCCTGTTCTCAATACTGGCTGGAAAAAGTTAAAAAGTTGACTTTTAATGTTTTATTATAGTTATATTATAACAGGGCAGCTCCAGGTTTTGTTTTGTGAAATTTAAGACCTTTTTTAAAGCCAGTGTGAAATTTAATGAATGAATTATCCGTACTACTCTCTGAAACTCAAAAGTTAGATTTTAAAATAATAATAATAATAATAATAATAATAATAATAATAATAATAATAATAATATTAATAATGTCTAATACAGATAAAAGAACTCCAAAGTTGCATTAAAAATCATGAATAAATTAATCAAGCATTTTAATGAAAACATTTCATCAATAAATATATTTTGTTATTGTGGTGACACTACTTTTTGTAATATTAACAATGTTTTGACAAATTTTCAGACTGGGATGAACAAAATTGAATTCCTGCTCATAATATTTAATACATTTAAGGCCTTGTTTTTGACACAATCAAATTAAATACCTTTTTAATGCTGTTAAGGTCTTGGGGCTGCCCTGTATAACAAATTATAAAAACAACAAAAATCCATATTCTTGTGTGATCAATATTTTAGATCAATATTTTTGTAGTTAAGGTCTAGCCTTGGATTTATATATAAACAAGATTACCATTATCATACAAATATATTATCTAAATAAAAACCAATCAGTCAATAACTTTCTCAGTTTGATCAAAATTATTATAATATTAACTAAAATATTTATGGTTCAGAGTGAGCCAACACCACTTTTCTTCTCAGTGTTACAACTTTCAGTAACACTTCATTTTAAGGTCCATCTATTAACAATTACCTAGGTGCTAATTAGCATACTAGTCAGTGAATAATTAGCTCTTAATTGGTAATTATAAAGCATTTATTAATCCCTTATTCTGTGTGACCATATTCTACAACTAATTAGCCATTACCTAAGATTTCTCCTTAATAAACTCATAACTACTGCTCATCAGTAGGAAGTAAGGAGGTTATTAAGCATAAATTATGATCTTAAGTAGATTTTTGCAGTGTGAGCATTATTAGGGAATAATACCACAAAAATCTTATTAAGATCATAATTATATCCAGCAACTTATTGAGCAGTAATTATGAGTTTATTAAGTGGAAAATGTTAGGTAGTTGCTAATTATTTGTAGAATATGATCACACAGAATAAGGGATTATTAGGTGTGAACTGTGGAAAAACACAAATGCTTTCATCAAATTCATATAAACTTCTCTCTATGTGTACTTTGAACTATGGTTACATTATGCAGCCATTTAACTAAGTAACATCATCAAAAACCTGCTTTAAAAAAGGTCAATTTTATCATAACAGACTGTATTTTCTGTCTGGCGTGTTTGTGTGTTTTGGAAAAATACAGGACTTCTAATGGGCTTTTCCTGTCACAGCAAACGTGCCATAAAATAGTCCTAAAAGTGTTTGGTGAGGGCCGAGTCTCTCTTTGACTGCTCCAAGGTCAACACCCACAAACACTCGCCCACACAAACACACAAACGCACACAGATTTATACACAATCGCAGTGTGGCAGGGTTTTTTAATGTTTGCATTTGTGTGAATGAGACTCTGTGCTCTGGAGGGGATGCCAGCCCCCTGTATAGTCTACTACCTGGATTAACATTTAGGATAAGGCCTAGGACACAAATGTAAACCTAATACTGTCTTTAGATGGAAGTTAAGCTAGCTTTTCTCAAAAACGTCGGTACTGTGTGCAACAGCTGAACCAGAATGTTTGAGTATTTGTCTAGATGTGTTGGAAGTTTTTTTGATTTGGTGAATATATGTTTTTACAGGATGTTTTTACAGGATCCAGTAACAACACTACGCTACCCAATATGATTAGAGTGACCTCAAAAAGTAAAAAAAGTGGGACAAATTGTGTGATTTGGTGGGACAAGGTGGGACGGACTTAAAAAATAAATCTTTTGATACATAAATCTAACTTACTAAAATGCAAATTGCTTCAGTTTCGGGCCTATAAAACATATGATGTACTGTTTTCAAGTCTTTACTGAGACTTTAATCATCAGAATAAAAAAATCTAAGCTCTCAGTCTGCATTTTCTCAAAAACAATCCCACACCAACCCCAGCTCAGAGCTCCGTGGAGAGGCCTGTCCTGAAACACAGGGGCAGCAACACACCAACTTTTATTCAACCTATCAACACAGGAAGCCCACAAATATTTATTCTACCTTTTACACAAGTTATTCTGACCTTACTGTGTTGTTCTTAACTTAAATCTCTCTTTTTATAAGAACCACTGAGCACCAATAAAAAAAGAGGGACATTAAGTGGGACAGAAGCCTAAATGGCTGTGCAGTACAACCAGAAGTGGGACAGGTGGTCAGCCTAAATATGATTTGTGTATAAGCAGATGTGACTGGTGGACGTCTGTGTTGTGTTTGAGTTGGGTGCGGTGACTGAAGAACCCACGGGACACTGGGGTTACGTTTGGAGGCGCTCTCTGTTTAGTGCACCTGGCGTATGGGAGCTTATACTCACAATTTATATGGGACAAAGTTTTTGGGACACACAAAGAAGAACAAGAAATAAAGAGTGGCTTGAGGACTGAACTTAATACAGAATATACAAGAATCTGGATGTCAGGAGTGACTGAAAATGAAATCATGAAGCAATTTTGTGTAATTGTACACTGTAAAAAAAATCTGTAAATTTTACAGTAAAAATTGGCAGCTGTGGTTACCAGAATTCTACCGCAAAAATTACAAGAGGCCTGTATTTCATTTTACAGTATAATATTATCACAAATGTTGTTTTTACAGTTTCTGACTTGAGTTTTTATTATTATTTACTGTAAAATTTAAAGTTATTATCTTTCAAAAAAATAGATTAACTGTATATTTTACAGTTTGCGATTTACGTTTTAATCAACATTTACTGTAAAATTTAAAGTTATTATCTTTTAAAAAGGTGTTAAACTGTAATAAACACATGACTCAATTATTTTAACAGTGCTATACTGTATATAATTACAAAAAAATAAAACTAAAAAATACAATTTTGCCTTATTTTAATATATATACAGTTAATTACCGTAACCAAAAAAGTATTTTACAGATTTATAAACTACGTTCTTTTACTGTTGAGATTTTACAGATTTTTGCCATGAAATCTACAGATATTTTTTTACAGTGTACAATAATAACAAAGGGACCAGTTAGACAAACGTAGCAACACTTTCTCTGTGTTATTTAATGTTGATAAGTGTTGTCAACAACCAATAGGACAAGATTGATCAGACGATGCATTCAATACAGTACATGGCATAAGCAGATGATTGTAAATGATCTATTATTATAAGCCATTTATACAGCACCCTTAAGTAAAAATGTATGTAAAAACTTGACTTTGTGCAAATTTGGTGGGTTTACATGGGAAAACACAGGAAGAATGGTGAAATCTAGAAACTGACACAAATCAAGATGTCATTTTAATTATTAAGCTGCAAATGATTAGTAAAATCTGGTGTATTTTGGTTTTCGGTCTGACTCCTCTGCCCCGTTGGAGCATGTTGGTGTTTCTACAGGAGGCTAAGTTGAACTCACAAACACAGCTCCACAGAGAGGCTTTCACGTGCGTTAGGCTCTGAGCTGACGGACATGAACCAGGACCAAAGAAATAACAAAACTTGTTATAAACCAGGACTTCAAATGAGCTTTCCTTTACTCTAAGACCAGTGTGAACCAGGACTGATGGAGGGGACTGAGTCAAAATGTGCTCAAATTAAATACTCAGGTAAGCATTAATTGGCAAAATAATGTTAATTTCTGGTTTGAGTTTATTCTATATTTGTGCCAACCTTTGTACATTTGCAAGGATCATAATGTTGAGCTGCAAAAAGAAAAAGCCTAACTCACTTGGTGCCAGTGCAGGTGATATATTTTTCTCTTCAGTTCAAAATAAATGAAGCCAACAAAGAACTGAATAAATTATGAATTATGTAACAGTGAGTGGGTGAAGAGTGGCTAAAAGTCATTGTGCACAGTCTGAAAGTCCTCTGGGCATTTGAGTTTTCTCACATTTTCCAAAGCTATGCAAGCAGCGGAAATGGGGAATTAAAATGGTCTACACTAAATTAAATGTTAAACTGGGAAGCTTCAAGTTTAAAGGAAAATGTCCAAATATCTCCACATGATGTTCCAGATCCTAAAACGATTTTTTGCTTGGCCTACGAGTGACCTTTTCATGAAATTGTTTCAAGCTAGGACCATTGTGGTTCCAGCGGCTCACCTGGTAGAGTACATGACACAAACCTGAGCGACCTGGGCACAAATCCAGCTCGGGACGATTTGGTGCTCCCTTAAAAAAATAAAAAATAAAAATAAAACTATAAAATAAAATCCACAAAGCCCACAGGTCAAATACACAATGAAAGATATTAAAAGTATTAAATGAAGGTTGCGAGGCTGCTTTTGGTGTTCGTGTTTCCCAACCAGGGGTACAGGGACCCCTAGGGGTACGTGGGCACTGTGCAGAGGGTACTTGGTTCATAATTAATTTCAAAAATGATAACAAAATATTTGTGATCTTGAAATAAATACTATTTGAAGTATTATTTAAACATATTAATTTGTTACATATTTATAAGTTTTAATAGCTTGTTTCAAATTATTCTCATTTTATGATCTTTTTGTTTTGAAATAAAATGTATAGCAAAATAAATGTAGGCGTTTATATTGGTGTATTTTTCATTTTTTTTATTTTAAAGGCAGGATAATTATTTACAACAAAGTCTGTATAAAATATCTTTGCACTAATAAACACAGATGTTTTATATGACCACTTTTAGAAGAATAACCAACACATGCGAGGTACTCATGGTATGACAAAAAGCCCAGGAGGTACACGGGACAAAAAAAGTTGGGAACCACTGAGTCAGATCAACAAACTTCATCATACAACACACAACACACAATAATACCTTTCCATATTCATGCATAACACTGCCTTTGGATAACTTAATTCCTCTAAAACTCAGTCAATCACCTGTGACCTGAAGTGTTGCGATATGTTCCCCACTGTAAAATCCTGATTAGACTGGATGATAATGTTTTGGCAGTACATTGTGGGTAATTGGTGGGAGTGTGCTGACATGCACCGGGGCGTCTTCTCCGTGTGTTTCTCAGTATGAAGTCTTTAAACCAGCTGCAGGAATGTGGCCCTTTAGCTTCTGCGACTCCAAGAAGTTCCTCTTCCCAGAAACATTAAATAAATACAGCGCGGCGTCTTCTGTCGGTGCCTGCTGATGCTCACTGTCAGTCGGCCTAATAACGAGTTTTCAGCAGCTACGAACACAATATTGCAATCTTATTATTAAAACTATGGCCCTTAATCTTCAGGCTGTGTTGTAAAGATAAGAAACAGGAAAGGTATGGTTGAGTGACAGGGTTTCTGCAGGGTTCAAGATGAATTTGCACACTTTTTAGACCTTTTTAAGACCATTGTTTAAGAAAATGAAGAGTTACTGTGTTTCATAAGAATGCAGTGTACAAACAAACACAGTTGTAAACACAAATGTGCTGTTTAATTGCAACCATTTGCGACAGTGAGCACTGCAAAGCGTTTTGGTCTTGGTAAGAAAAGATCTGAGCTCTTGTATCGCTGATGATAAAAAGTCTTTGAGCATTTAAGAATGAGCCTTTAATACAGGTAGTTTTATCAAATGCATGCAACATATTTAATGTTTAAACATATTTAAGACCTAATATGCCACATCTAGTCCATTTTAAGACTTTTAAGGACTTAAATTCAGATTTTTAAGATTTTTTTTTTACTTTTTAGGACCCCGCAGAAACCCTGGAGTGAAATTGGTTTGTTGTTTTTGGAGGTGTGAACCACAGGACTAATAAAGTCTGGTGTTTGTGCTGTGACTTCATGGTCCTCTCTGCTCAGTGACTTCATACCAGACCATCTCCTGCTGCTGTTAGGAGACACAAACACTGCCTCACTGCACTCAAACCCTTCCCTGAGACAAATCCAGAAGTTCACATCAGAGGTGCTTTCATTTGGGTTCAGACTCTACCCTGAGCTCAAATACAGTGCCAAAAGTTATCGTCCTTATCTTACTGTGTTTCGTTAACACGTCGATATAAATTTGTAAGAACAACTTTTAGGTTAGTAGCACACCTCGAGGCATCAATATTTGCATAGTCCTTTCACTGAATAATTATAACTTCCTTGAGCCATTAGGGTTAGAGAGTACAGAGCCCAGATTTTTAGGATTTCACAGAGGAAAACCTTATGGAGAACACAATGAAGGAGAAGGAGACATTGAACTCTGCTTTAGTTCAGATTATTGCAGTCCAGTTATTGCAAAATTGACTCTTCCAGGAAAGTATCTGTTGGAGCTGTTCACCTTTATCAGCAGACAAAACAGACATCTCACAGTTTGGTTGTGCAATAATAGCTGCATCTCAGCCTTGAACCCATAAAGCCCAAAACTCCTATTTGTCCTTTGTTAGATAAAACAATTTCCTACCAAGGCCAACAAATAGAAAGAACTGAGACATGCAGAAATTATAGCTGAATAAAACGTCTGTATTGTAATTTCCTAAACAATTTCCTAGCCTATAAATAAATAAAGTCCAGTAGCAAACCTGCAGTATTAAGGATTAAGAAGTGCATTGGTATAAAAACAATGTCCCCTTGTTTCACTTGCATGTGGATTAAAAATATTTTGTTTTTATGAAAATTGAGAAGATTATGCACACCCTTAATGGCAGAACAACTAGGTTTTATGAAATTTGGCAACCTTTTCTGAAATTGCGATATGATTGATGTTGTCTTAACTGTGTCAGGACCAATTTGTATGCTGTATTTATTTATTTATTTATAATATTTATATATTTATTTTTATCTCTTAGTACTCAATGTATTTGTCTAAATTTGTTTTGTTTAGATTAGTTTTTTTTTGTTTTATTTATTGTCTCTTATTATTTTTATCTGTTTTCTTTCAGTGGGAGGGGCTGTTTTTTGTGTGCGCTATGTGGTTTATATGTTTTTCATTGTTTTTGTATTGTTGCTTAATATATAAAAACCTTCATAAATAAAGTTTTCTCCAAAAAAAAGTGCATATGTTCATTTCCAATTTAATTTACTGTATAATGTCACAGTTTTTTTTAAAATAAGGACATTGTTTGGACTCATTACTCCTCATTTTGTCCACGTACATCGATGACATGACCCACACTGAGGTCGTCAGGTGAGACATTCAGGATATGATTTGAATGTACGTAAATGACAGAGTGGGGCGACCCATTAGCGGCACACATTTACCCTCAGCACCCGGGTGACACTGACACCTCTGAGGTCATATCCAGGCACCGTCCCATGTGTGTTTGAGCTAATGATTGAATCCGGCATTCCTCAGCGGGACGCGAAAGAGCACCACTGCAAACCAATGATGCAACCCTAATGACAAATCCCATTCATTTCACCGTGATGACAGAGGAGGAAAGTAACCAGATACTTTTACTCAAGTACTTAATCTGTTGAAGTAATTGTAGTAATTACTGCTCAGGAAGAAATTTAGACAAACTTTTATATAAAGTTGAAAGGGAGCTAGAAAAGCTCAAAATTTGGTTTGCTGTAAATAAATTATCTCTTAATGTTAGGAAAACTAAATTTATGGTATTTGAAAATCAAAAAGATAGTAACATTAAGTTAAAAATCAACAGTGTTGAAATTGAAAGGGTTTGTGAAACAAAATTTTTGGGAGTTGTGATAGATTGTAAACTTATTTGGAAACAACATGTAGAATATGTGAAAGGAAAAATTGCTAAGTCAATAGCGATCCTGTATAAGGCCAGGGACACGCTCAGTCACAATGGTTTGTATTTAGTTTACTGCTCACTGATCCTTCCTTGTTTAACTTACAGTGTGGAGTTGTGGGGATCAACCTATAAAACTGTAACAGATAAGATTGTGTTACAGCAAAAACGAGCCATACGTATTGTAAATAGGGCTGGGTTTTACGACCATACTAATCCATTATTTTTAAATTCTCATGTTTTGAAATTCAGAGATTTGGTTTATTATAGAATAATACAAATAATGTTCAAGGCAAAAGCTAAAACAGTCCCAGATTGTGTCCAGAGGTTCTTTTCAATTCCAGAGAGCAAATATGAGTTGATGAGTTGAGTTGAGAAAAAGGAAGTTAGGAGGAGATGTTTTTCTGTCACTGGGGTTCAAATGTGGAACAGAGCTAACTTGGCATTAAAAACAGGTAGTTCTCCTTTCATGTTTAAACAAATATTGTATACTTCTATATTCGAGAGTTATGGCTGTAAATGATTTTTTCTTTTCTTTTTTCTTTTTTTTTTTTTTTTTTTTGTTCTTTTTGTTGTTATAATATTTTCAAGTGTAAGCTAAGCAGTTGTAACTAGGCTGGCATTAATAAGCTCTGCTTCTGCCTGAGCCTTTTCAGTCACAATTCCATGGTTACTGTTTTGTTGTGGTTTCCTCTGGTCATTGTTTTATTTGACTGAATAAACTGAACTAAACTAAACATAGAAGCCGTAATAGTACTAGTGATAATAATAGTAATACTGGTAGTAGCAGCAGCAGTAGTAGCAGCAGTAGTAGTGGTAGTAGCAGCAGTAGTAGTAGTAGTAGCAGCAGTAGTAGCAGCAGTAGTAGTGGTAGTAGCAGCAGTAGTAGCAGCAGTAGCAGCAGTAATAGTGGTAGTAGCAGCAGTAGTAGTAGTAGTAGCAGCAGTAGTAGCAGCAGTAGTAGTGGTAGTAGCAGCAGTAGTAGCAGCAGTAGTAGTAGTAGCAGCAGCAGTAGTAGCAGCAGTAATAGTGGTAGTAGCAGCAGTAGCAGTAGTAGTAGCAGTAGTAGTAGCAGCAGTAGCAGCAGCAGTAGTAGCAGCAGTAGTAGTGGTAGTAGCAGCAGTAGTAGTAGTAGCAGTAGTAGTAGTAGCAGCAGCAGTAGTAGCAGCAGTAATAGTGGTAGTAGCAGCAGTAGTAGCAGCAGTAGTAGTAGTAGTAGCAGCAGTAGTAGTGGTAGTAGCAGCAGTAGTAGCAGCAGTAGCAGTAGTAGTAGCAGCAGTAGCAGTAGTAGTAGCAGCAGTAGTAGTAGTAGTAGCAGCAGTAGTAGTGGTAGTAGCAGCAGTAGTAGCAGCAGTAGCAGTAGTAGTAGCAGTAGCAGTAGTAGTAGCAGCAGTAGCAGCAGTAGTAGCAGCAGTAGTAGTGGTAGTAGCAGCAGTAGTAGCAGCAGTAGTAGTAGTAGCAGCAGCAGTAGTAGCAGCAGTAGTAGTAGTAGCAGCAGCAGTAGTAGCAGCAGTAATAGTGGTAGTAGCAGCAGTAGTAGTGGTAGTAGTCAAAGCAGTGGTAGGAGTAGAAAATACTTAAAATAAACTTTAAACAATACACTACTTCTTAAATTTTACTCAACTTACAATAGTGCTGAGTACTTTTACTTGTACTTGTAGTTGAGTAAACATCTTCCACCTCTGAATGAAAGTGTCCTGTATGTAAAGAGTAATGTGTTTTTAATGAGCTCTGGCCTGTTACTCACAGTTTCCTGGAAATTTGACAGAGGATGCTTTTTGTGGAAAGGGAAGAAGTTAAACTAGAGATATGACATCCTTCTGTCCCAGACGACCAACGGTGACCAGAGACGCTGAGATAAAAGTGCGTGGATGGCATTTGCCGTTGAGCTTTCAACAGTGATATATGGATTAGTTAAGGAGAAGTTTTCAGTTTCTCAGAAGAAGTGAGTCATCTTCTGACAACAATAACAAAAATAAACACAGATTACTCAGCTATAACTTCTGCATGTCTCAGTTTTTCCAATATGTTCACATGGCTACATTAATATCAGCTTTAGCTCTGATTAGGAAATAGTTTTATCTAAAGAAAGACAAATAGGTTTATATAAATAGCTTTTATGTATTGCCAAGAATTCATGGGTTCAAGATTGAGATACAGCTATTATTGCACAACCAAACTGCGCAAAGATGTCTGTTTTGCCTGGTGATAAAGGTGAACAGCTCAAATTTCCTGGAAATGTCAATTCTGCAATAACTGGACTGCAATAATCTGAACTAAACCGGAGGTCAATGTCTCAAGTCAAGCAATAAAAATGTCGTAGTGCACTTCTAGGGAGTGCAAATATGAACCACCCATGCATCCTTAATATACGCATCTCGGTGTTACAATGCTTTAATTTAGATTTGTCATTGGTCTGTAAAGTATCAGTTTTTAACAGTATTTAGCTTTTATTTTAAATGGAGTGGGGAAGAAAGTGGGTCACAGGTGTGTTTTTACTGAGGTGTGGAGTAAAGAAAATCGTGGAGTTTTTATTTTTGGCCTTTTTTCCTTTATAAGACGGAGACAGTGAAGGAAATCAGGGAGAGACACAGGGACATGACATGGAGCAATCAAACCTAGGCCACTGAAGCTGAGGTACAATACTTCATGAAAAATCCCTGGTTATATGATTACAATAAATCCTTAAGGGGGAGTCAAAGCTCCTATAGATGTTAAGGGTTTTATTCAATGAGAAATATAGTTGTACATGTGTCAGTAATATGCCACACCGGGATGTAAACAGGTGGCTACCTATGCTGTGTATGTATTATGTATATATGCTACAATATTTAGCAGGTCCACTTAACTATTCATAGACATGGCTTTCTGTCTTTGTAGGAGATGACAGCTGGACAAAGACAAGAAAAATGGATGCCACTGGTAAATCACGCAAGGCGGACGTCAACCTTTGCTTCTCTGTTCAATCTTGAAAGCTCCCTAATGATATTCTGGTCTACTTTTTGACATTGTATTACAAAGTTTTAAATAGTTTGATCTCTTGTAATGTCTAAAAACTCCCAATGCCCACTCCTCACTTGCTCAGCCTCCCATTTAAACTTGATCAATAATTCAGTGGTGTAAGCTTAGACATTTAAAGACTATAGTGGCGTGCCAGATGTCTGACGGTGCATTCGGGTGAGCTGGGGATTTGGAGACACAGCACAAAGCGCACACAGATGCAGTTTACTGTGACAACATGAGGTGTTGTCAGTAAACTGCTACATTGGCATCAGCTCCGGACCATTTTAATTGAATGTAGAGCAAATGTTTACTGCCTGGACTTGCGCCCTATAGCTTTTATTTTATGGTTATATTTAAGTGATAATGTTGGTAGTGTGCCTTAAGAGTAGATTAAGTTGTTTGAGAGCAAAACAATCCTGCACACAGCTGTATCTGGTGCATGATGGAGGCCTAACATGTAGAACTTGTTTGTCCTGTGGTGTGACAGGAAATTACAGTAAAAACAGATACTACATATTTTTTTCAAGTATAAATCAATTGCATTAGCATTATTGCATGAAAGAAAGAAAGAAAGGAAGATTTTTTTGTAAACAATTTCTGATGTAGTTTTAGAGGAAGAAAAACAAACAAATATTTTCAATGTATGACTACATTTGTGTGTCAGGTCTCGCAGCCATCTCTGTTGCTGCTAACCTTGTGTGTGATACAGATGCTTGTGTTGCTCTGCAGCAGACAAAGACCTTTTGTAGCAGAGACAGAGTTTCGTGTGGCTCAAGTGAGTCTGAGGGAGAAACCTGACCCCAGAGATCACCGACTATGGCTCTGATGAGAACATGGCGTGGGAACAGACCATTAACTCACAAACAACAACTGATGAGAGATGCCTCTTTTTGTCCATCCAGGCACCTGTAAAAGTCACCAAGACAATGGCATTCTAGTATAATTTACACACTACTGTTTTACAAAAGCAAAGCACTTTTAGAGATGCTGATGATGATTAAAAGGTGCAGAGACCAAGCTCCAGGCAAATGAATGCCATTGTGATTGAGAATATGTGCTGAGTCCTCAAAAATAACTCAGTTTTTACTGTAAAAAAACACAATTATTATGGATTTACCTTTTCCAAACTTTTTCCTACATTTTAGCTACATTTGCACCCACACTGGGGTGGATTATCTCATGGTCACTTAAGCCAGGCCTTAGACTGCTCCATCAAGGATTTTAAAGTTGTGCTGTGGGCTGCCCAGCTCTGAGAGCTGAGTAGTGAGATAGTACTGAGATTTAGCAAATGTTGTTAATTCCAGATGCCTTTCTGAACATTTCCTCCCTGATGTTGTGGTTGTGGTTTCCATCAATATAAAAATGTCATGGTGTGATGTGTTTAAGGGTAGTTTCACTCATGGATGAATGAAGTTGAATCTAAATCTAAGGTTACTCACCTCAGGGAACATAATCCAGTTTTTTAACAGCTGATCCCTCCTTCAAAGAAGTTGGTTTTTGACCTGTGCCATATCAAACCACTATTAATGTAAGGTGATTTTGCTTAAGGTTTGTGTTATCAATAGTTATTTTGGACCCTATTAGGTACCCTATTATGCAAATTGACTTTTTTGAGCTTTTAACCATGTTATAATGTTGTCTCCACTTCAAAAACATACCTAGCAGTCAGCTCATTTATTCATCTGTTAGCGTCATGTTGCTAATAGCAGCGCTAAAGAAAAATCCCCACCGTTGCCAGCAGGGGGTGACAGATACCTAATCCAAGAAATTTCTGCAAATTGAAATTAGCAGCTCCCCAACAGGAAACGTTTTCCATACATAAACATTATTTTCAGTTATAAAATGTGAACTACTAATGCAAAGGTGTGCAAAACTATTTCAAAAAGACAGAAAAAAGCACAATATAGGACCTTTAATAATCTAAATTGAATTTCTTCAAACAATATTACACACAGAAGTACAAAATGATTTTAATGGTACTATAGTGGTATTATGTGAAATATTGGAGACTTTATAGCATCACATCTTTGCATTAAGAAAACCTTAATGCACTGACTTCCTGTTATTTACACGTATGTTTACACCATATGCATAACTGCTGACTATTTGTGTTTTTGAGCCTGGATTCGCAGTGAGACGTAGGTAAACTGACATTCATCCTTAAATCCCATCCAACAGAGCCAGACCAAACAGTGCTGTCCAAACATATCCACACACAAGGCTACAGATTCCTCCTTAACCCCAAACCAGATTCCTCTAGACCACTTTTAAATATCCCAACTCAGGCTCCAGGATGTGTGATGCAGATTAATGCTGAGTCGTACACAAGGCCCTGACTGTGATCCCAAATGTCCCGATGGAGATACAGGTGTGCCTGGGTTTTGAAGGTCCACGTGCAGGTAAACAGGATTTGGAAAGATAGGAATGACCGAGTGCTTCCTTCGTGTTGGAAAATGTGTAGACAGCTGGGACTAAAATAAAGTAAATATTGTGTGAATGATCGTATGTAAAACAAAACGACCGCTGTAGACCTGTCCACATAAGTTACTGTGTGTGCATTTTGATCAGAAAAATAGTGGTCTTTGCCATTTATTTGAACTGTTTCTAAGACCAAGACTTTTAAAGAACGAGACCGAGTCAAAGGCAAACCAAGACCAGGCTGAGAACTAACGCTAAAGAGAAAAGTTAAAAAAAAATATATATATATATACATGTATGTATATATACATGTTGCCTAAAATATTGGTTATTTTATTGTCTTTTGGCAAAAAAATGTTTCTGACTAATATTTTTAAACAAGTACATAACTGCAATTCATTTCAAACTTAATTTCTTTTTATGTACTTAATATAGGCTGCCTCTGGGGCCCCCCTGCAGTATGGCCCCCCAGAAGGCCCAGACCCAACTTTGGGAACCACTAATCTAATGCAACAGACTCCACAAATAGACCGATCATTTTCCTGTTTTTTCTCATGCAGAAAACAAATGACTACAAAATTATGAAGAATAGTATTTTCTTAGAATGTTTGGTGAATATAATCTGTGAGACCGCCACATCTGAGACTGAGACAAGACCGAGGAAAATTGGATTTGAAACCAAGACCCAGAAAAACCCTGCAGCCGACCAGGAACAGTCTCAGGAGCTACAACACTATTGAATAGGAAAACAAACTAAAACTTGTATAAAAGAGGACAAAAAATGACTGAAATCAATAGGTGTTGTGAAAATAGTTGTACAATGTAATGTTTAAATATCCCACAGGTCTGGTAGTCAGTTCAATTTGCTTATGTGAATTAAATAAAGTAGGATTTGTCATCTCTGAAGACTAAACCCTGAGTGCACATTGACAAACTTCTGTGGTCTGCATGGCTCCAACTTTTAGCCTGTAGTTTCCACACAACATCTATTGCATGGTGATTTGGCAACATCTTACGCCAGATGCCCTTCCTGTCGCCACCAGCCACATACTGCGACTGGAGCAGGCGAACGTGGGTGAAGTGTCTTTCCCAAAGACACAATAACAGTCTGTACTCAGTCAGAGTGTTAGTGGGCGACCTGTTTATCCTCCTGTCCCTAAAACTTTAAGCATGTAGCACTAATTGTCCCATAAATAAAACTAAAGCTAAATATCAAACCGATCTCTGATGTTGTGCGCTCAGCTATTAAACGTACTGTATGTAGTCCAGGCTGTTGGTTCCTGGTTGTGGTTTTATGGAGGATAATGTAAAATCAGACCTGACTGTGGTTTACTGTGGATTAATACCAGTGGTGGAGGAAGTACTCAGTTTCTTTACTTAAGTAAAAGTACAGACAAAGGAGCAAAAAGTAAAAGTATCACCTAAATATTTCTGCTTAAGTAAAAGTATAAAGGTACTCACTTTTATATGTATTTGTGAGTATAAAAGTAAAAGTATTGTGCACAGACTCGACAAATTATGAATGTGTTAAATGTGAGGGATTTTCAGAAAAAATGTGCTGATTCCAGATGAAATGAACAAACTGAAGAGACTCAATCTGTCGCTGAGGGCTTCTGTCTTTATTATTCTGATGTTTCTAAAGGAGTTCAACTTTACTGCATCTGTTATATTTAAGTACTCTCTACAATGAGGACACAACAAAAACGCATGATTTCAAACCAAAACTCAAAATAAGTTTTACTTCAAACCAACTCATAAATGTAGTGGGGTAAAAAGTATAGATACTTGCTCTATAATGTATGGAAGTAAAAGTATTAAAATTAAAATTTGCTCAAGTACAGTACAGAAACATAAAAATTGTACATAAGTAAAGTAACTAAGTACTTTTACTTTGTTGCATCCCACCACAGATTAGTATAAGTACGTCAGAGTTGTGCATCTTTGCTCACATCCAGCGTCACATTCACGTGTTGTCACTAAAATTTGTTACAAAAGCCACCTATTATGTTGTTTTCTGGTTATTAATAACAGTTTAAGTCAATTTAAGACAGGTTTAGATGGTTAACTTGTCACGGCACGAAATCTTGAAAATGCCAAGCCAAAGCAGGAGATGGAAGACATAAGCTACACCAGAGGACAGCTTTGGACTTTGACGTTTTGTTGACCTTTTTATACAAACAAACAGTATTTAACTAACGTAAAGAGCTTTGAAAATAAACCAGTCTTGCAAGATGAGAAGCAGTAACAGTACAAGTGCCATAACTTTGACTTTATCCTGCAGAATAGTAACTGAAAATGCCATTATTTACAAGTACAGCATGTATCATGAAGTAGCAAACTTACATAAACAACCCATTTTATATGACACGTTTTTCTTTCCTTTTCCGTCTTCACATAGAACTAATTAAAGCCACTTCCAGTCCTTTGTATAAAATGTTCTTTTGGAAACATGCCTAGAGTCCACGTGGGAATAATTGATGTCGCTGGCAGCTCTCGTCCTAAATATTTTGGCTCTAGTCTTTCAAAACAACCCTATTCTCATTCCACTTTCATATTTGCGAGTTTAGCAGAAAGAAAATGTCCTTGTAGGTTGTTTTGTGTGTGTGTGTTAATTTAATGTCCTGGGCACTTAATTTGTGTTTACTGCAAAAAGGGAGAAAGTGCCACAGTTCACTCCGGACAGGTACAAAGTAGGTCAAAAAGCCATGAGCCAGTTCATCCTGCGTCAACCCTCACTTCCTCGGGGCTGTATCATTGGGACAGGAAGTAGAGGACAAACAGTGCATTGCTAACTGAATCCTTTAAGATGAAGACGTCTTTTTGGTCCACATTGGTCCTGTCTCTTCCTGTGCTCAGCTTCAGATTCAGTCATGTGATGCGAGACAGACAGAGAGAGACAGAGAAAGCGTGTGAAGCGGTGCCAATCTGAACTTACTGACCCTCACTGCAGCAGGACTCAGGCAGCCGTAATGTTGAGTCAGCCAAATGGATGCGACACAAAACAGAAATAAAGAAAGGCATGTGAGTATTTTGAGTGGCTTTAAGGTTTAGAGTTTATTTCAAATAATTAAAAAGTAAAACTGGATTCACTGGATAATTCACCTTTGCAGGATATTAGCATACTATATAAAACTGAACTTTAGAGATTAGTTTAGCTACTAGAAAAGGCAAAGTCTGCATAAACTCATGAGATTGGCAAAGAGCAACCATCTGACAATATGCTGCCTTGTAAACATAACAAAAAGCAATGCCAACATTCAGTAATTGATTGGTAATGATTGATAAAAAGCCAGATAGGGGTGTAGCAATACAGTTACAATATCGATGTATCAATTTTTGTATTTTTTATTTTGTACCTTGTATCAAATCGTATTGTTTTCTAGGTAGTGTATATTGATATGCATGGGAAAAAATCGATAATATCAGAAACAACAGTATCAGAAATTTGCATGTTCAAATAAAACCAGATATGTCTTTTTGGATTAAAAGTTTGTGCTTTTAATTATATAAAATGTCATATTCAACTTTTCTTTGCTCTCTGTCTGCTGGACATAATCAACCCTGGCTGCAATCCTAAATTTTAGCAAAAAGTTACTGTATCATTTGTATCGATATGAAGGTGATGAATCGTATCAAATCGTATCGTTCTAAATTAGCCGATATCGTTCTTGAATCAGATCAAAACAATTATATTTCTAATAATACTCACTTGTTGCAAAAAAACTATTGTCACCCCTACTAACTGATCTCCTAAGGTATTTTTGCAGTACAATACTTTTATGTTTTCTGCATACTTTTATTGCCAAGAAGTGAAGGAACGGTATGTGATTTGAGACGCAGCCTCGACTCTGTTCAGTGTGAATAAAATGAAGATCAGGAGCCAGCTTTCACTCTGTGGCCCAAAAATGCCTCACTGAAACTCTGTGGCAGAAGCTTCAAATGAAAAACACCAGTAGCTGTTAATAGTGTTACTGTTTCTCTGGGTCTTATTTTGTACTTTAAATATATTGTAGTCCATGTTTGAAGCCTTTATCCACTCATATTTCTGTTCAAAACCAAATATTTCAAACCGGGTGAAGGCCAAAAGTGTCCGCTGTCACCTTCCCTCCATAGTCTCCATTTAATGACTCTCCAGTTTAATTTGTTGTGTACATTAAATCACTTTCAGGCATGACACATGTGGAAAAATGCAACTAAAACATCCATACAAGGTGTCAGAGCGTCTAAAATGTAGCACATATTTAGAGCAGAGCAGGCCAAACTGCTGCACGTGGCCTGTATTTTTATGGTTTTTACTGGCACTTAAAATCTAAACAAGCTGTCAGGTCTACGATGAGTCATTAACAGCTCCACAACCGGTAATATAATGTCTAATTCAATTATGTTTGGCTCACGTTAGGGACATGTTTATTACACTTGCTTCATAATGGAGACGAGGGGCTGATGCTGAAGGAAACATAGTACACAACATTATACATAATTATTGTATGGTGCTTTTAGCTAATGCCAAGGTAAAAGTGACATTATGGGAGCAGTGCATCAAAGTTGTATTTCAGACAAATTTCGTTTTCATATTTTGGAGCTAAAGGCTTTTTTATACAGCAGCAGACAAATGGAAAAAGGACTCAGCGCTAAAGGTTAGGTCTGTGGACAGTACTTGCTTGGTGGATGAGTTGATCTTTCATAGTCATGCAGTATTTCCTTTCCTTTCAGCTTTTCACTTCTTGGGCCACCCCAGAAATGCATCTACCTCCTCCTAGAGTGGAAAGATTCAGCTATTAATTTGGTTTTATGCCGGATGCCCTTCCTGACGCAAGTCTTTCCATTTATCCGGGATTGGGACTGATACAAAGACTCCCTAGGGCTGTCTTTTTGATATCTACTGTATGTTGGAAGTTGTGACGATGATAAAAAACGGCATTGTTTAATATTTCATTTTCAAGTTATACAGAAATATAAGGCTTTATTTCAAACAGGTTTTGGTTTAAGGCTGTGATTGAGCAATTATTTTAGTTTAGTTTATTGAGTTTATTTAGGCAAATAAATAAACATGTATTTCCAGTATATAACACTGGTCTATAAGCAAAATGCTTCTGGAACAAAAGTAGTGAAATTTTTCTTGGATTAGGTCACTAATAAAGAAAAAGTAAGTCAGAAGTGCAGTATTGGGTCAAAATAGGAAATTTATGCAAAATAAGGAAAAAACGGTAGTTTATCAGAAGGTACAGTGTCTACAAGCAACCAGTTCTATCTGAAAGCCTGTCTGTACATTCAATACATTCATTTTAATATGTCTCGAGTTTTGACATAAAATGTTTTGTTTTTATTTGCAGAAATCTCTCTCTTGGAAGTGGACAAAATGCATGCATGTAGAGAAATTAAATATTTTCAAAATATAAATATTATTTTTAAGCAAAAATTCCTAAATCTATTGTATAAACAGATGCGATTTTGATGTGAAACAATATCATTAAATATCTTGAATACATTAGCTAACCAGCACAGTTAGCAATTGATTTTCAGTTCATCTTATCAAAATAAATGAGATTTAGCCACTTTTATCTCAGAAGCAGATCGAGTCCAAAAATTTGTAGACCAGTGTAATCAACAAAGAATCGCTCGAAATATTGACCATAAGGAGTAGGATGAAGTACAAACTTATAAACTCCAGCCCCCTTTTCTCCATATAATCACCAACAAGTAATTTTAGAATTTTACATTTTAAAGTCATATCACTGCCATAACTAAAGTACTTAAAGGCAGAGTCAAAGTTATAGAGTAGACAAAAAATCTTGAAATTTGCTTCACTGGCCTCTGTAGCAAGTGTTCTTCAAAGGTTCCCTGCCATTTAGGATTTTGACTTGCTATAATTTATATGTTGCAATGTTGTTTCATGTGTAGAGTAATCTGTTCTTTTGATAATGACCCCTTTTATCATTAAAAATCATTTACTAGACTACGAAAATTGATCTGGACTAAGCGTCAAAGTGAAACTCAATGTGTTACTTGCCAAAATGTAAATCTACCTGCATTTGACTGACTCTTAGTGAAATAAATAAACTGTTTAACTCTGGATACTGGCTTTCAGGCTTTAGAAACAATACATATGTACAGTACTTGAACAAATCATGTATCTTTTAGAAGGAGGTTAGTCAAGAAGATGGCGAAATACTTTTTTCTTTTTCTTTTGTGGCTTTCACTCTGTGGCTGTAACAATACATAACAAATGCAGTATATCAACGATTGTATTCACGTAGAGTATTACTGAACCCCTATTTTCTGTTAAAAGTCTCATCGAACCTGCATCAACAGAGTCGTCCTCCGCTGGTTTCTAACTAAGACAGATCTAAAGAAGCGACTTCCGATGTGCACTTTTCCAAAACAGTCACCTGCAGCTCTGATATTGTTGAAACACTGACGTTTCACTGAACAACCTCTGGCTCTGTGTGGATACAGGTCAACAAGTTCAACTGGAGAAGGTACAGAGGAAGAAGATAAAGAATTATGAGTAGCATCTAGAAAAGTACAAATTATTTAATGAGGTTTTTAAGGAGAAGTATGATAAAAGCATAAATGGCTAAATCCTTTTTATCCACCCAGAGAGGGGCAAACACCAAAAAGCTCAACTGACAGTGGTGGAGCAGGCTGACTGTATTTGTCTACACTGGCTTAGAAAGATCATAACATTGTAAAATAAGACAAATTATAAACATAATAACATCATAGCCTGGAGAAAATAGTTTGTTAGCTCAGTAAGCTGGGTCTGTTTCCTGGCCTGCTGGATGTTTGTGTGGAGATCTTTGGTTGATGGAGAAATAAACTGAGGTTTTATGGGAACATTTGAGAACAATGTTGAATATTAAGATGATGACAATAATTGTGATATAATTTATGATTTCCTTCTTTCATTTTTTATTTAATTGCTATATAAATGCAATGGGCTACACAAGTGACTGATTTTAACCTTTTTTAGGGTAACCAGACATCCCTATTTAACTGGGACACAGTTTTGGCTCCTTGTCCCATGTCCCAACACACATCTGTACCTCATACACTATATTTCCAAAAGTGTTAGCTCACCTGCCTTTACACACATATGAACTTAAGTGACATCCCATTCTTAATCCATAGAGTTTAATATGACGTCAGCTCATCCTTTGCCTCTATCTACAGCAGACATCTATGTGTCTGACGTTCTCGTCCAACGCCAGACACTGATGTGGTACTGAGAAGGACCTGGCTCACAGTCTTTGCTTTAATTCATCCCAAAGGTGTTCTGTCAGGTTGAGGTCAGGACTCTGTGCAGGTTAAGTCAACTTCTTCCACATCAAACTCACTCATCCATGTCTTTATGGACCGTGCTTTGTGCTCTGGTGCAGTCATGTTGGAACAGGAAGTGGCCATCCCCAAACTGTTCCCACAAAGTTGGGAGCATGGATTTGTCCAAAATCTCTTGGTGCTGAAAGCATTCAGAGTTCCTTTCACTGGAACTAAGAGGCCAAGCCCAGCTCCTGAAAACAACCCCACACCATAATCTCAATTCAGTTATTTGGGTGGGTGAGTGAATACTTTTGGAAACATAGTGTATGTCCCAGTTTCCAACAAACCATGTCCCAGTTGTCCCCATTTTAACCAACAGAAATGTGTAAGAAACGTAAAACATTTGTCTACAGACTTTCACTAAAATTATTTTCAATGTCATTATTTTTATGAATAATTTACCATTAAAATTCAAAACCTAAGTCCTAGCGTCGTGTACTTTAAAGGTACTGTAAGCAGCAGCTGTACTAGTTTAAAAACAGTGAACACAACAGTGAATAAATCAGCTGTTTTCATTGTTATCATTAAAACTAATATTTGGTTTAAACATGTTTACCTCTTATCTTGGCACTCATGTGGGTCATTTTTATGAAATATAAACAAATATGTACTGCTCACAGCAGCTTTAATTACATGACAATAGATTTCAAAAGCTTTTTGTCACAGGATGAGTTCAAATACACCGTGATAAGTGAAATTAGGCCTAAATGCATTTTAATAATGGTTTAATTTGGACTCACCGACTGTAGTCTATTGCACAAGCCTAAAAAGCACTTACTTCATAATTAATTATCCTTCTAGAAACATCAGCACCTGCCTTGGTTTGCGTGCGGTGTTCAGTGAAGTCTAAATTTAGACGCACAGCTCGTGTCCCTAACGTCACTTACTACTCTTCACATCAATTATAAACAAGATGGCGGCTCCTGTTACGGTACAGCCAGGTGTGACACGGTTACATCAGGCCATCATCATCATCATCATCATCATCACGCCAGGATAACATTTCTGCACATCTTGTTTTAGGAGATCTATTACACCCACGGAGTTACGCAAGAGTTTGATGCAAGAGTCCCAGTTTGATAAATAAAGGAGTGGGACATGATTGCGTTGTGGATGGATGTCTTAATCAATAAAGCAATGAAGTTAATAACAACACAGAGCCTGGCTGCTAATATTACTAATAAAGGGGAAAGGCGCCATCTAGTGTCCGATCTCTGCAAATTGTCACTCATTGCATCAATCAGCTCACTATCATGGGTCGCACAAAGCAAGTAAACAAGAGGCAGGTGTATTAATTACCTTGGTGATAATGGCCAAGTTGTTTTTGTTTACATTTTTGTTTTGGTTTTAAAAATGCATTGCCGATCGTTCAATCAGAAAAGTGGAAAGCCTGTCAACCCACAGATCATTGTTTTGATTTAGACTGCAGTACAGTTTTTGAACCAGTACAAGCACATGCTGCTTACAGTACTACTACATTGTTGCTACAAAAAAAACAGAAATACAATGGTAAAGATTTACTGTATTCACTAAATCTCCTGCCAGTAGGAGTACATATATGTCCACATATGTGGACCGGTTTGTTGATCAAACACACAATGGACATATAAAAAGAGGCTTCTTGCTACAGTACTGGCCATAATTATAAAAATATATACCTTTTTGCCTCCAAAACAATTTAATTTCATAATGTTCATTAAAACATACAGATGGTTGCTCCGAGCACAACAAATATCACTATATGAAGTAAGTTAACTTGGGTATGTCCACCTTCTGTAGCAATTACAGCAGCACATCTCTCTAGCAAAGCGTCATAATAAATAAATAAATAAAAATAAATAAATAAATCTATGTAAATTTCAGGCAGTTTCTTTTTATTTATTTTTTTCAGTAACAGTTTCTTTGCTGCCTTTCTGGGATATTGACAGTGAAATATGCGAAGCTTGTTTTTTGTGAGGAAAATTACATAAATCTCAATCCATTCATTGGCTTTTAGAGCACAATGATGACTTTTTAGATATTTTATTAATTGTATGTGTATTTTAATGTCTTAGGGTTAGGGTAATAAGTTTGGCCACCCCTGTATGTTAGTAACGATTTATTTATACATGCATATTTTGCTCTGCCCCAAATGTTTTTATGTAAGCACAAAGAAATTAAACATTCAGTTTACAAACCAAGCAGTTTCAACACTCAACCTTTATTACAAACAGGCAGAGACCACATCACTCCATTCATTTACAGTGAGCACTGATGTTACAAAAATATTCTGTTATTAGTGGTGTAAATTCAGTCATGTTTGTTAACAAGTGCCTCGAGTGAAAATTAGTAAGTGTTTAGCTCTCTTGTGTCTTAGTTACAAACTACTTTACAAAATATACATGTATTTAATATCTTTTATATTCAGTATTATGTAGAGGAGGCGATATTTGTTCAAAAGTGAAATGATGTTTTGTATTGCACTCCTATGCAGTAGTTTAAAACAGTAAAACTAAATATAAAAAAATTAAACCAGCCTTCCCAACATATACAGACTATTTAGGTGTAATAAATATTCTTATATTATATCTTATGATGAGATTATTTGATGTCTTGTGTTTTGAAAGTATTAGTCACGGCAACTTCCTTAGCAGTTTTGTATCAAACTGATACTAATGCTGAATTATTTCCAATTAAGATTATATTCACAATCAAATAAAAACACATCAATTAAAAGGCTGTTTGTACTATCTGTGGTGAGTAAGAGAAAGAAAAAAACTTTGAAAACATTCAAAAAGTCATAGTGGAATCCCTTTTAAATTAAAAAAATTGTTTGCTTTTTGGAGATATTGCATGATTTTGGGACTTTTTATCAAGTAGTGAAAAACATAACTTAAAATCTCCCATTATCGCTTTAGTCCAGTCTCAAAATTATCACTGCATATACAACCATTGAAATATGAGCATAACAATAAAGTTATTGAGAGAAATTTAGTTTTTGTTGAGCACATTACTGTTTCCTTGTCCTATTTAGCTATTCCCCACACACGCAACTCACTCAACACATTTTTTACAATCTCCGATTCAGTGCTCACACAATCTTACTTTTACCAGTAGTAGTTTTACAAATTAGTGCAAAGATAAACTCTACAAAATAAATAGTAACTTTATTTTTGTACAATGCAGAGTGCTTGGGAGTGAAAGCGGAGGTGAACAATGCAGTTGTGTGAAATACCAGCAGAGGGCAGTGCATTCATGCAGTAAAAAAAGTCTCTTTTGCAGCTTTGACCAGTTTTGTTTCAGCAGCTCCTTTTGTAAACTTTGTGTTTTTGCTCGTTGTCTATGTGCCTTCTTTATTTCTGCTACATCATTGACTCTTGCTGGATGTGGATGTAGCAGGCCTGCACACAAACACACACACATAATGTTTATTTACACAATTTCAGTCAGACTATGGATGTAGCTAAAGTAAGTCCTCTAACTGGACTTACACGTATGTCTTTGTTCAAGTCTAGTACTCTGCTGATAGAATAATGCTGTTTTCATGTGTTCATGGTATATATATGCTATATATATTATTAGTAACCATTTTTTCTTGCAAAAGGGTTAGGGTTAGGGTCCTACACTGCAAAAAAATCATTAATGGCATTAGTTAAAATTACTTTTTACTAGAATGGATTTATTTTCTCTTAGGCTAGATTATTGGACTTGTTTCAATTTATTTCTGTCTTGTTTTAAAGCCTGTTTTACTTATTTCAGCAAAATTATCTGCCAATGGTGTAAGTGGTATTTTTTTACCCCACTGGAAGATTGAAACATGTCAAATAATCTAGCCTAATAGTAAATAAATCCAATCTAATAAAAAATAACTTAAATCAAGATTAATAATCCAATTTCAAATCAATTTAAATAATGCCGATATTGATTTTTTTTACAGTGTAACCTAATTCTAACAATAACTCCTATTATATTAAACTATTTTATTACACTATCATATTCTTTAAATCTTGAGCACTGGCCGTTGTGTTTTTCTCAGAATACCTAACTGCAATACCCTGGCTATGAACTGCATTATCCAGGTGCTGTGTAAGTCACACTAACGTTTTTTTACATTCCAGTTGAACTAAGACAAATTTAGTCAATAATATGAATCGCCTACCTTTACCACACTGACTGACAGGTGAACATGACTTAGCCTAGACACGTCAGATGTTGCTCTCACCTTCAGTGTAGTAAACATTAGCCCCAGCTCTCCGTGCTCCAGGTTGGGATCCATCAAATCCTCAATCAGACGCACTTCGGCTCCTAAATTCCTTATCCTAATGAAGAGGAAATGATAAGTCACAAGAATGCAGTCAGATAAACAGCAGATTGCCTCAAGTCTGCCTAAATCTTACCTGGCTCTGAGCACCACGTAGAGGAACAGAGGAAACAAGTCGTCCATGCACCACAGGAAGTTGTCCTCCATCAGAGGTTTCACTTCCTGTGTCAGCTCCTCGAAGGTCTTCTGTATGACCGTGAGTTTGTCCGAGGGAGTGAATGTAGTGCTGCAAGTGACATGTTAAAAAGCCTCAAACATATGTTCAATTTATAGTGAGAAAGCACGGGCAAGTACCTGATCTGTTGAAGTGTCTCTACAGCCGAGACATAGCAGGCGTCTTTACTGCTCGACACAATCTGTTACACATAAAACAAAGTAAAATCACTGATGTATCAAAAATCATATAAAGTTGATACAAAGAGCAGCATCCAACCTGTTTTTTCTCTCCAAGGATAGACATCCACACTGGCCAAAACTTCCTAAATGAGAAAAAAACTGGGCTGAGACTGAGACTTTGGGGGAAAATAATACTCTACTGCTGTCAAATAAAAGCAGCCTTTTGAACAATCTTCTGAATAAAAAAAAAAGTCAGAAGGGTGTATGTGTAAATAATCCACTCACTCATGGACCCCTAAGAAGCTGAGCAGTGATTGGTCGGGCGACTTGTTGAGCCTGAGGATCCGTTCCCAGTACTGGGCATCGTCCTGCTCCTCCTGGAGACAGTACAGAGTGAACAGAGGGGGGTAGAGCCGCGGGAGCAGCAGGGGCAGCAGCAGAGAGGAGCAGCTCACCACCACAATACTGAGAGAAAAGAAAGAACAAACGCATGTCAGAATTAGTTATCCTCTTAAGGTTTTCTGTCTCATCGAGTGTTGATACCAGTATTTTGACTCACCATTGCTCCACTGTGTTATAGATGAGAGAGTGTCTACATTTGGTGGGAGTAGCTGGGGGGTCTGGGATAATGCTGCCATCGTCTGGTAATCCAGGAAACAGAAACCTACATCCAACAATTACTGTGTGTTAATGAGTGAAGTGGGTTTCGGTAAAAGTCACATCCAGTGAGCCATCGTTGCAGTATTTTGCTTTTTTCGAGAGATCTGATTGGCTGAGAGCTACCAAGTCCAAACTGCAGGGAATAACTGGTAATAAATTGTTTATAAATTGCTGTAATCTAAATGGTTTGTAGTAAAAGAAAATAACTGGGAGTAAATCCATTGTTTTTCATGATAATATTATGCATTAGTACATCTTTATTCAGCTATAGTATAGGTCCAAAATTGTTTAATTATGCTGTGACCAACGTTTTTACTGCTTTACATGAGTTACAAGAGTGGTTGTTACTGTTTTTCTTTTATCTATAACAGGAGTGTCCAAACATTTTTCATTGGGGGCCATACTGAAAAATATGTGCGTAGAAGAGATTATTATTACCACCATAACAGCAAGTCTGATTCAACTGCTTCCTTTCTTTCAGGGGTCGCCACACTGAATGTTCACATGGGCACTTTGGTTCTGGATGCCCTTCCCCAACCACACATTTATACCGGGTCACAGTTTGGACAAATTTGATCTATAAAGACAATGGGTACAAGTTTCCCAAATCACCTGACGATGCTGTAGAAGTGGTCGAGGTAGGCCTGGACCTCCTCTACGGCCTGTCTGAGCAGTCTCCAGTTTGATCCCACATAAGTCATCCTATAGACGGTCACTAATGTCTCCACCAGCCAGCCCAGAGGGTGCAGCGGTGTCTCACACGCCTGGGACAGCAACACAAACAGAGGTCAGTGACAAGGGATGAATACTGAGCTTGGTCTGATGTTTTAACTCCTACTTTAGTGAGGTATCTCCGGATGTTGTCATAGTTCGAGGTGGTGACAATTTCTTCATGCTGAGGAATTAGCTCCAAACTCTCCAGTATTTTGCTCTGGGATTTACTGAGGTCTTTACTGGATACAAAAAAAAAAAAAAAAAAAAAAAAGAGTTAAAAACAAGCATACATTCATTAATTCATACAGTAGTACCATTTAGCTCACGTTTGTCGGCGAGTGGTTGTTATTGTGACAGCGATGTTGTCCCAGGCCACAGTCCTCTGTCCTTTACCAGGAGCCTCGCAGCCGAGTCGACTCCAGCATTCGTCAAACACACAGCTCCACCTCTGAGCTGCGGGCACCACATACTGCCCCAATGAGCTGTGAGTGCACACAACTTATAGCTTAACTAATACATGGGAAAAAATTGCCTCACATTAATAGTGCCATCAAATATCTTAAAAAGTCCATCTTACAGGAGGTTGTTTCTCTCTTTGCTTTCTGGTTCATCAGGAGCAGGTTTAGTGTACGTCCCGACAACCTTCAGTGAGCCCCACTCTCCACTGAAAACACCATCTACGTAGTCACCGTTGGCCAGGCTTAAGAGGCCCTAGGATCAGAGGAAGTTGCTGGAATTAAACTTTATCTATATATGTTGCAAAAGCTGATAAGGTTTGGGAGATGTACAAAAAACAACATCCGAATAATACAATAATAATGCTTCCTGCAGAAAGCTTGTTAGTGCGGTGGTGGTCAACCTACTGGGACTCTAAATTAATTCATTCATCCTGTTATAACCCCGAGATGACTCAGTGTAGCTACCTTTAAAAACAAAGCACCACAATGTGTTCTGCAAAAGAAAAAAAAAAGAAAAAAAAAGAAGATTTTTACACTACTGAAATATGTTTTCCCAAATGAAAACTGTAATTTATTCACCTGAAAATCATAAAAGGCAAGACAATTTAGGCGCATTTTCTAAATCAGCTTGTAAAGAATGGTTTATTTAGTGGTTTAATTCTATTATTTGAATTATATGCAGTAAGGGGACATATATACTCCTAAATGTTTTGCCACAACCTCACCTGACTCGCTTCTCCCTGTAAAAAGTGCAAACAGAACCCGATCCTAGTGAGATCATGAGATTGCAAGATCTTGTCATAATCCCAGCTATAAAATATTTCATAGCCTCATATGGCAGTCAAGCCAGTGGGTGCTTGTTGTTACACTGGCTACTTTATCTATAGAGGGTTGTAAGAAACAGCGTATGTTAGTTACCTTTCCATTAATGGTCCAGTCATCAGAAAACTCTCCATGAAAAGCTGTGTCATCATCTGACACGAGTAAACCTGACCCCTGCAAGAACAACACATCCATATAAGCATAGGATACATTAATATCATCAATGAAACAACCAGCCACCAGAAAACATTTGAGATATTGGCATTTATGAATGGCGTTGTCACTATGATGCTCTTTAATAATCTTACACTCATCTTGTTGTCTTTGAATGTCCCTTCAAAGTACCGCCCATGCTGAGTGACCACTGCTGCGTTCCCATGACGCTGATCATCGAGCCACACCCCCATGTATTTCTGACCACTGCAGAAAACACAGAGAGCTGAATATACAGAGTTTTCTCCAAGTTACTAAAAGTTATGAGTGAATATTTTAATTAAGTGTACCAGGAGATGTCATCGTAGACGCCGTATCCCGTCTTCTTGTCGTGAACCCAGTGTCCGATGAAAACGCTGGAGGTGGTCCGGGCCAGTCTCCCGGCGCTGAGCATCCCATAACCGTGACGCTGGCCTTCAAAGAAGCAGCCTTCATACACTTCACCAGTGGCGTATCTACACAGACCACACAAATTTACTCACATATTAACTTTGAACTCAACATGACACAGGACAAAATCTTGGCTATTATATTATAGCAGTTGTAATAACAGTTATATTGTGATTATTCAATAGTCTGTGGTCTAGTGCAGTGTTTCCCAACCAGGGGTACGCGAGCTCTTTGCAGGGGGTACTTGGAATTATTTCATAATATATTTCCAAATTGAGAAAAATTTGCAATCTTTTTATATTGAACTATTGAAACTATATATATATAAAAGACACACTCAAGTGATGAAACGGAGGTCAAAATGCTGAAGAATGTTATATTATATTTTTGGGATGTTTTTTAGGTTTTATAGCTTGTTACAATGGGGAGTTATTAAAATTACTTACATGTTTCTGTTTGTTATGCATTTAAGACTATTTTTTATTTTTTAAGATAATTTTGAACATTAAAATATGTAGTTATTTTATATTTTATTTTAAAGGCAGGCAGATTATTAGATATTTTATTTTGAGTTTGAGTTTAACCAAAAAATGCAAGAAAATTAGCATTTACAATAAATTAAGTATAAAATCTCTTGTACAAATAAACACAGATGTTTTTTCTTTACAATTTTGAAGAATTATCAACACATACTGTATGAGTGAGGGGGTAACTTGTGATAAGAGTGCACTCACTTGTATTTGCCAAAACCGTGGATCTGTCCGTCTTTCCAGTGTCCCTGGTAGCTGTCTGCTTTGTTCAGTAACTTGTTAGGCATTAAGCAATCACCATAACTAAAAGAAAATTGTAAAAAAGCATTAACATTTACAAAAATTATAAATCATGCTTTTTTCGTAATAGTTTATGTATTTTCTTTCACTTATTCCTGTTATCTCATTTGATATGTCTATGCTGCAATTACACATAAAAAGTACAACATTACACCATACAGTACTGACCCATCCTCCAGTCCATTTTTAAAGTTCCCAGTGTAGGTGCGTCCATCTGGCCACTTCATGGTTCCTCTGTAAACACAAGATAACTAAAAAAAAAAAATCCAACAACTCGGCAATTTTTACTTTCTATTTTACACAGCCTCTTGCCCTTTTAATACATTATGATCTGAAAACTTACCCACATTAGTTAAGCGTACTACACACTTCCTTAAACTTCTTGTTGCATTGACCACTGACATTTTTTTGCATCTTAGTAATACATAAGCAAAAAATATATATATAACATTTAGCAAAAAAATTTTAAACACAGACCTGCCATGGACTCGTCCTGTCTGCCAGTTGCCAGTGTATTGAGCGTCCTTGAACCTTCCCTCTCCGGTGAAAGTGTAGCTGGCCGTGCGGGTCATTGCTGTAACCCCCGGAGACGACCCTTGACCTCCTCCACCGAGCATCTGATCCACCGCCTGGTTCAGAGCCCGCAGCCACTTGTTCTGGAGAAACGTGTGATAATAGCAAACATAAGATTTAAGGAAAAGCTCAAAGCAAAGGTTGTGAAAAGTAATATTCTGTCTGTATATTCTCAATCTGCTCCAGTGCTGTCGAGAACCATAAATGTACCTTTTCTTGTGCTGTAGATGCCACTAGGGTGAAACTCTCTTCTGGACAAATAATTTTGATGGCATAGCTGCAAAGGGATTGAGAGAAATTGTCAGTTTAACCAAAAGAGAGAGGACATGTCTAATGAAGGCATTAATGTCAAATAGATACATCAACTAGAAACTCACAGGCCATTGTTGTTTTCAGAAACTGGTTTGACCCAAAGACAGGTCAAAGGGTAAATGTGATGAGTGGAGAACTGTGAACAGAGATGGATAGAAAGAAACACATGCAGTTCATGTCATGTGACTGTGACCTTTCCTCTCTTTACACATATCACTTTCATTTGGCCGTCCTCAGTTACTACATATTCCTGTGAAATTACATCGGTGAGCACCCAGCTGTGGTTTTGTGGTAAATTAGAAAACTTTAAATGAGAGGTGGGAAAAATAATCAGATACCGAATCAATTCAGAAAAACTAATGATCAGAAGTTTGTAAAGATACAAATTATTAAAGTAGGCTATGTCCAATACAAATCTTATGCTACTGGGTTGCAAAGTTTGGATTCTTTGAGTAGAAAGTGTTTAAAACTACCTTGCAGGTATAAAATATACATTTAAAATTAATTATTGTTGAAGAAATAATGCTGACATGAACCAGAAAGCTGTCTGATGAATCAATGAGTGGCTTTTGAATCAAATCGTGGGCCTCTAAATCAAAATTGAGTCAAATTCCCACCTCTACTCACTGCTTTCAGTTTTGAAACATAAAAAAAAAATACTCAAACCACACCAACAGGACACCAGCTCAATGTTAGTAACATCATGCAAAGAAAACCCAATCCCTATGATCTTTATACACTTTCCATGTGTACCTTCATTGATATAAGTGAATAAACATAACAATAAGCATGTTGAAAGTGTTGTTTGTTTTTAAGCAAAATATTGGAATACACTATATATCAATAATGTAATACAAATTTGGGAATGTGTATCTAATCTCTAAGGATAGATAGTGAAACATCTATGAGGAACTATCTATTCCACCACCATCTAAATCCTGCAGACACAGCAGACTAAAGTAAGGCGTTTGTGGAGTAACTTTTTACTTTTGATTTTCAACCAAAGCCAACTGTGTGGAAAATATTTTATACTTCTGCCAACTAAAAATTGTTCTGGAAATAGTTCACCCAAAACCCAATAAATGTTAACCACATGTTAGCATTTATTCATGCGATGTCTGAAAGAGAACCAGGAAGTGCTGAAGATAAGGTGAAGCAGAAAAAACTATGGCCAAACACACAGTACTTACAAAGCTCTGAGAGGGAATAGTGCCCTGAGTGAAAGACACAGTTTATTGATTCATTTACTTCATGGTACTCATAGTATTAGGGTATTGTGTATGTGTATCTACCTTACCTGTGTATGCACCAGTGCGTCATTGAACAATATGAACCAGTGGTTGGAAAAGCGACCGGCGTTTTGCAGAGTCAGAGATCTGTTGCTGCTTTGACACACCAGGCGACGGCGAGGAACACGCAGCCCCTCCTGACAGAAACACACACATACTTTAATGTAAAAAGTCCAAAGATTAACCAACATAACACCAGTATAAGAGTTAGGTATACTTTGTGTTTAACTACCCAAATACTGTTTATCGCCGAGCTTTCCAGGGGTAATTGTGTCCCGCTTTAAGCTATTACACAGCTGGGACAGTCTCACTTATGTTCCATTAGCTGTGAGAACATAAATATTAAAAAGCTGTAAACTCAAAGCTGCTACAGTAGTACTTACAGTAGTTTTTCCTGAGTGGGTTTTCCAGAAGTGACACGTCATTTCTGCTTCCTTCTTCTTCTTCTGCAGCAACAAAGACAGAGCCTCCATCTGACTACAGCCCTGATGCAGGCACTGGTATTCTGCAGTGAGCTGAGACAAAGAATCAGCTATAACTTAATATATAAATGAGAGATTATTTGGTGCTGATTATGTATAGTTTGTTTATAATAGATTTTTTTAAACTGGTCTCACCACATCGTAACAGGCTGCCAGTTTGAGCAGCAGTCGGCTGTACTGGTGGAGCTGCAGTAAAGGCCTGTACAACAGCGAGACCAGGTCAACTTCATCTTTGTCCGAGTCCGAAACACAGAGCTGACGGAGATCACTGTGTTTGGAGCCTAAACAATCACTGGAAACAACACAAGAGACAAAGAACAATAAGTTATAACAAACTGTTGGGGCCTCTTCCCCCAGAGATATATTATTCCACAAATTTTACTGACTTATAGCCTAAACACCAGTGATTAAAAGATAATGATGCTGTATTAAATATAAACTAATCATCTATGCTGTTTTAAAGCATCATCAAAACCAAAAGAGACCAGCAGAGACATTATTTAGTTTAAATATTCTGACAAAAAATAGATATTGGTCACTTTTTCCTGCCGTGAGAACAAGAAGAGGCCAAGAAGACCCCATTTCTACTGAACACTTGTATTTACTATACTATAACTATATTCTGAGATGAGTACTTTACTATACTATAACTATACTAAAACTATATTCTAGCTGGCGCAGGTTTAACTAGTTGTGGCCAAATGTTACTCAGATTTTTTAAACTTCCAAAAACTTTTCCAAAAAATTCCATGACTTTTCCAGGTTTTCCATGACTGTACGAAGCCTGATTACTACTTCCGTTTAGTTCATTTGCAGTATAAAAACCACATTGGAAAACAGTTGCAAGAAGTGCACTGTCAACATTTAAACAGACAAAACATAAAACACACGCCCAAAAAACAACACATGGACTGCCAAACCTGATCTGACCTGATTCCCACCAAGGTCTAAAAATGCCTTTACTCATAAAAAAGTAATCATTTTCCCCAATAATTCTCAAATAAACTTATGAAAAAGTAAACGTATCTAGACATTTTTCATTTATAGAAATATGAGCTTACGCTGAGAGTTTTTGTAGAGGCTGAAATCCGCCCATGACCTGAAAATCACCAACAGAAGAACAATACCTAAAAAGAAGAACAATAAGGCATTTAAGTTTATGCTGACTAAATGATTGATTACGTCAGCATATAAATGTTTGTTCCTACTGTTTAAATATGTCCAGGAAGTGCTCTGTGTGTGTGAGCAGAGGAAGGGAAGTGACATCACAGCTCTGGAGACTGTGCAGGAAGTAGCTGAGAGCCGTGGAGTGTCGCCCAATCAGGAGGCTCAGGGGGACAAACCTCTCGCAGATGCTGAGGAAAAGACGTGTGCACGGGTCGCCTAACGTCGGATTCACACTCTCTACAGGACACAAAAGAAGAGATTTGTTTAGTCTTTCTGATCCAGTGATATTTACTAAACAATGTGTATGTGTGATCATGCGACCTCTGGTTCGTAGTGGAGTGAGGAAAATCTTTTTGACGTTGCGTGACCAACAATAAAACTGTCTTTCTCTGGATGCCAGCTCATGAATCGCTGAGATGAAGCCCATAATGTTTTGATCTGCAAGAACCGCACAGCTCGGCCCTCCACTGTGGACGCTGCTGATGTAACCCATCTACAAAGAAGTACAAAACACAAACCAGGACAAAGAGCATTAGTACTATCCTGGCAAATCAGACAAAGAGTGTCTAGAAATATTTCCTTTCAAACCAATTAAATCCTCCCTGAATTTAGGGGGCCTTTATTCTATGCTTTGTTCCTCTAAGTGGTTGGAAGTTGTCGTTTTTTTAAATTGCGTTGGTCCAGAATATTTCTTTGTTTGTGGGCACTGCCTCCTGTGTTCAAAAGCTTACATGTCTAACCAAAAGGAAATTACCTTCAAATTAAACTATAATAGACAGGCAACAGCCATCTCAATACAGAAGATAAACTGATATGACAGGAAAACTTTACTCCATTGATCTACTCACATAAACATTTTATACACCGTCTAATGTGCGTCTGGATTTCACAATCAAAACAAGGTTAAAATAAGTTATCTTTTTAAAGTTGAAGATATTTCATCTCTCATCCAAGAGACTTTTTAATCTGTTTTGACTGAATCTAATGCATTTCACAAATTATTTACACTTCACCATAATCGAATGTAAATCGTAGTTTGAAAGTGCTCCAAATATAAAACAAGCTGTACAAACCTCCATGCAGAGAGGCATCAGTGTGGGTCTGATGGTGTAACTCTCCGACCTGACGGGTGACCTCTGACATGACCTTCGACCCTGGTGGGGCGTGTCCCTCTGAGCTGATTCTGACTCCTGCTGCTGACCACAGTACAACAGCACTGGCTGCACACAGTCTCCATCGGCCAAAAGAAGAGAGTGGCTCTGTCCAGCTGAGACGTCCCAAACTTGAATACCATCTGAGAGCTGCAGAAGCCCGCGTCAACAATTCAGTGGTTAACCAAACAAACACTTTTCTTTCAGTTTTTTGGGTTTAAGGGTATAATCTAGGAATTAGATTTTAACATAAACTTGAAATGAACTTGATATAAACAGTGGATTATTAAAAATATAAAAGGTGCTGGAGTAGTGTTTTACCTTAGCCTGTTTAGGGACAGTGACGGGACTGTTGACATGACCCAGTTGACCACACATATTACTGCCCCATGAGTACATCTAAAACAAATAAAGAAGTAAAGTTAAAGGCTAAATCCTCAAACATGTGTTGACTGTACAACAGAGGGAGAAGGATCGTCATAATAAAATCAGTTAGATTAGGTTGCTTAAATAATTTGTGACTTTCTAAAATGCAAGAGGTATAACGGTGAGAGGTCAGTGGCTCTCAGCTGGTCTGAATTTAGACCCAATCTTATCCCTGATCCTTTTATTTTGACCCTGTTTTACAGAAACAATGTGCACACAGTGCACTACATCTTGCATGGCATATGTATTATAAACATCTGTCCCAATTATTGTCAATTAAAACAATATTTAGGCTTCAAATAAGCTGAACATTGAAACTGTATTCAACCCCCTGCAATCCTCGTTTGAGTCCTGACCCTCCAGTTGGCAATCACTGTGTAAGTGAATGGTAAAGTACTTTACCTGACAGTGTGCAGTGAGGGCCAGTGAGTGGTGTGACCCTGCAGCAACTTTGATCACCTCTTCACCAGTCAAAGTCTTAATGCACAGAGGCTGTAATCTGGACAGAAAGTTAAATTATATAAAAACTGTAGTCTGTGTTCAGCAGATTTCTGTTTATGTTTTAGTTGCCCTGAACATATCCCAACCTGGCCAGCTGATCTCCGTGTCCCAGCTGCCCCTCTGAGCCTCTGCCCCAGCTCCACACCTCAGTGTCCAGGCAGGGCAGTCCGTCTCCGGCCTCCTCTGATGCTCCTGGCCCCCGACCAGCGGAGGACGTCCTGCACGGACAGTGCTGACGTCGCCGTGGAGACCCTGAGAACAGTCACATGACCTGCATTAAGTCCTGATAACTCTGTTTTCACTAAACCACCACATACCAACACCGCAGCTTGTGTTTGTACAAAGCTCAAAGAATGTATGAGCTACTACAGAATTTATATTATTATTAACCTTACTCAAATACACCTTTTTAGTCAAGAAAAAAATGTTTAAGGTAAATGCAGCAGTGCACTATTTAACATCAGGTCAACATTAGGTCTGTGTAACAACTTTATCAATATAAGCAAAAAGTTGACCTTTCCCTTCACATTACCTACCATGTGTGGGCGTCCCAGGCAGGGATCGTCTCCTGTGTTCTGTAGTTTTTTCCCTTATATCTGTGAGACTGGAGCTGCTTTCCACAAACAGTGACTGACTCTGCTCTCTTAGACAAAGACGAACCTCTTCTACACAGACTGTGGAGGAGGTGTAATGCCCAAAACTAGCAAAAAGGTAAAAATAATGGTTCCTTATGTAGAAAGGTGAAGTTAAATGCACACAGTAAATTGCCAACAAAGTTTCTTCTTACTTGTTAGTTTGACTTTTAGGCGGGGATTCGTCTTTGTAGCTCGAAGACAACAAATCTGAAGATGGTGTGGAAGAGGCGCAGCTGTCAACTGGAGAGTAAAGAAAAGGAAAACAACTTTAGGAGCAAAGAAAATAGATTAAATATTTAGGGTGCAAAGAACAAAGTCAAAAGTAAACAATGATGCAATGAACAGGATGGCTGAAGGGGTATGAAAAATAAAGCACCAGCTCTCCTCATAAATAAATATATTACATAAAAGGGGTTGTATATACAGTGATAAAACATACAAGTTAGAGAATATACAAACTTTCTGTAGTTATTAGTAGCATCTGCTTGCAACTTTGTAGACTGGAACTCTATAACTCACACTTTCTACAGATTTGAAATCACCTATGGTGGCTCTGAAGGGACATGCTGTTGTCTATGAACAAACAGAGTGTTATGATAAATTCACCAAAAAAAATTACAGACAACATCAATTTATTTCCTTGATGTTTTAACCCTTTACAAAAGATGGTGTCTTAAAATAATAAAAGCTAAGCTAATTCCTGCTTCCACTCAGAGGCAATTATACAAAACTGAAAATATCCTTTAAATCAGTAATTCCCAACTGGTTTGTCAGGAAGCATAAGTGGGTTGCAGAGAGATAAAAAAAAATGTTCAATGTTTAAGTTATTTTAAGCCAAAATATAGTTTTAATTACACAATAAATTGGACAAGATGAGAACTACTGCTTTAGATTATTACACTTGGTTTTAATATAAAAATTTTAATTAAATAAAAAGTCACTAACCTGATGCGCTCATTGAGTCAGTGTCACTAGAGCTGGGGGTGTGAGGTATTTCCATCGAATGGACTGCGAGTTTGTGAAGGAGGCTCTGAAGGTCCTGCTCCTTAGATGAGAGTGACTTCTTACTGGATCTCCAGCGTGAAAGTTTAGGAGCACAGTCGGTTTGGGTCAGAGAGTCTGACGACTCATCAAAGTCAAGTTTAGTGCAAATGGAGTTCCTGGAGTTTTTAATATAATAAAGGAGAAAAAGGTTAGAACAAAGGTATCAATATATGTGTAATATGTTATATACCAGCAAATAAAATATAAAACTGAACTGTTCAGAGTGAGATTTGCCCTCAAAGGTATGTGGATTTGATACAGAGCCAGGGCTGCTGCTGAGTGAACTTCTCCCTGTCACTATGCTCCTAGCAATCTTCTTTCGGGGACACTGGGAAAACAAACCAATGAATAAAACCTCTTCATTAAACACGTACTGAATATACACACAGTACTGGAAGGGTTTAAGCAGGTGTGAAAAGCTGACAAAAACATAAGAGCTGCTTATCACATTACAAAATGCAATGTATGAACAGAAGATACATCTAAATTTATTCATGTAACACTTTCTTCAAAACAATTAAGCTACATGAAGTCACAAGCCAGAGTACTGTGTGTGTCAGTCCCAAGCCCTGATAAATGGAGAGAGTTGTGTCGGGGGATTCAGTGTAAGTAAATATGCCAAAAATATCTGTAAATCACTGCGCGCTTGGAGGCAGATAATTTGCTGTGGTAACCAAAGAAGGGAAAAACTGATAGGAAAATCTGACCGAAAAGTACACAATTGTAATTTTATTATATTTGGTTAAACAAAGAAAAAAACATATCAGTCTAATCTACTTGTTCTATTAAGTACAATATTATTTTTATATATATATATATATATTTTACCTGTCAAAAATGTATGCATAGATTACTGTAAGTGACAAAATACCTCCCCTGATGTGACTTCAGACAGCTCAACTCCCAGTGGACAGTAATGAGAATCTTCACCGACTAACGGCTCCACTTTTTCTGACACAAAGCTGTAGGATGACTGGCGCCGGTCCTTTTTCACTTTTTCGGGAGGATTTGGAGTATTGTTGTGCTGTTGAGGCAGACTTCGAACAAGGGCCAGACTGTGGTAGGCCCCACAAGCCACCTGTAGGAACCATAATCAGCAAAACTATGCATATTTCATATTCTTACAATTTTATTTGGCTGTGAAGATACTGTGGAATCTACCTGGATCACATGTCTGCCTGCCAAGTGCTCCACCTGGGGCACAGACAAAACAAATATTAAATCCGGCTGGTCAATTTAGACTCTACATTTTCCTCTTCGAATATCAAACATAGCTCTGTGTTGCAGGTTTGATCTTGAATCCTTTTGACGTTTTAAACTTTATCTCAAAGACACAGCCAAACCAACCTTCTGAGGTCTGTAAACAGGAAAGGTGTTTGTGACGAGGCCGAGCTGGCACCCGCTGCCCCAGGCCCAGAGCTCGTTTTGGGCCGACAAAGCCAGGCTGTGTTCCCGTCCACAGGCGAGATCCACAACCCGGACTGCTGTTGGGGGGACCACCTCACTGTCCACAACACTGGCCAGGCTGGGCTCTGGGACTACAACACAATGACAAGGTTTTATAGCAAGTCAGGGATCAATTGGTATGGTATTTCCTTATAATAACCTTGAGGAAAAATATCATGATGTGCATGTATAATGGTACTGAACGCAAAAATAGCCATATAGGTAGCAGTGATGTACAGTGTACAATACTAACAACCAGAACTTATATTTAGATAGCACAAATGGTTGAAGTGCTATGTTAAATAGAGAAGCTGTTGTGCAAATATCCAGTTGGGTACTTCCTGGTAGTTACATCAAATAGGTCACTATAATATGTACATGAACAACAATTTCGTGAAGTGGAAAAATAACATTGCCAGTCCCACCTGTTACGTTTGACACCGAGCCCCTCTCTGGCAGTCCACACTGCCCGGCTGTGTTTTCGCCCCACATGTAGACGCTGCCGTGTGCGGTCACTGCCCCACAGTGGAAACCACCTGCAGCGACCCGCACCACGGTTCTCTCCTGCAGAGAGACCTCCAGCACCGGGGCACCCACCGGCACACTCACACCCCTCCACAGCAGCTCCCCGAACGAATACACAAGACCTTCTGGAAGAAGCCAACCACAGGAAATGGGTAATACTCAAAGAGGTAGAAAAATAGAATGAATAAAATAAATAAATGTTATGAAACATTACTGTAGTTAGTGTAAAAAGGTGGTTATCAAATACAACATCAATACACGGAATATTTATCAAACAATTATTGACAATGGTAATACAATCAACAAGCCAGTATACTCTTTGAGCCAGTCCCAAGTCTGGATAAACGGTGATGGTTGCATTAGGAAGGGCATCTGTCCAGCTTAAAATCTATGACAAATCAGGACGCAAATGATTTACTGTGGCGACCCTGGAAAAAACAAATTACTAAAACATAACAAAAAAAACTCATGGTGCACTGTAGTATTTTCAGCAATTTTGTAGCAGCTGAATAATGGTAATAAAGCTAAAATAACAAAACTTGAGTCAGTGTCCAAATACTTATGGACCTAACTGTACATCTACATATATAGTTATGCAAAATCCTCAAAAAACTTAATGAACAAACAGACTAGACAGATAGACCCCACTTTAAACCGTGCTTTCATTTGGTTTCTGTGCATATTTCTACAAGTGCCCAGAGAGGACAAACTTAGCCAAAGTGATCAAACTAAAAGCAGTCTTGGTTCAGTTAAAGGAGACATGCCTATTCATGTTTTTACATATGAAAATGTATGACCCAAACTGATTTTATTTCTTAATTTTAAAGTCAACACAGTATCTGACCAACAGTATTTCCAATGGGGGTGTTCATGGACAACAGTATGGCCCTGTAGAGCTATGATAGGTGCTAAAGGGCTGTAGAAAGGAGGTTTATGAGATCTGAAATCACAACCTGCAATAGAACCTAGGGGCTGCCCAAAACTAATCACTGCATCTTTAACACATGCCTGTAAGCTGAGATAGCCTGTAGTCATACCGTGCAGCGTTTGGCAAAGATTCACCTAATCTGTTTTGATGATAGATCTGAGTTGTGTGTAACCCGATCCCATTTGCCACACTCACCTTGTGAAAGTAGGAGTCCATGATGCTCTCCCAGGGCGGTCTGTAGGACAGGCCTGGACAGGAGCACTCTCTCTGGGCTGAGCTGCTCACTGTGGCCCCCCGACTGCCACACATGCAGCAATCCTCGCTCGGGAAGTGTGGGGGGCTGGTCTTGCTCATAGCTTTAATTATATACACATTCATATTTATAATTACAACACTGCACTATTCAAGAAGGCAACTATTCTCCACCTGAGAGGTTTTATGTCAAGTTATTGTCATATGAAAAAAATCCAATTGAGTTAATTTTGACATATTATGACAACTTAATTTACTATAAAGTGTGAGAAGTGTAAAGTGCGTGACAGTCCATTCAGTGGATTTTTTTTCCACCTTCACACCCTCACATGCTGTATGTTTTAAGGGAGTGGCACATTGTGTTAATGTCTGAGCTTATGAAGAGGTAGAAACTGGACTATGGTGCACACGAGATATGTGTTTAGACTACAAGACAACTACAAAGTAAGTAATAGGCAGTACAAATAAATAAAACTGGAAATTGTGACGTCTTCTCAATTGGTGGGCTTAATACACACTTAATACAGTAAAATATCTGCAGATGTATTGTTAGTTACTGTAATGCCAACCATAAGTAACAAGTATAACAGAGGGGCTATGGAAACACTGAAACCTGAAAATGGGAAGTTTCTTTGTACTCTATGTAATCAAGCAATTATTGGGAAGTTAAAATTAACACAGAGATTGATTAAAAGGTTTGTGTCAATAGGAGAAGTATGTGTTTATGTGCATATTACTGACCTCTCCTCTGTTCTGTCCATCACACAGGACTGATGGATCTGCTGTTCACTGAAGAGATACTCATTTTCTTGTGTTGACTTTATTCACAAGAATGACTCTCTTTCATGGCAAAGAGCAAAAGTATCATGGTTGCTCTTCTGGTTAAAGTGATCTGAGGTGTTCTTTTACACACCTGTCAGAAAAAATCAACAACAAAACACCATTAATTTTGAGAATAATATTCAAACATCGGGTGGTATGTAAAGTACTGTCAAGAGCTGCGTATTTTTTGTCACGTCACTCAACTTGTTTTACAGTCTGTAATGAAAACGTGCTTTCTTCGAGAGTGCACATTACAGCGCACATAATTACTCTTTCTAAAGCCACTTAAGTTACGCGTACAGAAGATTAACTCACGTTTCGTAACATTTTACTTCATGCGGTTAATACCAAACGAAACTGGCTGGAGATCAAACATTCACATAACCCTGCCCCATGCTGTAAACTCGTTTTAAAACACAAAAGCATCTAGTTTGCCCTGACTTTGGGCGTGTAGGTCGAGTTCAGCAAGTGTGGGAAGAGCTGAGAAGTTTGCTAGCTTCACGATACGGATCTCGGCTAAAAAAACGAGCTAAACTTACCATTTGTCTATCGGCGCTGGCGAGGAAGACGACGACAGTTTTGGTGTGATGTGTTTAAATAAATTCCCATAGTTGTGTAATGCTGCTGTGAAATACTGTGACCAAATATGTGCGCCAATCTGTGCAGCGCAGTGAAAACAGAAGTTGACAGTTCTGTGTTGTTGTCGGAGGCTGCTCTCGGACGGGAGCCGAAGAGGGACAAAAACCCCTGGCGCCTCACCTGTTACTTCTGTGGTAGTAAAATGTGGTAAATATTTAACCAGGCCGCTACACCATGCATTTAAGCACACAAAGGGCTGTAGTCAGACTGGAGGAATGGCGTTTCCTGTAATAATTAAACTACATATTTGTTTTGCAGACTAAGTTTTATTCACGTGCAGGTCAAAAGACACACTCAAGGATAAGCCACGTTACAACATAAAATAAACAAATAAATAATTATTATTAATAATAATAGTAATAATAATAATCAAAAGATGTTACCAATCTTACTAAAATGTAAGATATAGGCTAACACAGTGGTTCCCAAAGTGGGGTCCGGGCCCCCCGGGGGTTCGCGAAGGTACTACAGGGGGGCCTCCAGAGGCTGTCTATATATAGTTCAATTTCAATTTATTATTTTGTTATTATTATTATTATTTCAGACACATGGTTATGGTTCATAAAAACAAATAAAACATACAAAAATATAAAAAGTCAATGAAAATATTAAGTACATAAAAAACATTTGAAATTAATTACAGTTGTATACTTGTTTTAAAATATTACTTTAAAACTGTTAGTCAATAATCAGTGTTTTTGTAATGATTTTATATTAAAAAAAACATATGGAGAAAAACATGGCAGAGTCTTTTGAATACAGGGAAGTTGCTGTGGGTCTGCGAGGGATTTTCGGAAATTTAAGGGGGCCACAACAGTCTTGACTTTGGGAACGGCTGGGCTAACACATTTGTTTTATTCGCAGGTCAAATGTTACACTCAAGGCTAAGCCACATTACAACATTAAAATTAGTCATGATAATTAAAAGGGGGGTTTAAAGGTTTACGACTTGAAATAAATATTGTAAATGAAGGGAAATCATCAATAAAATGAATTGGGTATCAAAAGATGTTATAAATCTTACTAAAATGTAAGATATAGGCTAGTATGTTTACTGTTATAGGTTATACACTGTGGCATAACTTGATAATGTGGGGCCCCAGTGCAGGATTTTAGAATGGGCCCCAAAAGTTATGCAACACATTCAGTACTTCAGGTTCATGCATTAGGCTTTTTAATTTATAAAATGTGGCTGTTTTACTGGAGTTTGATAGAAAAGACATTTTCATAAATATTTAGGGGCAATTTTGTGAAACTATATTCATTTTTTATTACAATTTGTGTGTTTATCTTGAGAAAAATACTTTTTACTAATAATACTTATAATATATATATATATATATATATATATATATATATATATATATATATATATATATATATATATATATATATATATATATATATATATTATATATATATATATTTGGTTCTTTCTGTTATGAGTTCACAAATTTAACAGGATTTACAATTTAATAGGGCCCACTCTAATGGGCCCCTAAAACTCCTGGGCCCCAGTGCAGTTGCACTGGCTGCACTGCCTGATGTTACGCCCCTGGTTATACAGTTGCCTCAACTTTACAAGCAGTATTTTAAACTTAAAGTAATATTACCTTTGAAAACACATGATACTATCCATTGCATGTTATTCTGCCTGCAATTTTGAGATTTCATATTGTATTGCAGAATACATTGATGCACCACAATTTGTATTCAAAGTTGTTTTTTTTTCTGAGCCATGCTTAAAGAGGCTGCATGTATCAGGACTTGTCAGACTTCCTATTTTGTTCCTGTATGCAGTATCAGTAAGAATTTATAGTGACAATGCCATCAGTCCATCAAATAGACATGGATGTATAGTGTATATAAATGATTACTGAACAGGTAATTTTTATTGGCACAAGAATGAACTTGTGGCAGGAGGATAGTATGTTATGACATGGCATAGCAGAGCATAGAACAGAGAAACAGACACTTTAAAGTTAAATCCAAAATAGTTTTATTATCAGCACTATAATACTGTTTCTTTCTCACCTCTGTGCAGTCATATACTAGTAAAAATAGTTTAAAAGTGCACCACATGAGATCTTCAAAGTGAGTGTCTGGTACTCACAGACCAGGGCTAAACTAATGAGGAAATGGTGGCACACAGATTATAATGTTTACTGGTGAAAATAACACCCGTCGCGTCCTTGACAGACGTTGACCTTTCCTTTCCCATGTTTTACCAATGTTCGTGATCAGATCTAGTTTGCTGGTTTAGGGTTTTCTGTATAAAAGTGTCCAGCAGGTTTTGGCTCTCCGTTTTATGGCCTGTAGTAAAAACAGAAGAGGAAGAAAAAAAAAAGTAACAAGGACTGGGAATGCGGAGAGAGTCTAATATATTGGGCTTCATGAAGTGGAGCATGACACATAAAAGGCCACATCTGCTGCAGTAGTTTCAGGGGAACTGCTTTGTCTAGTATCACCTCTGGCTCCTTGTTAACAGTCTGTGCTGTGCAGTTTAACCTTATTTTGAATAAATGACATCAGGGAGAAGTATTAGATATATCAGGTTTTTAAGTATGCCACTACAAAGCCCTTACCTCAGCAGTTCTTCCATCTCCATCCATCTCAAAGTCATATTGATCATTTGCGTATTTAACTTGGCATCAATTTTAAGCCGGACACTCTTCCAGACACAGCTCTCTTCATTTATCCAGGCTTGGGTCTGGGTCAGAATGTACACTACCTTGTGACCCAATTAAGACTGGATTTGTAAGAAAGTCATGCATAATATTTGTACTGCTTCTGCTTGTTTGGACTTAGACAAGTGACATTTAAAACAAGCACATCATCCTTCCTGAACAAATATATTTACATAGAACTACAGTACACAGACCTGCAGTACTACTATTTGGAAATGGATGTTGTTTGGATATTATGTTTTGAAGGTTTCACTTTGGGGTCAAGAAATGTTTTTGGTTCCCAATGCTTGTGCCTTTTGCTCTATCTATTGTATAAATTAGTCAAGTGTAAATGTTATGGCAACTAAAACTTAACTGTGATTTTTTTGAGACAGTTGATTATACATAGTGTACACCTAAATGGGTTTTCACTGTCATTTTTGTTCAGGAGAGACAATAGAAATGATGAATAGTAGTAATAATTTGGACAGTATACGACAACATGCTCATTATAAACACATCCCTGTTTATTCACATTTGTATTGCTTTTTTTCAATATTTTTTGTAAACATCTGTGGTCGGATGTGTTGTTTTAAGTATTTTATCATGCCCCAGTCACAAAAGTCAAAACACACACAGTCCCTTTGTGCAAGTTAACCTCATGTCGTGACCCGAGCCGCCATTTCTCTGGAGGAAAAAGTCCCATAAAACTCCAGTGCCTTTGGGAACAACATGAACTGCGTTTACTACAGCGGCTCTGGGCCAGTCTCTCTTTGTGTGGTGCTGCAGCCAGGCCACAGACACACAGCGAGTGTAAGGCGGCGGTTAGAGTGACCACAATGTCGTGAGGAGAGCTTTGACCAAACTCTCACAAAACTCATGCAGCCACGCCTCCCCAGGACTCACATACCAGACCTCATGTGTAGTCAAATATTTTTAAAACACATCAATTGGAAATAATTGACAGAATTATTGTGGTTTTATGCTGATTTGCTGATTGTAGAACTGAGCTGCCTTTTTATTTCATAATATGGAGCATGAGATCTCTCATTTCTGCTTTCATTTTGTCTTTTCACTGCAATTCATCTGCATCTTGGGGCGCACTGATTTGCCTTTCCTGATGCAACCCTCTCTGTTTATCCAGGCTTGGGACTGGCACAAAGAGTTGACTCACTTGTGACCCTTTGTGGCAGGATTAATAGCCTCAAAAGAGAAAAAAGCTATGGTTTCTTAAAGGTCCAATATTATGCTTTTTTCAGGGTTTTTGAAATAGTTTTCAGTCACCTTTGCATTAGTATTTCACATTTTATAACTTAAAATAATGGAGTATGGCAAACGACTTCTGTTGTGGGAGGTTTTATGATGACTGTGTAGAGAACACTTGGATTAGGTGTCTGATGCCCCCTGCTGGCAACGGTGGGGACTGGACACAGCATAAACTGGCTTTTTAGCATGGCTATTAGCAACATGATGCTAACAATGAGCTGACTGGTTCATAGTGACGACAATTAAAGCACTGAAATTATCAGAATGAGTCCAGGGATGGTGTATGAGCTTTAGAAATGTGCAGAAGCACTTCCTGTTTTCAGATTTTTTTACTTCGAGCTGTGAGAGTGTTTTTAGCTTATGAAAAGGAACAGGCTCAGCAAACAGGATTACTCATACAAAGGTGAATGAAACAATATACTACTCCAGGTTTGTTTTTGTGGTGGAAACAAACATGGTTAAAAGCTGATTTAGCATAATAGGGGACCTTTAACATAACACTGTGAATCCCTTACTCTTCCTTTAAAAACAGCCCTTGGTTTATTTATACTATACTTATACACCTATACCCAAATTTACATTACTATTTACATAAATTAGATATTAAGGTAACAGTCCCATGGGAGTTTGTAGCAGCATTCTTCTGTGGGCACACATCCTAACCCAGCCACAAGGGGTCACAAGTCAGTGTTGTCCCAAGCCCAGATAAGTAAAGTAAAGTGCTTTACTTGTCTTTAAACATGCAACGAAATCACATAGATGATCAGATGCAGCATTAGTCCTGACCCAGAGAGGGGTGCAACAGGAAGGACATCAAAACTTGATCAATATGCATATCACAGTATGTAGGAGGCAACACCTAAAATAATAAAAACACATATAAAGGCAGTTACTGTATATATAAAGAGCTCTATAAAAAAAGAAACAACTTAGATTAGGTGCATTTATGTAACATGAACAAACAGCTATAGCTAAATTATTTTATACATTGTTAGCTTTTGTTGAAATGTGAAGACAGAAGCCATTTTTCTCTGAGAAGCAGTGAAGCACAAAATATGAATGAAGATCAAGATTTGATATTAGGACAAATGGAGTCTGAAGCATTTTCTCTGCAGTGAAGACACAGATTATATGTATATCTATGCTTTAATGATGTTGGACTATACACTGTATAATAGAGTTACATAGTGTTGTTAAGGAGCCAGAGAAAAAAATTGTTTTTGTTTTACTATTTGCAAATCATATTCAAATTACAATATCTCACCTGCAATGGCCTGTAGTTTATTATTTGACTTTTCATAAGGACTAACCACGTCATGTAAACCGGGCTTTACTGTAATAGACAGCTCACCTGCGTGCCACTGCCGTCAGGTGAAACCACTGGAGGTCAGCAGAGAGTGCCTCTGGCCTGTTGGGACAGTGTTTAAGCCTACATTAGCATACAAAGAGAAGCTATCATGGACTGTATAATGCCCTCCTACTTAAGCTGCTCTGCCCACCTTTTAGATCTGTACTTTTCCTCTAACAGAGAGAAGACTGACGTTGCCTCCAGGTTAAAAGAGTTCAATCAGCTGGGACCTCCCGGGGAGCTCGCATTACAAAAACTATCATGGGACCAACAGGCAATGCTGATGTGTTGCTGGGGTGGGCTTCAAAGGCAACTAAAAGAACAGCCACACTGATAATTTAATTGTATTATGCAGACAATAAGTGAATTTAAGGCAATTGTAATTAACTTTTCAAGATGGACGCCTGCCAAAGGAGACAAATGCACAAACTCATACAGGTTGTTCTCTCTAAATACTGTATGTATCTGAACTCTATAGCAGTCTGAATTGGGACATGTATTTCAAAATACTTCCCCAATGTTTGGAGCCTGTAGTATCTGGAGCCTTTTCCAGCAACGATGGGCCTTAGGCGGGGTACACCCTGGACAATGGCCAGTTGCAGAATAAAGCATAACAAGTGTTAAAACTGTTAACTCAAAAAATAGGCAATCCAAAATGATTTATGTTGTTATGTACAAGCTGTGACAATCAGAGACAGAGTACATTTTCCTCTCAATAAAACATTACATTGACTTTATTACTGCAATGATTTTTAGGGTGGATTTTTTAAGGCTAAATGTTAAGTGCTGATTGAATGCTGTTGCTGCTGTATTTCAATATAAGCATCTAAATGAGACATAACCTCACTCACCCTTGTCCTTAAGACTCGGGTGGAGTTTGACTTTACTATCAGACTCTGGCACTGAGCGCAATCTGTATGCACTGTATTTAAAGTATATTGAAAACACATGTCTGCAGTCTAATAAAAACATTTTAGGCACTGGCTTATTTGGCGATGTCTTTGCATAGACACGCACATGCTGCTGCTGGGTGGAGGAAGTCAAAAACCCTGGGAAAGATCTCTGAGGCGTATAGTAGCGCTGAAATAACAAGTTAGGTTTAAAGACAAAAGAGAATATTGGTCTAAAATTGAGTTGACTTTCTTAGACTCGTTCGCACTACAATGCAAGACTTGCTGTTCTCCAGAGCGTATTGTAAAAGCGCAACGTGGAAGTGTGAAAAACACTTGTGCGTGGGCAAGGCCTGACAGAAACGTCCTAAAAGGAGAGAGCACTGGTGACCATCTGGCCCAGGTCAATCTCCCGCTGAGAGGGATGATCACAGGGCTGTGTGTGTGTGTGAGCGTCCCAGAGTTAAAGGTGATGACCACAGCTGTGAGTCTGACCTCAGATCCACAGGACGCCTCTCCCCCTCCGCACTTCTCTTCCTTGTCCATGTTTACCACACTTTTCTGGTCATGCGCTCTTCCTTGTCGTTGTTTACCACTCTCCGAGCAGTGCTGGAAAGTAACGAGACACTTTTACTCAAGGAATTCACTTACTCTGCAACAAAAATATGCCTTTGAGCATTAAGTGGGCATTTAGAATAAGCTAGTGCATGCAGGGTGTTGCATCAAATGTATGTAACATATTTAAGACCTAATATTCTGCATCTCTGCAAATGTAAGACTTTTTAGGGCCTTAAATTCAGATTTTTCAAACTTTTTAAGAGAATGCAAAAACCCTGAATTTTACTTTTGTATCTTTTTAAATCTCTAAATTAGTAAGAGTATTTTTGACCCTACTAATAGCAGTAATATAAGTTAAGTAGTAACAGCAGCTGTAGTTGAAGAAATAGTAGTAGTAGTAATGGCAGTCACAGCAGCAATCATAGTAGAGGTGGTAATTTTAAAAATAGTACTAGTGCTTTAATAGTAGTGGTGGTAAAAGTAAAACTTAAGATTCTACTTAAGTTACTTCACACTACACTCAAAGGTTTTTCACTTAGACACTATTTTTAACAACTACTTTTACATTTTTTCTTCTGCTTGAGTAATATTGTTTTGAAATAACAGTACTTTCACTTAACTACACAATGGTAGTACTTCTTCCACCTCTGACTCCAAGCGCTGAAAATATAAGAGAAAAAAGTTGAAACGTGGAAGAAGTTCAAGCACTGCTGACACACACAAAGCCCGTGTTTGAAGCTCTTGGCGGGGGCTGCGATTGTGACTTCACCCCCTCCATTACTTTGCATCAATTAGCACATCACTTCCAACTGTGGGTCATGAGTGTGTGCCGTGGGGGAGGGGGGGTCAATAAAAATGGGGAAAGGCTTTTGTGTGTGGTCGGAAAACAACAAAACTATTTGCTTGATGAAGATTTATTGCTTCTGTTAGAGTTCTGTCATCGAAAGCATTATTATAACAGCTCAGCATTAGCCAAGTGAGAGCTACACCTAGTCATTGACAAACTATGCTGTTACTGGGCCAATGAAAATGTACTTTTAAAATGTTTTTGAACACTGGACTACTTTGTACCTGTCCAATGTGAGGTCCTTAGGGGCTTTTTCCACCTAATGTTACTAAGAAATGGTCCAAATTATTTCATATTGAGGTACTTGTACTGCGGAGTGCAAAGTTCTTGGGTTGAATTAATGAGGAACAGAATAAAAAGCAGTTGTATGTCAAAATAAACACTTGTAAAAACATCTACGCAACACACACACACTTGTACTAAAAGCATTTTATGTACTCTAAGATGCTTTGTTAGTTGTTATAAAAGTTCATTTTCATTGGGTCCATTTGCAGCCATACATATAGGCTACACCAGTGGTTCCCAAAGTGGGGTCCGGGGCCCCCAGGTGGCTGTGTACGTACTGCAGGGGGCCCCCCAGAGCTTGTGTACATTAAGTATATAAAAACAAACTGAGTTTGTAATCAAATTACAATTAAGTACAGTTATATAGTTGTTTAAAATATTACTTTAAAGCTATTTTAGCCAACAGTGTGTTTTCTTTTTTTTTTAATAACTTGCAACTATGAAGCAGTAATAAAGCATTAACAAACATGTAATTAACACTAATTACAATAAATTAAGTAATTTTAGAAACAATTTTAGATCCTTACCACTGATGTTTTTAGTTGTGCAATGATGAGCTGATTCCTAACTCATTAAACAATAATAACAATGTTTATTACTCAATTTTGCTTATAAATGTTGAAGTAATGTTTTATAAATATTTAATAACTGGTTACTAACTCTAAGGTAATACTTAAATAATGCTTAATAGTGTGAGTTGTTCTAAAGTGTTATCGTTTTGTTTGTTTTTTTGCATTTTTAATAGAAATCTATGGGGAAAACATGACATAGTCTTCTGAATAAAGTGAAATTTTATTGCTGGGAGTCCGCATAGGATTTTCAGGTTCTTAAGGGGGCCGTGATACTCTTGACTTTAGAATGGCTGGGCTGCACAAACCTGTCATTGCTCCTGTTTGCCTCTCCGAGCTTGAGTTAAGCAGCAGTAGCACAACATTTTCACACTGTTTCAAAACAAACAGAATAAACCCTGCAACTAGCATCATACACCACTTGAATTAGCCACACATAGCCATTTGTTTGCACCCGGCTCACACACACTGACACAATAAAAGTGCTCTGGAAGTCTTCACAAAAGCACTCCAAACTTGCTTTTTCTCCAAACCTCTTTTTTTGGCTCCTGCTCAGACGATTCAACCAACAACTGCAGTGCACTGACGTTTACTGGGAACAGGCCGCATCCAGCTGAAGTCACTGCTGACCCTTACAACCATATGTTTGAAGGTTAACCCTGAGCGGGACACTTTGAAACAGCACACCCCACTTGGAAAAACTCCACATATTTTCAGAGGTGGAAGAAGTACTCCCAATCTGTACTTCAGTAAAAAATACTATTACATTAAAATATTATTACTTAAGTAGAAGTACTCAACAAAACTGTTACCTGAGTGAGTAACAATAGTAAGTAGTGAGTTTAAAGTTTCCTAAGTAGAAAGTATTTGCTAGTACTGTAACTACTGCTGTTGCTACTAGTACCTTTATTACTATTACTACTACTGCTACTGCTCCAGCTACTGTTACCATTACAACCACTCACAACTACTACTACTGGCACTATTACTACTACTACCCACTTTTATACCAAGAAAAAATAAGATTACTTCTTTTAAGACTTAAAATATTACTTTCTCTAAAATGTTTACAAGTTAAAGTATGTTTCAGAAAGTATACACAGAAAGTATACACATTCAGAAAAGTTACTTGAGTAAAAATATCCCGTTACTTGCCCCCTCTGCGTGTTTGGCTCAGAAGTCTTCCCACCGTGCAGGGCTGGGTCTCCACATACCGCAACAGCAGATAAGGAAAAGTGATGACCTAAAGTTTGGAGTTAGTCAGCTCTGAGGGAAATGGCCCATTGGAAATGTTTAATTTTGCTAAAGTCGTCATAAATATTGTGTACTGTGGGAACATAAACACACTTTTGACCAGTGCACAAGGATCCCCACCCTGCCTTTGGGAAAGCAGATCGCATCACCTTTGTAGCAAACTCCCCAAACTCAAACTAGACAAACCCGTTTCATCCAGTGACCCCCCAAGCATTCAGGCCATTCTCCGTAGCACAATGTGTGTCTCCGCTCTACATTTGTGTGTGGATGTGAGAAGAAAGTATGACAATGACAAACAAGTCGGTGTGTACTGTAAAGAAACTCAAACGGGACAAAGGGGTTTTCGGGTTCATTGATTCTTAATGGGATTGTTAGATAAGGCTGAGTTTTTGCAATCAAGTAGAAAAGGGCCATTAAGCAAGATTAAAGACAGCGTAATGACATACAATAGCCATAAAACTATACTACTATACTACAACAGGACACAGCCTAAACATGTACACTGCTGCAAATGGGGCAAAGTGAGTGCTTCGTGTAGGATCCTTCTACAATACTAAGAAATTACCAATTTAGGTTGGTCAGCCATATTAATGTGCTCAGATTGTGGAGTGCTAAATTCAGGGTTTAAATAAGGGAGGAGCATGATAAAAGTAGCCATATATACAGTATAGGGCTGGGTACTGTTAAATGATACCTTTGTGGTATCAAAAGGAAAATTACATTACAATTGGTATCAAAAAAAATATTTTTATTCAATACCAAGTTTCAATAATTTTAATGTTTCTTTGCGTTTATGAATCAAATAAATAACACAAAATAAATCATACAAACTACTAACTTACAGCTAAGAATTTTGCTCCAAAGATTGGTCTTTTATTGTGTTTTATGATTGTAGAAGATGAATAGGTAGGCGCTATAGGTATCAGAAAAAGTATCGCTCAGGTACCTGTATCAAAAACCAGGCATCATTTAAGTACTGGTATTGAAAAAACTGGAATGGTATCCAGTTTTAGTCATATATGAAAATAAAATCATGCAGTACCTTTTATGTACTAACATGAAATAAAAATACATTCTGAATTGTTATTAAAGCTCATTTTCACTGGCCTCTCTCACAGCCATGCATAACACCCAAGCTGCCTGCTTCTCCAAACTGTAAGAGTGCTACTAACTATAGGTATTTGTACTAACTATAACCAAAACACTACTATTCTTAAACCAAAAAGATACATTTGTTATCCACACTTTGCTCAACTTAAAAAGGGCCAAAATGATCTTGTCACAAGCCCCTACCATCTGTCTCTGGGGTCGTAACCATCGTTTACTTTAGCAACATTAACGCTTACATTACTCACCACATACCACTTGATGTATATTGCACTAATCTAAATATTACTATGCTCCAACCTATGGGCCTGCTATGCCTGTTTGAAAACCACTACATCTTTTGATAAACCATTCAATTAGCTGTCTGTTATTTACTGCTATGCTCTTGTATGGTGACACTTTTTCCCTAAATTGTTGATATGTTAGCCTTTCGCGTTTCCTGTTGCCAGCCACTGGCCCGAATGCGGCTGTAGCCTAAATAAATGTCTTTTTTTTTTTCATCTGTGAGTTTGTGTGTGCATGAGTTTGGGGCTAGTACTGTAGCCCCTCTGTGCTGGACTGACAGACACAAGCCAGCTGCCTGCATTCCTCTGCCTCTCCACTGACTTCTTAAAGCCGCTCTCCCCTCCCCCCAAAAAACAGGCCAGTGTCCGCACATACTTTTTTAATGCTATACATAACACAGAAGCATATGTCGGGCATCCAAGTCAAAGCATAGCGACATTGTTTAAATAAAGGGAACAGGGTAACCGAATCTTACAAAGTAATACAAGCTGATGTATTGTATTGTCATAAACTAAACTAAACTTGTAATGTGCGTACTGGAGAGGACATGTATTTGGGATAAGGCCAAAAAAGACATGTTTAAAAGCAGGCAATTGGTCCTCCACATGACACTGTATCACTGCATTAGGTCATGGTGGATATCGCACAATGGGGCTCTTCCAGAGAGGCCTGCCAGAAACAAGAGACCAACTTAGACTGAAAAAATGTATTTGGAAAGAATGTGTTGAAAGATATGCAGCCGACCAGTTATCACACAATGCTACAACCTGAGTCATTGTAATGGATAAACTGAAGTCACTGCTAGAAACAGGCAATCAAATTCACATGTAACCAAAGAACATGTTCCCAAAAGAGGCAGAAAAAGAATTCAAACTCAATACTTTACCACTTTTTTAACATCAAGGCCAGGGGACTAAAGACGGAAAATAGCCTTCTGGCTAATTCTGGCTTTTTTACTCATGTATTATCATGTGTTTTATAAATTGCATTGTCCCCTAAATAAATTTATTCTAAAGCTCGAGTAAAAGTGGTTACATCAAAATAATATGATTCAATAGTAGTGGTATTCAACAAAATTATACATTTGTAAAAGCAAACTATTACTGCTACTGCTACTGCTACTTCTACTTCTATTTCTACTGCTACTGCTACTAGCCTAAACTTTGAATTGAACCCAAGACCTTCTGGTTGCCACTTTAGACATGAGTAAAAGTACTATTTTTTCTTTCTTTCTTTCTCTCTTTCTTTCTTTCTTTCTTTCTTTCTCTCTTTCTTTCTCTCTTTCTCTCTTTCTTTCTCTCTTTCTTTCTTTCTTTTTTTCTATCTATCTATCTAGTTACTTACTACATTGCATTTCCAACAATCTGATAAGTGCATACTGTATTTAAACAACTACTACATCATACTCTAGAATACCCTCGTAAACCTCACAGCATTTTGTTTGAATACAAGTTTGATTTCATTATACAATTAGGTTTAGTCATCAAAAGGCAACAATATAGCATAGAGGATAATATGCAAGATGATCCTGTATATCCTGCTTGGTAACCATATAAATCAATATTTGAAAGCAAGGTTTACATAGTTACAAATGTCACTGGTGTCAGTAACACATAGATGTAATGCACACGACCAGCGTAACTGACTGTCTTCACTGAAAAACCTAATGCACTCGTTAATTTAGTCTGTCAAAGTTTCATTTTTCCCTTCATTAAAATAAAAAAAAGTCTCTTCACTTCACAGCAAACATTTTGTGTTTTCTTTCCACTACATGTCCACCACTAAATAGTTGTTCAGTTTTGGGTTTCACACGCGGCTCAAATACTTTACATGTTGGTCACGCATTTGTCGACTCTTAAACTGAGCAAGCCCAGTCTAAAGCCATGAAAATACTGTCTGATTTGTTTATTTCAGCTCAGTCTACTGTAAATCTCCTTGTTGTTTGCCCAGTACTTTTTTCCTACCAGCAGATGTGTAGCTGGAGCAGACCACAGTCCAAACAGTGACTGACTGTCTGAGGGACCTGCCGCTGGCCTGCCTCCACGGGCCCCCGACCAGTGCAGCCTCTGTCCACATAAATACACTCTCAAACAAACAAACAGCTTTAGTTACACACGCCACAGAGCACGGGGCCGACCTGCTGCGGTCACTAAACGCTGCGTCTGACACCACATGGGGAAACAGAGGAGAATGGACAGAGCAGAGACAGACAGCTCACTGCCACTGTCCACTGGAGACACAGACCGTCCCATTAGCAGCCACGGGTACAATGCCAAAATAACCAGCACATATAGTTTGTTATGCACAATAATAAACACACCACAAGCATCATAGTTTAATTTTTAGTATAGATTTTTGTTATTTTGGAGCGGCTAGAGATGTTTGTCCACTAACTCGAAGGTTGGTGGTTTAACCCCCACTACCGGCATTGCACACTGTCGTTGTGTCTTTGGGCACGACACTAATTCCTTTATTGCATGCTATTTGTTTTGACCATTTCCAATTAGTTTATTAGTTTAACTTTTTTAAATGATTCTTAGCTTAATGTGTCTATAGATCTTTTATTGTTGTAAATGGACCAGCCAACCCTTGTTTGTGTCCTGGCCCATTGTTTTGGAACCACTGTTGACTATGATAAGAAATAAAAGGCTCACATCTACTCGTCAAAGCTGAGGCTAAGTCGAGAAGTAAGCAGGTCCAAACTAGGACTACATTTTAGACTTCAAATAGACTAAACAATGACAAGTCAAGGTCTCAACCAGGTCTAAACAAAGACCATTTTTGAAACACCACAGTCTGACATGTCACCTCTGATATATTATTTTTACAGGCAAAGAATAAATGTCAGTCATATGAAAGAGCATAACATTATTTAAAAAACAGATATTGTGTGACTGGTGATACTGTCTTAACAAAAAATATGATAAAAGCAGCTCTGTTTCCTACCACTTGACTCCACATGCGGTGTTGAGTCATCTCCAACTTTTCAACTTTCCGCTTCAAGAATTTATACAAAAACATATATCAATATTTGATGAAAGTGTGAATTTGACCTTCACATACAGCGTCTGCGTCTGGATGGTTCTGGTTTCACACTTGGACCAACTGTTACATCAGCCGGCAACTGCAAAGGAAACTGTTTGATTTGATTTGTTTCATTCTCAACCTTTAGCCTCGCACCTCCGTATGCACCCAGTTAAAATAACACAGAGCACCTGGCCACAATGCACAATGGAGAAAACTGCTTTTTACAGCTTTTGTTTCAAGTTAAAGCCCAAATTGTTGCATTATACAGAGAGATTTTACCATTAATAAAAGTCCTAATTAATTTATTTCTAAGACAGGTTTTTAAGAAAGGAAGTGAACAAAGAAAGGTCTATCAACGTACAAAAATAAACATAACTGCAAACTAAAAGCAAGGACTTCTGCCAAGGCACTGGTCCAATCTCAAGATTTAATGCCAAGACCTGTTCTCAAGCTCAAAGATCTTCTAGTTCAGGGGTAAATGCTTTTCTACTGAGCCACAAAACCCTATCTAACAATGTTAAAGAATCTACAAGAACTAATCATTTTCTTTATTTTAATGAGTGAAGTTTGTATCTGCACTTCACATCTAGAAATGATAACCTCTACAACAATCTTTGATCTGAATCCACACCAAAATAATTCAGCCCATTACTGACCTTTCCTGAAATGTTTATAACAAACTTTAAAAAAAATTAAATCTGTCATTGCCAATCTTTCTATTAATCCTCTTTAAGATTATGGTTGTGGGCTGTGGCTGATTAAACAGCATCTGACCAATAATCTCTTGGGAAATCACAGTATACTAACAAAACGCACTAATCAATAGTGTTAATAGAGTGGGTCTTTAATTATTGAAAGACTCAGGCCAACCTCTAATCTAAGAACCACTGACCGAGATACGTATTTAGATCTAATAACAGCTTCATATGTTCTTAAAAGGTTTTCTGCAACCATGTTATAAGCCTTTTAACTACTGCCATCTCTTTAAAAGGGCAATGTAAAGGCAAGCTACTGATAAAATGATTAATGAGGAGATAGCCCTACATAGATAACATGAGGGTGTTTTAACATTCATACTTTTAGGGTGCTTGTGTTAAGATAAGATATAGTTTTGAGATTAGATAGCGCTGGTTTTGCTGTATGGATTTGTAAGGCATTTTTTTAAAGATATAGCATGCAGACTGGCCTCTTCCCTTCAAATAAGTTCATTCATCAATGCCTTTTGATTGTGGCCTTAGGGGACATAATGATCAATGCGAGGCAATCAGTTTAACTTCAAACAATTTTGTTACATGACACTAAAAACCTTGAGAATGAACCGCTTTTTTGGCAAACTTAACAATGCATTTTTGTGTCTACATTTTACAGGCCAAACTAGCAGGGAACACTTTTTTTTTTTTTCACTTTTGCCGTTCAGCTTCCCTTCCTGTTCCCTCTCCTTGTGTTTCTGCCCTCTTCGACCTTCTTACTTCTTCCTCTCCCTTCCCCCACTAAAACTACCCCCACCCCACTTTTCTCCCCCATTCAGGCTAGAAACACACCAAATGCAACAAGAAGACCACCAAGAACACCTTCCACAGTTGGCCCAGACTAAAAACACGTCTTTTAATCAAATCATCTGTCCCAAATTGGTGAAATAAATAGTTTGCTGAATATTTTACAGAAAAATGTATGGGACTTTTTAGCTAAACTGCTGCCTGCTTCCTTAATGAATGAATCTGTATGAAACTAGACCAAGGCAAGCTTACAACTCCCACCACTGGCCTGACTGAAATGACTTCTTTCAATCTCATAATCTGATCCCTTTAGTTAATCTGAAATTACCGGCCCATTTGAATATTCAGCAAATACTGGACATTTTAGCTCAAACTAAACGCAGTCTGGGCTTTGGCTTCCATCACTGAACGAGTTTATAGCCAGAAATTAGACCAAGAACAGCTAAAAATGACTTCTTTTAATCTAATCATCTGATCCCTTTGGTTATCTGACATTTGGCAACAGAATTAAGACACTCTAACTTCTTTTTAGGCAAGAAACTAGACAAAAAACAGCTAATGTCAGTCTAATTAAAATGACTTTGACTACTCCAGCTAATCTAATTGTCCCATCACCTTAGATAATCTGTAATAGACACTTTGACATTATGAATACAAAGAAATGTGACTTTTTTTTTTAGCTCAAAATGCTGAGAAACTAAAGCATTATTAGCCAAGTGAAATAATTTATTCTCCGGCTTCTTCTAATTATCTGACCACTCTGACAGAGACATACAGAGAACTGCATCTGAGTTGTCTGGGCTGTCTGTATAGGAAATAGCTTTATAGACCGAGTATGTTTGGAATGAGATCCTTTAAGTAGTCGGCAGCAGCAGGCACTTGCCGTGGATGAGTGATCAAGGAGCAGGAATCCAGTGGGGCTTCATGAGGTTATTTTCATGATGTGCCCACAAACTGCTGTGTTCGTACACAGTGAGAGGCTGTGTGTAGAGATTCTCAGAGGAGATAGAAATAACTTTACAGCTGCTAACCGAGATGGAGAGCATGAAGAAAGATTTGAACAAGCTCACTGTGTACAGAAGCAAACTCAACTAAGTGGGTTTTTGATGTTGTAAGAGCACTGTACTGAATGTGTCATTTTGGGGCCTGTAAAAGTAGAAATAAGCCTAGGCAAGGTTGTTATTATTAATAGCTGTATGTTATTAATGTCCGGTGTTATAATAAGATTGTTTGTAGGGGTGGTGACTGTGTAAATAGTTGTTTAAACTAATGCACAAATATTGCTCCCTGGGGACACAATAAATTATTTTTAAAATGTTAAAAATGCTGCATAAAGGTTCAATTGACAATCTGCCTTTTTTTTTTTTTTTTTTTGTATTTGTATTTGTATGAAATGTGGGTTGTGTTATTGATGCCTCTTTGACTCCCTAGAAAAAGAAATCTGTGAATCTCAATTGGACTTTCCTGGTTAAATGGTTAAATAAAAATAAATAAAAAAATAAACACACTAGAAGTTCTCACCTTTGCTAGCTAATTTTGCTAATTAAAATGAAAGCAGGAGAAGCATCCTCATTTCTGTTGTGGGAATACTACAATGAGCCAATACATTTTTTTCCCTAACGAAATATTACTCCTCGAAAACCATAAAAAATAATGACATAGTGCTTCGATATCTAATGAAATATAATTACTGTAGCATACTTTCCAACTACGTGGAGTACGGGCCAATCAAAATGGAGTCCCGTAGGAAAACAAAGGCTGTGATTGGCTGAGACGCGGCCCCTGTTTTTAGGCTCCCCCGTCCTGTCGGAGGGGCTGGTGAATGGAAGGGGCGCCTGGAAACCGCGGCCCATTGCACGGAGTGAGAAGAACGAGGCTGAGGACTCCCGACTCCGCTCTGCGCGCAGGGAAACGACGCTCCGTGAAGTCAAGCCGAAAACATGGGAATATTAGCCTCTAACTTCTGAGATTAGCTTTTAAACTGTAAAGTTGTTTTGTTTCTGATGGACTTTTGAAGCGCGCAGGAAGTTTTATCCGGAGAGAGAGGTTGCTGAGTCGTGTGCCATCGCTGCACTGGGATTTGGAGTGAGAGTGGACTGCTTGGAGTCACTTACAAAGACCATCAAGAAGTCATGACACGACGAAGGTTTCACTTGGATTAATTTCTTTTAAACACGAGAAAAAGTCGACTGCATTTATTTTAGCCCTGTTTTTGCAAACTGTGACCCCGTTTTTGGGGAGAAGCGAACTCATTTTTTAGCTTTTGCACCGTGTTTCAGTCGCCCTACTTGGATCAAAGTTTTTCCTTCCCTCCCCCTCCTCCTCGTCCTCCACTATGGCGGCCACTGCCTCTCTGTGTGTGCGGATCATGTGGTTACTGTGCGGACTGAGCCCAATGATTTTAGCCCAGCATTACAACAGTGAAACGGGAATTTCAGTCCCGGAGCACGGTTTTTGCCAGCCCATCTCCATCCCGCTCTGCACAGACATCGCCTACAACCAGACCATCATGCCGAACCTACTGGGCCACACTAACCAAGAAGACGCCGGGCTGGAGGTGCATCAGTTTTACCCACTGGTCAAAGTACAATGCTCTGCAGACTTGAAGTTCTTCCTTTGCTCCATGTATGCCCCCGTTTGCACCGTTTTGGAGCAAGCCATCCCTCCCTGTCGGTCCCTGTGCGAGCGTGCACGCCAGGGATGTGAAGCACTGATGAATAAATTTGGTTTCCAGTGGCCCGAGAGGCTGCGCTGCGAGGCTTTCCCCGTTCACGGCGCGGGGGAGATCTGCGTGGGACAAAACACGTCGGAACCGAGCGGACCGTCCTCGTCCTCTTCCTCTCCCTACGCCCCCGAGCCGGTCACCCTACCCCCAAACATCGTGCGACCAAACCGTCCCCCCCAGCACAACCAGTACCACCAGTTCGCCTGCCCTATCCAACTGGATGTGCCGGCCTACCTGGGCTACCGCTTCATGGGGGTCAAGGACTGTGGGGCGCCATGTGAGCCCAACAAACCAGCCGGGATTATGTATTTCCGGGAGGATGAGGTGAAATTTGGCCGCCTCTGGGTTGGTATCTGGTCCATCCTGTGCTGTGTGAGTACTTTGTTCACAGTGCTCACATATTTGGTGGACATGAGGCGGTTTCGTTACCCAGAGCGGCCCATAATCTTCCTCTCCGGCTGCTACTTCATGGTGGCTGTGGCCTATGCAGCTGGCTTCTTTTTGGAGGACAAAGTTGTGTGTGTGGATAAATTCAAAGAGGAGGGCTACAGAACAGTGGCCCAGGGCACCAAAAAGGAGGGCTGCACTATTCTCTTCATGGTGCTGTACTTTTTCGGGATGGCCAGCTCCATTTGGTGGGTCATTCTGTCCCTGACTTGGTTCCTGTCTGCTGGTATGAAGTGGGGCCACGAAGCCATTGAAGCCAACTCCCAGTACTTCCACCTCGCAGCATGGGCAGTACCCGCCATCAAGACCATCACCATCCTCGCAATGGGACAAGTGGACGGGGACGTTTTGACCGGCGTGTGCTTCGTAGGCATCTTCAACGTTGATGCCCTCCGTGGGTTCGTCTTAGCCCCACTGTTCGTCTACCTGTTCATCGGGACGTCCTTCCTGCTGGCTGGATTTGTGTCTCTCTTCCGGATCAGAACCATCATGAAGCACGATGGCACCAAGACAGAGAAACTGGAGAAGCTCATGGTCAGAATCGGAGTCTTCAGCGTCCTCTACACGGTCCCGGCCACCATTGTGATCGCATGTTACTTCTATGAGCAGGCCTTCCGGGAGCACTGGGAGCGCACCTGGCACATGCAAACCTGCAAGCGCTTCGCAGTGCAGTGTCCGGCGCACAACTTCGCCCCCATGACCCCCGACTTCACAGTATTTATGATCAAATACCTGATGACCATGATAGTCGGCATCACCTCGGGCTTTTGGGTCTGGTCTGGGAAAACACTCCAGTCGTGGCGGAGATTCTACAAGCGCCTAAGCAACAGTAATCACGGTGAAACAACAGTCTGAGCATCAGAGAGACACTTTGAGATTTGAGAATGAGGTCAAATAGCTTTCATTTAAATCTGGACTCTTGTTATTTTGCTGTGTTTTTATGTTGTGACAGCAATTAGGGCTTTCAGACAAAACCAAACTTCATTGTTACAAGCTGGAGACGTGGATGCATACAGGTCAATCGCTCCTAAAGCAAATGCTGGTCCGTGGACTCTGTAAAAAAACAAAAAAAGCCGGACTTGAGAAGTTACTATGAAGCCAATTAGGTATTACTTATTTTTCTATGCTTAATGTCACTATATTGTTGTTGAATGTTCTTTTATATATTCCAAGAAGAGATTTTCTGGCACAAAAAAGCAATAGGTCATGCAGCGTGACCTCCAGTCGGAGCGATAAGGTCACAGAGGCACCAGCCACACCTCTCGAACTGTGAATGCACACACTAAACACGTCTGGCGGCTGGTTCGAAACGAAAAACTTTATTGACTGTTACAAATTTTGAACACAGCTTGGCCTTTTTTCAAGCCCAAAGCAACAACTTTTGACTCTTGCCATGTTGTGCCAATAAGTGGTGGACATCCTAAAACAATTTCTTATTTTCATGTATTTTTGTACTAATTTCTGTATTGAATGTTCACTCCGAAGGTGAATGAAGTTTTGTATCGGTTTGCACAGCTATGCTAACAGTTTAAAGTGTTACAAATGACTGACCTGGATCTAACACGCGGAGACCACACACACTACACCGCCTCTCTCTCTCTCTTACTTTGCCTTTTATTCTTTGTAACTGAGACATAGCAGCTCATTGTTTATCCATGCGTGTGTGTGTGTGGTCTTTGGATCTCCATCTAAAAAGCAGCCTTGTAAGGATTCAACCCTAATCTGTAGGCGCAGCGAGGTTTTAAATGTTTTTTATCCTGGCTATAGTTGATTGTTCTCCACCTACACTTGTAAACACCAAAGTTTTTAGTTAAAGTGTTCACTGTTCTCCATTCATTTCTTCACTTGCAACTAGTTTTTATAAAGATTTGAATCTGCATTTTTTCTTCTCCACTTTTTTTTCTCCAAAACTAAGCCATTAAAACGTCTGCGCACAAATCTATGTCTGTGATCTATACTTTTGGAGACAGAAGCCACTTGTGCTTGATATTTAAATTACAAAAACACTAGACAAGAGAGGTCAGGAGTCAGTACCTTGAGGAATGTAGCTATTTGAAGAGAGGGAGACGTTTTTTTTTATCTAGGCCTCGATCCTTGGAGACAGTAGAGCACGTTATCAGCACACGACACAGTTGGTCTAAGTTATGTCGAATAGGCGTTACATTTCAAACTGGAATCCGTACATTTCATTAGCGTCACACCACACCTACCTAAGGCTATATCTAACCAGGATTATAGCACGTTCCTTCTGCACATTTTATGCTAAAGTCATTGATGGATGAAGCGTGTATGTGAACACTCTCTGGGCTACGTGCTAAGAGTACGATACAACATAACAATCCTTACTGAGTTGGAGCAGCTTGTTGATAATCCGTGTCACACTGTTGCATGTGATGTATGACATACCTCAAACCATTGTTTTTAAGAGTCTCCATTTTCAGGAGTCTACCCTCATGTCACTGTTCATTTGTTTACCCGACAACAACACGAGACGTGAGCAATATACAGTTTTAAAGAAGGAAATGTCTGTTTAGTGGAAACATATGCAAACTACCAGTGACAGACTCTTTTTGATTGTTTTTTTTAAGGAATAATGTATTTATGGGGATTTTTGTTTCTGACTTTTTAAACTTTTTTAATGATGTATCTGTACAGTTTGAATAAAAAGTCCTAAAGTTTTTAAAATGTCGTCTATTTTGTGGTTTGTTATAAAAGTAAATAGTGGTTAACCTTAGACGAACAAATATCCCGCATTCAAGCTCCTAGTTTTATGTCTAAACAAAGATTGTAAAAGGTCTCTAGAGATTAGTTAACCTACACCTAATGTAGACAGTTGTTAGTACTTTTTCACTTTGGAGAAGCAGACAGGAGCAACATTAACATTTAAAACACTAAACGATCTTGAATAAAATGCATAGTTTATAGAGATTATTAACCAAATGTTTCAGTCACATTTAGGTGATTGTAGTTTGGGGTTTAATAGTGATTAAAAGAATAAAAAGTCAGATGTCACAATAAATGCATGTGGATACCATCTACTACTACTATATAATGCATACTGCACTTCCACTAGTTATAATTTTATGGTCTTATTGTTTTAAAGAGGATTTCCACTGACCACATTAACAGCAAAACCAAACACAAAGCCTGAGCTGGTGCTTTAGAGAATCACCTGCTGTAAGGAATACAGTATGCTGCATGTTTTCAAGTATCTCATAGACTTCTTTTTATAAAATACTGTAATAGCCTATGCACTTAAGTCCCTATATTGAAAATAAATAAAATAAATAAATATCTGCCTATCCCTTACTAATGGAGCGCTTAAGAAAGTTGGTGAGTCATGCTTTACTGTATTTAATTACTGTGTTCGTGTTCCCATTCAGAAGTTCAGAAATACAGCCACCTTAAGCTGACCTTCAATTACTGACCTTTAGAATTAGCAGGATCTTTGCAATTTATTATGAACTGCAACTCAACCATGCAAACACATTTCACACATGATTAAGTAATGAATGAACACTATGTGCCTCTGTCCGCTGTAGAATCAGCAACAGGTGAAGGATCTTTTTGGTTATTCAGTGTAGATTTATTTGCTCATGGAGTAATTCAGTTAAGTTTATAGATTTGACATGTATATTTAGCACATTATTATTAACTATATAAATGAATCAAGATCATTTATTACTTCTCTAGCTTGCATTGTCAGAATGACATCCGCTGCTGCCACACAGCCATGTAAGTAGTACAACACTGACCTCTTGTGGATAAAAAAAGTAAATACATGCCATCGAGTAAATTCCAATTTTATTAATATTTAATATCTTGCACTGAAAGGGAAATTAAAGCTACTGTAAGTTTGCATAAAAAATAAAAGAGATAAAAAAAGTAATAATAATATTTATCCATGTTTAATCACTTATCCAGGGTTGACGTAAAAGTGGCTGATGATGGATTAAGCTGAGGCTGACCTAAATATACAATACATAAAACAATTCTTGCTGTTATTATTAGTATTTGTTTACTTTATAGACAAGTCTATTTTACAGTGTCTTTGTGTTAACCCGTGTGAGCCAGTTTAATCCCTCTAAATGAGCATAAAGGCCAGTTTAACAATACTTTCTGGAGCAACAGTGACGCCTGATGGCCACAGATAGTATTACGTGTGGTGCTTTAATTGAAAACATCCAAATCCTTGTCTGACACTGCATTTGGTTAATTTAAGCAGGGTTTATAATAATTTATCAGCTCCAGAGCAACCATACCTTCAGTATTCATTGCTTCTCTACAAGCAGCTCGCCCCATGTATACAAATACATACAAAACAAAAAAAATAAAATGAATACATAAATATTTTACAGACAATGTCACACATAATCCCATTTCATGTTTACTATATTTTTGCTCAGTGCACATTTAGATACGGATCAGGGTTTCCCACCTATTTATATTGAGTCTATGGGGGTAAACTTTTAATGCTATTTCAGATCCGGCAATTATTTTTATTTTTACATTTTATATTTTTATTTTTGAATTAAAATATTTAAGTTAAGTTTTTTATGTATATTTTGCATTCTTTATTAATTTTATTTTATGATATTAATATTGGTGCAGCTTATTCCAGTAAATACCACATTATATAACTTATATTATATATAATATTATATAACTACAATTTAGATATTTATATTAATATATATTGTATGTATTTAATGGCAAAAACGTTTTAAAGTTCAGTTTTAGATTATGAGGGACAAAATTAGACTATGGTGGGCTGTCTTCAGAATTAATGGGAACCACTGAAGACATAATTATTAGGATGTTTTTGAAGAAATATTAAACAGTAGTTTTTATGTCTTTCCAAAATTCTGTGCACAGCAACACATGCAAATTACATCAACCACATTTTTATGTTTATTTGGATTCATTTTCTACTAAACAAAAGTCTTTGACATGATTCTCTAATTTTGGGGAAGTTAAAGCCATACATAAAAGGAGTGATCATAGGCTGGCCCACGAGCAGGTAGACAGACAAAAGAATACGCACTTTACTTGGGACCTGCGTTTTATCAAACCTAGAGTCTACAAAGTGAAAAACACATCCAATGAACAGATTAGACACAGAGACGATCTGAGGCGCGCACGTGGCAAGAGCTTTCTGTTTGTTTTCCTTGGTTGTCTTGAGACAGACTGATAATATCTTCAAATAGGACACCGAGATGAGGCCAAACGGGACAACAATAGTCACAATGCCAAAGAATATGTCTGACACTTGGCTGACAGTTGAAGCTGAACATGCGAGTTTGATGACCAAGTGGTGATCACAAAACACTTTATCAATGACGTTCCCACAAAATTTCAAACGTATAATAACAACGAACAAGAAGATGAAGTTTAACATAGAAAAGGACCAAATCAGAACAATGATAACAGCCGCTCTGTCGTTTGTAATAATGACAGTGTAATACAATGGATAGCAGATGGAGACGTATCGGTCGTAGGCCATAGCGGCTAAAGTGCCGAACTCCACAGATGCAGATGTGTAAATATAAAACATCTGGAGGAAACACAGAGGGAGAGACACTTGGTGGGTGTCTGAAAACATCTGCGAGAGAAGAAGAGGATACAGAGAAGTACTGCCACTGATCTCATTCACAAACAGGTTACACAGCAGTATGTACATGGGCTCGTGCAACCTCCTGTCCACACAAATGACAACAATAACAAACAGGTTAGACACGCAGATGCACAGGTACCAGACGAGCATAAGGATGAAATATAGGTATTTTAAAGTCCCAATGTCTCCATAAGCAGCAAGTGTAAAATATAAAACTTCACTGGAGTTGTCCATTTCCTTCATGGTATAGGCTCAGCACACAAAACAATTCACTCCTTGTGTCTTATTAAGTTTATATTTTTGCCAGTGGCAAATTTAACTGCCACTCACATGCATTTGTATTCTGATCTATGCCATCTGAATGCTTTGTCTATCTTAAATCAAAGCTGATTTCAGAAAACACTATTTTGGCTTAATACAGCATATTCACTGTAACAGTAGAAGTAAGACACACAGTACAAGCTACAGTGTTACTGAAGTGACAGAAGTCTGAATGGTTGCTGCTCCCGAGTGACACAAACAGGACGTGCCCCTGAACTTTATAGATCTGTCCAATACAAAGAAAAAGGCTGGGCCACAGAGTCCCAAAGTACTCAAGTAGTAGTAGTGCTCAAGGCTGGATGCAAAGATGAACTCTGTGAATAACAATTTCCAGAGGAGGGGAGTAGTAATTAGTAATGTGTTGCATTTACTCTGTTATATTTTACGTTTTTAATTCATTGTACTTCTAAGAGTAGTTTTATAATACTTTTTATTTCTACTTTAGTAATATTATTTAGAAGTAACAATACTCAAGTACAATGTTTGGCGACTCCGCCCACGTCTATGCATTACCTATTACCATAAGTTTTATGTGATGAAAAAGTGAGATTTTTTTCTCTTGTGCCTTAATTTGTTATTTCATAGATTCAAGATGTAATTTATTTTTAAGATTTTGTATTGTTTAATGTTCAAATACCAGAATTTGTATTTCATTTTAAAATATTTTATATGTTTTGTCTGTGTGATTACATCCATCTAAAGCATAAATCAGACATTACTTCTAAACAATTACTCAGTATTTGAGTAGTTTTTTTGTTTTGTTTTACCAAATACTTTTTTTTACTAATATTAGTTTGAAGCAACAATACTCTTAACTGAATACATTTTTTGGCTCCTCCAACCACCTCTGACAATTTTACAGCATAAAAAAAAATATAATAAAACTTGTATTATATCAAAGTGAACATCCGAAATTCAGCTCTGCAGTTTGAAGTTGGTACAAAATCACAACTGGCATAAAGCAGTGCAGTTAACATTTTATTTCAGTGCCGTTCATAAGCACACAAATGCACAACATCCCAGCTGTGACTTGAGGCCAAAAACACAGTTGAGTCCAAGGCCTGTTTAGCAAGAAAACCAAAGACAATAAAACTGTAAAACAAGAGACTCAATGTTAAGGACATTTCAAACAAGTACAGCGCAAATTGTCCAAGTAGTGCCTGGTTCAAGGGCATTAAAACAACAACATAATGTGGATGTTTCCTTGTATACATATACAGACGTTGCCCGGTCAAATAAGGTCTGCGTCTGGAGAACCAGAGCACCCTGAGGAGAAGTGGGCTACTGGAACAGAAATGGATGAGATACAAGAACAAGGCTCTGTTGGAATGCTACTACTCCAGTAACCCAAGTCAGAAAGGTTACATGTAGAGATAAGTGATTATAACATCAGGAAAAAAGAACATGGGAAACTGAAGAAAGACTCAAAGAAGAACTGGAGAAGGCCTGGAAAGTGAAGGCAACAGTGGTGGCCGTGGTCATCGGAGCACTCGGGGCAGTAACCCCCAAACTGGAAGAGTGGCTACAGCAGATCCCAGGAAAAACATCAGACATCTCAGTCCAGAAGAGTGCAGTCCTAGGAACAGCAAAGATACTGCGCAGAACCCTCAAGCTCCCAGGCCTCTGGTAGAGGACCCGAGCTTGGATGAGACCACCTGCAGAGGGCGAGAGAGGACACTTTTATAAATATATATACACTGTATATGGTGAGATACAGAGCATCTGAGAGATAAAGGGGTATGGCATGAGGAAGTAGATCTGAGTACAAAATCAAACCCAGCCCAGGCTTATATGGTGCAATGTAACATAGAAAGGCACCAGTTCAGTTTAACAAATGAATGCCTTAAAGGGACATAAAGCCTGGTCACCTCTGGTTGAACTATTGAACTTTACCTGTACCCCTTTTCTGTCCCACATATTTGGACAATAGGTTGTTATTTTAGTTATGAACTAGATCATTTAAATGGTTTATAACATCTTTTGAGAAGGATTGCTGGTGTATTTTACAGACTGGGGTGGAAGGAATTTGCTCACATTTAGTGAAGGTCACACAGACTTTGGTGGAGAGTGGGTGTTACTTGGATTTAACATTTTAGTTTATCTTTTTTATTTATTTTTCAGAGCATTAGATTCATTCGGGGTCTGGAGTTTCCTACACCACTCCTCCAAAACAGATTCTTTGTGGACATCACTCAAGATAAAAACTTTATTGTGTTTAATGTCAGATGATTGTGGTCATTTTTGTCTAAACTGGATCAATAAATTAACGAGATAAGAGTCATTTTGTATTCCCCTGACAATGACCATAGATGTGTGAGATTAAAAAGGGCCCAATACACAGACAGAAAGCTGATGTAATGTCCACCCTTGGGATCAATGCCTCTGTGCTTCATTAGGACTCAGGGTCATTAGTCCACTAGCTCTGTGTAATCCCAGGACACTCTCCCAGGACACTCTCCCAGGACATTTCCCAGGACAGGTCTCAAGACAGCAATTTATTCTGGAAGCTCTGGGACCAGCTTGTATCAATGCAAAACAACACAGGACTGTTTTTTTACCAGAGGAAGCCTTGAGTGTCAGACCACAAAGAAGGTAACATAACTTTATCCATTGTATTGATATGAAAGTGTTCTAAATCAGCCAATATCAGTCTTAAATTGAATCAAAACAATGCCATGTGATACGTATCGTTGCAAAAAAGTATTGTTACACCCCTTATTCTTCTTAAATATTTGTGTTTATGCCCTAATATTAACACTGTCTCTCGCTCTTTCTCCTTCACCGTACCAAGGACAGAACAAGTTGTTGGGCATCTATGTATTTTCTGATAACCCTAACCTTAGACGCCCCTCAGAAACCCCTATAATGAAGGTATACACTTGAATGGTCAGTACAGTCCCAGTGTCCAGGTCCTGTACTGTTGCTAAATACACATCTTCTGCCTCAGACATACAGAGTCTCTTCAGCCTGGTTTAAGAGCTACAGGACAGCACAGTGTACCGCAACAACTACACAATGTCTGATGTAATGTAATAATAATAATAAGGTATGGAAATAAATATTTACTCCTTGACTGCAATGGGTGGCATTAGTGTGAAGTCTCAGGAGTTGGATATCATAGACAAAACAGCCTTAAGGTAATTAGGGCCTGAGGGTCAGTGTGAATCTCATGGGACGGTTTGTGACAAATACAGGTAAAATAACAAGAGACTGGACAATCTTAAACACAAACTGTTATGCTTCTAAGCTTCTAAAAATGCAATGTAATACTGGATAAGTGAATGTCAATGTGAATGAGTGAGTGGGGACTACGGATGGAAATTAGCTCTGAGCTATAATCCGATGTATTTACGGCACTAGCTGTTGTTCATTAATACACGCTGTCCCATATAAAGAAAAAAAAAGAGAAAAAAAAAGCCTTGGAAGAGACGCTACACCTGTTTTGATGAATAAAAGTAGCAACAATGGATGAAATGGTCAACAGGTCCGTTACTTATCCCACAGAGGCCAATTAAAACACTGAAGCGTCGCCTGGGTACAACTGCGTCAAACAGGGCCTGCATATGCAACCAGCCTGACTTTGTTCCAAAATATGGATGTTTTTACAGCTGCTCTTGATATTTGAATGCATTTGAAAAAGTAAGTATTTTAATACATATTAGGTATTTTAATACATATTCATACCCCTGGCAAATTCTGACTTAACCCCGTAGAACCCAGACATAGAAATTTATTTATTTATGTTTTAAAGCGAATAACCCCTTGAGATGTAGCATCTCGTTTTCAAGGGGGTCCTCTAATTGAACAGTTTGGCCGCAGACGGCAGTGCCATAGTTAACATAAAATACAACATTATGTAAACAAATATGTAAACTACTTCACACACGCACGCGCACACACACACCAGCTCTCATAACACCCCCACCCAAAAACAAAAATCAATTACAGTAGTGAAGTACAAAAAAAAAAGTAATAATAAAATAAATAATAATAATAATAATAATAATAAATAAGGTAATCATAATGATAACATCAATATCAACAACAACAATAAATAAACTGAAGTAAAAGCATGACTGAAAATCAAAAACAAAGACAGACATTTGTTAAATGGCATAGAAGAGCATTATGGAACATATAAAGAGTGAATATAGATCGTAGAGTGGCGGGAAGAGTATTCCAGTCATGAGGGGCCCTAAACTAAAACGCAAGCTCTTTTTTGACTCTGGGTATGGTAAAGAATAAATTATCTGTGTGGCGCAAATTATAAGAAGTACTGTAAGGTACAAGATATTGTTTAAGATATGAAGGATAATCCAAATGAATACATCTAAAAATAAACTGAAGCCAGTGATATTTCCTTCTGTCTGAGGGTTTGAGCCACGACAGCTCTTCGTACATCACACAACGGTGTGTTCTATAAGGGCAGCGTACAATAAACCGGCATAAACTATTGTAGACAACATCAAGTGAGTGAAGCTGTGGAATTCTGATAAACAATATCTGCATAATCTAAAATGGGAAGTAACAATTGAGAGACAATTTTCTTTCAAACTTGGAGACTAAAGCAATTGACTGATTGATATAATATTTTTAAACGGTAATTGAGTTTATTTGTGGTGGAATTGACATGAGTTTTAAATGACAAATCAGAGTCGAGCCAAACTGAAAATGAAGTTCCATTTTGGTATTAGAGCTAGACTTACCTTTCTTTTGAAATAACATTGAGTATGATTTAGTTTTATTAATGAGAAGCTTATTGGACAATAACCACCACTGCACTGAGTCAAAGTCCTGTTGCAAAGAATTAGTAATGTCAGAGACATTTTGTTTAGAACAATATATAACAGTATCACCTGCATACAGGTGAATATTACAATCAGCGCAAGAAAGTGGCAAATCATTAATAAAAATAGAAAATAACAGTGGTCCTAAAGAAGAACCTGGAGGAATGCCTCTGTCTATACCTGTAAAATTTGATTGACTGCCCCTATAGGACACACACTGATGGCGAAGATGGAGATAGGAGTTAAACCAAAGAAGAGCAGGTCTACTGAGACCAACAGAATACAATTTATCCAAAAGCAGATAATGGTCAACCAGGTCAAAGGCTTTAGTTAAGTCAATGAAAATGGTACTGGTACACCTATTATTATCCCAATTGAAGACGATATCATTAGTAAATTTTAAGAGTGTTGAAGTGGTGGAGAAATATTTTCTGAAGCCTGACTGGCATTGAGATAAGAGGTTATAATGTGAAAGATGATTGGACAGTTGATTAAAAATAATTTTCTCAAAACATTTAACAACACAATTAATAATTGTTGGAAAAAAATCATCCGTGCTAAATTTTAGTCAACGGGGATGGGTAAGAACAAAAATTTGTCAATATTTTTGGTAAGCAGCATTCATGAATTAGTTAATACATTTAAAAAAAAGACTCCAACTTTTTTGCCATGACCTTTGAATTATGTGCTGCATATTTGCAACAGAGGGTGCTACGGGGTTAAAGTAACTTTTATTCAACCAGCAAGTTTTTTTTTTTGGACCAGAAATGACACAGGCTTCTGTGCACTGCACACCGCTGGGTTCCATGAACACAGACCAAGGAGGACACCACTTCTCCAGATAAGGCTTCTGGTCTTCTGTTTTATGATCAGATGAAACAAAAATTGAATTGTTTGGCCACAATGATGTATCCTTCATTTGGCGTAAAAAAGGAGAAGCCTTCAACCCTGAGAATACCATCCCCACTGTCAAACCTGGCGGTGGGAACCTAATGTTTTGGGGATGTTTTTCAGCTGGTGGACCAGGGAACCTAATCACAGTAAAAGGCACCATGAAAAAGGAGCAATACATCAAAATTCTCAACTACAACATCAGGCAGTCTGCAGAGAAACTTGGCCTTGGGCACCAGTGGACATTTCAGCACAACAACAACCCAAAACACACAGCAAAAGTGGTGAAGAAATGGCTAGCAGACAAAAACATTAACGTTTTGCAGTGGCCCAGCCAGAGTCCTGACTTGAATCCAATTGGGAATCTGTGGAGGGAGCTAAAGATCAGGGTAATGGCAAAGAGACCCTCAACCTAAAAAAGTTGGAGCTCATTGCTAAAGATGAATGGGCAAAAATTCCAAGGAGACATGCAAAAAGCTGGTCAGCAATTATAGGAAACGTTTGATTGCTGAAATAGCCAATAAAGGCTTTTCTATTGGTTATTGAGAAGGGTATGAATAATTTTGGTCATGCCACTTTTTGTTCAAATGTAAATAAAAGCTGAGAAATATTTTTTTTCCATAATGATACCTCTTGTATATCATCTTATTATCTTTTGGGAGGCGCCTGTGTCATTTCTGGTCTGACATTCTCATCCAACGTCAGACCCAAAGGTGTTCTGTCAGGTTGAGGTCAGGACTCTGTGCAGGTTCAGTCAACTTCTTCCACACCAAACTCACTCATCCATGTCTTTATGGGACCGTGCTTTGTGCTCTGGTGCAGTCATGTTGGAACAGGAAGTGGCCATCCCCAAACTGTTCCCACAAAGTTGGGAGCATGGAATTGTCCAAAATCTCTTGGTGCTGAAACATTCAGAGTTCCTTTCACTGGAACTAAGAGGCCAAGCCCAGCTCCTGAAAAACAACCCCACACCATAATCCACATTCAGTTACTTGGGTGAGCGAATGCTTTTGGAAATATAGTGTATCTTTTTACTCAACACCTATGGCCTCCTAAATAAAAAGGATAAATATCTTATAAACAGCTGCCTGTATTTCAGTATTCAGTAAAATAAATATTCTGTCCCTTTAATGAGCCCTTGAGGCTGAACTTAATATCTTTGTCACTATCTAGCAATGGTACAGAATATTTAAAATTAATTTAGAGACAGAATTCTCTCAAAAAGCGTTACCAATAAGTAAGAATCACTTTCTTGGCCCATTACTCACCTTTCCTAATGATTTCATCAAAATCTGACTATTAACCTTTGAGTTACTTTGCCAAGCCTGTAATGAACAAACCAATAACACTGATACAGGCAAAAACATCACTTTCTCAAAGCCAGTAAACCAGTTGTGAACAAAAGGAAGTGTAAACAAGCTAAGTATGTTTCCAACCATTTGCCTAGAATTCTTGCATAAATGAGTAAAGTCAAAAGAGAAACCAAAAAACGCTTCACCCCCCCAAAAATAGTCCCTCCTCTAATGTCTGAAATACATCTTGTTTGAATTCTGTAGATGGGTTAGTCTTAGATTACAATATTGTTTTGTAGTTCATCCATATATGATTTATTACACAGTGTGAAAGTTATTTTTCCTCCATGCTAAATCCAGTATTTGATTTTTCATCTGTAAAATACCCCTGAGAACAAAGCCATGACGATATCTTCTTAGCATTATGGTATAAAAGAGCATCTCCACCCACTGCCTGCACTGATGGCCAGTCTCTCTGCAGGATCCAATCACTCATATAAAAGTCAGGTATAGGCAACGTCTCTAAGTGAGATTATGCACATTTTATAAATTTGACTAGATGACTTAAAAACACTACTCAAGCCTATAAATCATTCTTAAAGAGAAAATGACAAACATATGAGCCAGACTTTTTACATTTCAGTTAATTCCCTGAACTTTAAATGTTATGGAAAACAGCACTGTCTCCTTTTACTTCAACCTCACCATGTTCATTAATATTGGATATTACCGCTACCCTGCCTTCGTCTTCTGCCTTTTGCTCTACTGTTTTATCATGTTTGCTAATCTTGTCCTAATCACAGTGATCTCACGTGAGAGGACCCTCCATGAGCCTATGTATATGTTTATTGCATGTCTGTCTGTCAATTCTCTCTATGGTTCGGCTGGATTCTTCCCCAGGTTTTTAACGGACTTATTGTCTGACACTCACCTCATCTCACGTCCAGCTTGTTTTATTCAGATTTATGTAATTTATACATTTGCTTCTTATGAACTGACATTACTTGGGATCATGGCGTATGACAGATATGCTGCCGTCTGCCACCCTCTACACTATCACAGGAAGATGACCTTAAAAACTGCAACTATTTTGACCACAGTGGCTTTTATATATCCTGCATTTTCAATTTCAGCCTGCCTTTTTCTCTCAATGCAGCTTCCTCTATGTGGCAATAAGATACACAAAGTCTTCTGTGCGAACTGGAACGTGGTGAAGCTGTCTTGTGTGTCCACTGTCCAAAACAACATTTTAGGGATGTTTGTTTCAATAACTACAGTCTTCTGTCCTCTTTTCTTTGTCCTATACACGTATTTTCGAATCGTCTTGGTTTGTTGGAAAAGCTCCTCTGAATTTAAAGGCAAGGTTTTGCAAAATTGCTTGCCGCACATTGTGTCTTTTGCCACTTATTCCATAACGGTGTTTTGTGATGTGTCTCTGAGCCGCTATGACCTTGAAAATATCAATCCGATTGTGGCCGTTATTTTGTCACTAGAGTTTGTTGTTATCACGCCTATCCTGAACCCACTGGTGTACGGCCTGAAGTTACCCGAGATAAGGAGACAGATATCAAAGATGTTGTCAGTTCACAAAGCATAAGTAGCCAGTTTGTTACTGTGTAAAATGGATACAACCCCAAACAAACAGAGTTTAAAATATGACCTAGGACATGACTGCTATAGACAACACATACTGTAATTAATATTTTAAAAGGGACTGCTATCAACATGTACAGTTTTCAGTTTATTAGATTTAATTCATTACTGAAGTATCAATGAATCAAGTATTTTTTATTGTATTTCATTTTACATCAATGTAATAATAATACCTTTCTGAATTATTTGTGTGTAATAATTGTAGTTAACAGAAGCTGGCTCGATATCAGTTGATGATTATGTGTTTGTTTTTAATGGTAAATCAATATACAAATACTTATACTAGTATTGAATAGTAATGTAAATAGTATGCTGATCCTCATATATTCCTCTTTCTGTTTACAATGGTAAAATATAATTAATAGTTAGAAGTATGACATTGTCTGTGAGAACTATACAATACACTTTACAGTAACTGCAGATTAACATTGACCATGCATGAAAATATATTTTCCTCCTATTTTAGAAGAAGCACCATATAATTACCCAATCATAATTAGTTGAATCAGTACTTCTAATTCACATAAGCCAGAGGTCGTTTATAGGCGGACCGCGGTCCGAATCCGGACCCAGATGCCCTCCCATCCGGACCCGAACCTCTGTCCCACTCCACGGACCCGAACCCGTTCAGCCTGTTCACTCCCCGCGAGCGCAGCGGCGCCTCTCTCAAAGCGCGTCAACAGTATCGTATCCTGGTGCTTTAAAACTTTAACATGAACAGTGTGGGGTTAAATCAGCTGTGTTTCTGTTACTGTCTAACAAAATGAGAGGAGTAGGTCCAGGCTGAGTGCGGAGGGACAGGACTGTTCCGTTTACAACAGACTTAAGTTTTGTTTTTACGGAGCAGCGAGAGAGGAGGCGACACAGGCTGTGAGCGGCTCTCCCCTCTCGGTGTCCTTCTGTCCCACAGCTCACCCCTCTCCTCTCGGTGTCTCTCTGTCGAGGCTCACCCCTCTCCTCTCGGTGTCTGTCCCTCTGTTCCACAGAGGACAGAGCTGCCTCATATTCACCAGAGAATTAAGAGGAAACCTGTGTTTTGAGGCGCAGTACGTTCCACTTTAGTTGTAATGGGTGAATCGTCTCCTGCGTAAAAGCAGACAGAAAATCTGCGTGTGACGCTATCAACCAATCAGATCTGAGGATTTGGAAACATATGGAGCGGTGACTGTGAGACAGACAGCGGAGAAATGAGAGAGACAGATGTAGAAAGGAACAGAGGTCAGCTCTAAACTCCTGTGTCTCCTGTGTTCTGAGCCAAGGACCATTATAAAAGCATTTTGTTTGATTTTTTTTAACTGTATTTGATTAACATAAGAAAAAAAAAAAACTTTTTTATTTTATTATTTGATATCCCCTAGTTTTAAACTAATGCTTATGTTAGCAAAATGCTATTGCCATAATGTAGACACTGATGTAAGTACAATGATTTTATTGATTTTTGAGGTACAAATCAACATTGTGATGCTCCGGACCTTTGCGCGAGAAAATTTTCACCAATTGGACCTCGGTGAATTTTAACTGGTGACCCCTGACATAAGCTATGCTTTTGGCAACATTAAAATGCCAGAATTTCAGTTCTAGGCATTGCCACTTTTGCCATAGAACACTATACAAGGCCAAAAAAAAAAACAAAAAAACATGTGACCTTTAACCTAACCTGGCCCAGGTGTTGTGTTTAGGATGACAAGTCATTCAGAGGAGTTCAAGTCATTCAGAAAAAATCACTTTCACAATGATTACTGCTCATATGAAGCAATTGGGCCCACAAATCATTTTTATTTAAGTCTATTTTCTATTTAAATAAAAAGGTATGTAAAAGAGTGAGATTTTAGAGTGGACCTGAACTGTGTAATAATAAAAGCTTGTACTAATAATTCTACTTAATTACTCACACAACAGGATATAAAGATTAGGTACTGAATATTTTTTGTTAAATTAAAATTCATTCAGTCTGATTTGCATAATATTGTATTGTAAGTAACACACATATTAATATTGTGGCTATCTTTTTCTGGCAAACTTATTAAAATCTGTCCACATTCTCACTTCAATAAAGGTGTTATTTGAAAACATTTTAATAAAACAAAATATTTTAGTGTGGAACAGCATAACATTGGAGGACATAGTGGCATAGTTAGTACTTCTGCGTCACAGCAAAAAGGTCTTGGGTTCAATTCCTGGACAGGGTGGGGCCTTTCTGTGTGGAGTTTACATGTTCTCCCCATGTCGGGATAGGTTTCCCCTACCACTAAACACATGTACAATAGCTTCCCCATGGGGCCAGGACTCCCCTGTAAATGAGATTCTGAATTTCAGTAGGACCTTCCTGGTTAAATAAATACATTCAAAATGACTATATTATGCTTTGTTTCACACTTTTCAAACCAATCTTGGTCACCTCTAGAACAGCACTGCACATTTACAACATCTGACATCTGACTAAAAGAGAGTATTTGTGCTATAGTTGAGAAACTGGTGAAGAGGGCAGTAGAGGGCAGCAGAGGGCGTTTTTGAACATAATAAAAGGAACTTCACTTGCTTAAACTTTTAGCATGATGCCATTTTACAACAACACGCAAAACAGCTGTGAAGAATCAGTGGAAACAGAGCTGTACACTAGTTTTAGAAGAATGAATGAGAGTAAACTGGATGTAGAGGGCTTGTTGATTGGTCAGTGCTTCCAGGAGAGGACTGGGGTTTGTGGGAGAGGCGGGGGCTCGTGCAGCCAATCGCTTTGAAGCGTCATGCACGAACGAAGCAAAACACAACTTCTGTTTATGATTAAACTCAGTGGAAATAGATCAGATCAGGTGTTTAATTATGTAATGTAAAGTCTTCCAGCAGAAAGAAACAAATGAGCTTCTCCTCTAACAGAGCTCTGGTTATCCACTCTGCAGTTGGACTGGGCTACTCACTTCTTCTACTGGGATCTAAATACCTATTTTTCCAACAGGCCACATGTAAAGACTGCCATTCAGTAACAAAAATCTGTGGCCCTTCAGTGGTTCACCTGGTGGAGTGCACATCACATCAGAGCAGCCTGGCTTCAATTCCTGGCTCAGGTTAGTTTGCTCCATGTTATTCTCTAATGTCTCTCTCTTCCCCATTTCATGTCACCTTACTGCCTCTATGAAAACAAACAAAGAAATACATCACAGTGTTTTAAATGAAGCTTTAGTATTTCAAGTTTACCAAAAAAAAAAGTTTCCTTATGTCCCCAGCTCTGTTAGTGTCATAGGCAAGATTCTCACTGTATTGTGCCCTGATGTATTTTTATGTAGAGCAATAGAAGGCAAGGAGGACTGAAGGTCTTTCCCCAGGAAATTTTGAACAAAACATGTCATTTCCTGAAAACGTATGCATTTTAAGTTATCATATATGACTTTTGGCTAATACACTGTAGCAAAAAGGGATACACATTATGATTTTACTTCCCATGTTTCAAGACATCTACATAGAGTGGAGCAAAGTTTGATTTAACTTTAGCTTTTCTTTTACTTACTTCTTCTTATTACTTGATACTTATTACTTGTGTTCAAATCTTCTGTTAGTGGTTCCTCAGTGGAGCCTCAGCTCTACTCTGTCCCTGCAGCACAGAGTCACAGACTTCAGCCGTCATCAAACAAAAACTGACTGAAAGGCGAACAGGTGTAGAACACATTTATGGACTCAACTCTCCATAATGTCCATAATTTCTAGGTATGTACTGTTTGATCAGACTCAATAAGCCGGCAGCTTACATCACTTACTGAGCACTGAAGCACGGGGCAGCGGCAGGTGCCCCCCAGTCACTGCACTCTTAGTATTTGCCTACATTGCTGCCTACGCCACGGGCCAGCTCTGCCTTTTGTCATTGCTCTGGGGAACTAATGAAGACTGTGGATGACAGCATAAAACATGTCTACCATTTCTGTGAAGATCATCAACATGTAGTCAGTAGATTGGTGAGATATCCACTGCTGTTATTAATGTCTCTGCATTTTAAGACAACCTTCTTGTAAATATAAAATGTAATAATTAAGTTTTGTGAAAATAATTTGACATCGTACATGATCATGTATGTGTTGTCAGTACATGTATGTGTAGATAACAGTGTGTATGTGTAGATAACAGTGTGTATGTGTAGATAACAGTGTGTATGTGTAGATAACAGTGTGTATATGTAGATAACAGTGTGTATGTGTAGATAACAGAGTATATATGCAGATAACAGTGTGTATATGTAGATAACAGTGTGTATATGTAGATAACAGTGTGTATATGTAGATAACAGTGTGTATGTGTAGATAACAGTGTGTATATATAGATAACAGTGTGTATGTGTAGATAACAGTGTGTATGTGTAGATAACAGTGTGTATATGTAAATAACAGTGTGTATGTGTAGATAACAGTGTGTATGTGTAGATAACAGTGTGTATATGTAGATAACAGTGTGTATGTGTAGATAACAGTGTGTATATGTAGATACCAGTGTGTATGTGTAGATAACAGTGTGTATATGTAGATAACAGTGTGTATGTGTAGATAACAGTGTGTATATATAGATAACAGTGTGTATGTGTAGATAACAGTGTGTATGTGTAGATAACAGTGTGTATATGTAGATACCAGTGTGTATATGTAGATAAGTGTGTATGTGTAAATAACAGTGTGTATGTGTAGAAAACAGTGTGTATGTGTAGATAACAGTGTATATGTGTAGATAACAGTGTGTATATGTAGATAACAGTGTGTATATGTAGATAACAGTGTGTATGTGTAGATAACAGTGTATATGTGTAGATAACAGTGTGTATATGTAGATAACAGTGTGTATGTGTAGATAACAGTGTGTATGTGTAGATAACAGTGTATATGTGTAGATAACAGTGTGTATATGTAGATAACAGTGTGTATATGTAGATAACAGTGTGTATGTGTAGATAACAGTGTATATGTGTAGATACCAGTGTGTATATGTAGATAACAGTGTGTATATGTAGATAACAGTGTGTATATGTAGATAACAGTGTGTATGTGTAGATAACAGTGTGTATATATAGATAACAGTGTGTATGTGTAGATAACAGTGCGTATGTGTAGATAACAGTGTGTATGTGTAGATAACAGTGTGTATGTGTAGATAACAGTGTGTATATATAGATAACAGTGTGTATGTGTAGATAACAGTGTGTATGTGTAGATAACAGTGTGTATATGTAAATAACAGTGTGTATGTGTAGATAACAGTGTGTATGTGTAGATAACAGTGTGTATATGTAGATAACAGTGTGTATGTGTAGATAACAGTGTGTATATGTAGATACCAGTGTGTATGTGTAGATAACAGTGTGTATATGTAGATAACAGTGTGTATGTGTAGATAACAGTGTGTATATATAGATAACAGTGTGTATGTGTAGATAACAGTGTGTATGTGTAGATAACAGTGTGTATATGTAGATACCAGTGTGTATATGTAGATAAGTGTGTATGTGTAAATAACAGTGTGTATGTGTAGAAAACAGTGTGTATGTGTAGATAACAGTGTATATGTGTAGATAACAGTGTGTATATGTAGATAACAGTGTGTATATGTAGATAACAGTGTGTATGTGTAGATAACAGTGTATATGTGTAGATAACAGTGTGTATATGTAGATAACAGTGTGTATGTGTAGATAACAGTGTGTATGTGTAGATAACAGTGTATATGTGTAGATAACAGTGTGTATATGTAGATAACAGTGTGTATATGTAGATAACAGTGTGTATGTGTAGATAACAGTGTATATGTGTAGATACCAGTGTGTATATGTAGATAACAGTGTGTATATGTAGATAACAGTGTGTATATGTAGATAACAGTGTGTATGTGTAGATAACAGTGTGTATATATAGATAACAGTGTGTATGTGTAGATAACAGTGCGTATGTGTAGATAACAGTGTGTATGTGTAGATAACAGTGTATATGTGTAGATAACAGTGTGTATATGTAGATAACAGTGTGTATGTGTAGATAACAGTGTGTATGTGTAGATAACAGTGTATATGTGTAGATAACAGTGTGTATGTGTAGATAACAGTGTGTGTGTGTAGATAACAGTGTGTATGTGTAGATAACAGTGTGTATGTGTAGATAACAGTGTATATGTGTAGATAACAGTGTGTATGTGTAGATAACAGTGTGTGTGTGTAGATAACAGTGTGTATATGTAGATAACAGTGTGTATATGTAGATAACAGTGTGTATGTGTAGATAACAGTGTGTATGTGTAGATAACAGTGTGTGTGTAGATAACAGTGTGTGTGTTGACAACACTGTTAGTAATTATTTAACAAATAAAATAATTACTCGTTTCAAGTAAGTAGTCTATATTATTTAAATTCCACATGATCTGACTTGAGTGATGAAAACGCAACTCTCCTATAACCTCTCTTGATGACAAAGCTACACCTAATTTTTATATTTAAAGCAACATTATAGCTTTTTAAGAAAAGCATTTTGTCTTGACTATGACAGTAATATACTAATATGCCCATTCTTCATGGTTACAAAGAGGCATGTGCGCTCTGTATCTATGACAGAAGAAAGCTGTCATATAACCATCATAAAGGAGCTATTTGTGATCATACAATTTTATTTATAAATTGGTTCTTCATTTTGTTAAAGGGGCTATCATATTTATTTTATTTATATTTTTAAACCAATCTTGACCACCAATTTAAACAGCATTTTGCATTTTACAACTTTTATAAACATTATATGACAAAAAAGAAGCAGGTGAAAAGACCAACAGATGGAAGCAGAGTGCAGAGCTGTTATTTTGAACAGAACTTTATTTCTTTAAACTTTTTGCATGATGCCATTTTACTACAAAACAAATAAATAGTTGTAAGGAACCCGTGGAAACAACAGACTGGATGTAGAGGGCTTGTTGATTGGACAGAGGTTTCTGGAGTGGACGAGGTTTTGTGGGATAGCAGAAAGAAAGCGAGCATTCTGAAGCCTCAGAAATTCAGCGCCAGAGAATACAGGATTACAGTAAAGTTCACTATATCATACAGAATATACTAAAGACCTATTTAATTCATGCCCATGTGTTGTTTTCTCATATATGTTTTCTGTAAAAAAATCTCTAATGAATTAAAAGCTTTTTATTGGTTGCTGTTAATTGTTTGTGACTACATCTTAGTCCCTTTGTTATGTGCTCTTTTGCCTGCAATGATCTTTGCTTGAACAGGGCTGTACATTTTCTCATTTACTGGGGGCAACACAGTTTCTAAACCTGAAACCAGAACCTTCGCGAGAATCTTCAGGTCACGATTCAAAACCGATATGGGTCTATAAGAAGAACATTCTTCTGGAGGTTTCCCTTTTTTCAAAACTAGTGAGATATTGGCCTCCATTAGGAAACAAGGGAGAGCAGCAGGCAAATATGAGGACTCAAACAGATAAAGAACATTTCAGATAATGGCAAGACTAAGATTTTACAGAACTTTTTATAAAATTCGCCACTGAAACCATCAGGGCCAGGAGCCTTGTTGTTTGGGAGAATTTCACCCTAGTTATTGGTTTACATAAATCATCCCTCTGGCTGTCAGTAATTTTAGGTAAGTCCAGCCCTGAAAAAAAAAATGCCCATCTTGTTTGTGTAAAGGTCTGAACTGAGAGGTATATAACTGCTCATAAAATGTTTTGAAAGTGTTATTTTCTGTGTTATCATAGTTTAGTAAACCAGACAATTCTCTGACACATGGAATATTCCGGGCAAAGGCCTTTTCTCGAACAAGGTTATCCAGATAGCAATTTGGTTTGTTGGCAAACTCATACAGCCTCTGCTTCATAAAAAATATAGATTTCTCTGCCCTTTTTGTTAGTAGCCCCTCTAAAGCAGTTTTGACCATGTGAATTTCATTCCTAAGAGGTTCCAAAAATGACTGGTTATGTTTAACCTGAAGGTCATGCAACTCTAGTTCAAGTTTTCTTTGCTCCATTCGACTAGTCTTTTTAAGCCCCGCAGAATATAATCAGACCATGAGCATAGGCTTTTATAGTATCCCTAAGCAGACCAGGAGAAACATCAGGAGTTTTATTTTCCTTAAAGAAGAGGCTGAGTTGTTCATTCAAAAATTTTTCAAGTTTTGGATCGTGAATCAAAAAATTATTAAACTTCCCATTTAGACAATGAGGAATAGAATTTAAATTATCTATCTGCAAAAAAACAGGTGCATGGTCCTATATTATATCATCAATTGTGCAACATGCAACATTCCCTAGTGATTTTTTTGGGGGTAAAGACAAAATCTATCCTGCTACTTGTTTTGTGCACACCAGAGTAGAATGCAAGTTCTCTCTCATTAGGGTTAAGGACCCTCCAGGTGCCAATCAGATCAAGTTTGTTACAGGCATCTAAAGGCCGGGATACACCGGGGCGATCATCGGCAGTTGGGTGCAGTCAGATGGTTGGAGGCGGTCGGTGATGTGAGTCTGTTTGGTGAATTCCGCACCATCGGACGTAGTAGGAGACAGTTGGACAGTTCCACTGTTGAATTGGTATCAGGCCATCATGCTCAACGAGCGCTGATTGGCTGTGTCCCATTCACGATTTGTCAAACAGCTCAAGTTTAACATCAAAATACAAGGAATTTTCTGTTCCACAACCACTTCATTATGTTTCCCACATCTGTGACGGTAATGTGCTGCAGTTAGCTTACATTAGCTTCTGGCCTTGTGCAGATAAAAACATAATCCTCCTCTGAGGCAAACAGCTGCAATAATCCAGTCCCTTTTATTCATTACTGTGATCAGACGAGTATAATCTAGTGCATATAATTATCATTGACTGATAAGTAAATGTGTGTGTTGCGGAGTTTTATTTACTAGAGTTTAAATAACTGCGGAGTTTAGTGACTAGCGCAGCCTGCTGTTGTAAATAGTTATGTTTTGCACATGCACACTGCTCGGTAGTGTTGGTCTAAACGAGCCGAGGCACCGATACACGCATCATGCGCTGAAAGCAATGCCTCAGCCGAGCTGTGTCACTAAGCATATCACGTTAAGAAAAGTCACGTGACCGACACAGTGACTGTATCACATTGTATCACGTGTCATTAGGCTCGTTCGAGATGAACTGCGCCTCGCCTGGATTGTGATCGAGAGTGCACGGCCGCAATGAGAGGAGGGGAATTACGCCTGTACTGAACTCGGACAGTTTCTGGCTCAGATCACGCCCGAAACTGAATTCTAAGAACTTTTCTGTCTATGGCATGACTACAGTCTGTGCGTAAATGAGGCGCTCCTCAGGAGCTCACAACATGAGGCACATTCAGCTGTGATTCTTAGCTTTTATGTCTAAGTTTACACATTATAAATGTTAAACAGCCTCCTATAACAGCAGATCTTATGCACAATCTCTTTAATAATACTCCAATTCACAATGAGCAGCAGGGCACAAAGTTTATCCAGGTCAAAACTGAAACTTTAATCTGTATTTTACAAAAAAAGAGGCGGGCAGTGAAGTGTCGGTGCATTACGTTTCTGATCAGCACTAAACTCAGATCCAGTCACCTATCCATTCACCGCTGACAGGGGTCGTTTTCCCATCATGCACTGAGCCAAGCAGCCTCCACAGTTGCTCCTGATGAACTGTGATGGCTGCTCTTGTTTGGTTCTCACGAGCTTTCGGTGACCGTTGCACTTGTGACATCAGAGCAAGTTGGTAGCAAGTCGGACACAAATCTGATCGGCCTGCACTGCGCACAGACTGACACTGATCGAAACTGCGCGAGTCTGGCTCATCTCGAACGCGCCTATTGTTACAAGCACAATGTGTAAAAACGTTCACAAGCACTCATGTGACACATGCAAAATGTGTTTCATTAATCATCACAAGAATATTCACTCTAATTTCTCTTTATCACATAGAGATTATTGAACATAGGCCCAATTGTTATGTTCACATGTGGAAAAGTAGTATCTTGCACTTAGTTATGCAAACTCATTACAATGTGTTTCTTTTGTAGTATAGCTGCAGTACATTTTTTAAACCACTAGATAGAACCCATACACATACCAACACGGCGTGATACAGTGTGATACAGTATCATCTGCCCATCACTACTGCTCGATCGTGGGTCTGAATCGCTCCGGTGTCTGCAGCTACTTTCAGTGGCGACAAGGGGAGACGTAAGGAGACGAGCTGTCACCCCGCTTCTGCTGACAGTGGTCGGGCATTGGGTTGGTGTGTCCCAGGTTTAAGGGTGCTTTGGCCCTTTTAGACACTGTAGCTTGTAGTGAGGGGGATTTGTCCATTACTGAAGAAAAATAACAGTTAAAATCTCCAGCTATCACTGAACTATCATAAACCCAATCAGAGAAAAAGGAACGAGCAAGAGTAATGAAATCACTGGACTGTACGTGCGTAAAATAAATATTCAAAAATGACACAGATTGGCCATGTAGTGTGCCCTTTAGTGATATGTACTGCATCTACTGGATTTATCATTAACAGTTTGGGCATCCATTAGTGGCAAGTGCTTATGTATTAAAATGGCCACACCTTGACTCTTGTAAAGAAAGCACTGAACACCTGTCCAACCTATTTGCATTTTAACTCCAAGTGCTCCTGAGTAGTCAGATGTGTCTCCTGCAAAAGGGCAACATGTACATATTTTCCGTTTTAAGAAAACTCAAAAAAAATTCTGCTAGGTACACCTCCTACATTCCAGCTACAAACATTTAGTGTTGCTTTGTCTCTGGCCATTTTGTAATTGAAAAAAACAAGCAAAAACAAAACAATGAATCAGGCCTACATGGTAAATAAAACTGAGCTGACAAGATGGTCTCCCTAAAACCAACTTAGAACACAACTGACAAATATACATAATGTACATAAACATACATATACATAAAAGAAAAATATACATCCTGCTTTGCTAACAGTTAACAAAGAACTACGTACAAAAACAATAACACAACATAGACATATAATCATAGGTCAGACTGATGTCTTGCACACCCAGCAGGGGGCGCAAACTAACTTCCCAACTAAAAGAAAAAGTGGAAGATGCTGGACCAAAATCTTATAAATGAGCAACCAAAGTTGACTGCTAAGCTGCAGCTCCAACAAAAATAAAATTTTATAAATTATAAGTTATAATAAAATTATAAAATCAATAATGAGCATATAAAAAAAGCATCTGGTGGTAATGAAATATTAATAACACCACCACAAGAGCACATGAAGTGTTGTTTATGTAACGTTAAGGATACCTTACATTCTGGATCAAAACCAGTCTCGATTCACAATCAGAGATAGCCATGTAGAAACAGGACTCTATCAGTCAGCAGGATCCACGGAGGTGGAACCCGAAGCTCGTGGCAGCTTATCCAGGTAGGTGCCAGCATCCCTGGGGTGCTTAAAATATTTTTCCTCACTATTATACTTAACCCTACGAACGGCTGGGTGCATTATAGCAAACGGAATCCCCTTCTCTCTAAGGCACTGTTTCCCCCGAGTGGAATTCCTGGTATTTCCTTATGAACGTGGCAGAGAAATCCTCAAATATCATGATGGAGACACTGTTATAGAGCAAGGACTGCATCTTACTGGCTGCTTGCATAATCCAGACCTTATCCTGAAAGTTGTGGAGCTTTATGATAAAAGTCGCTGTCCCGAGGCAAGGTGGCAAGTGAGCGCACGATGGCAGCGATCAATTTTAATAGTACCATCCTTAACGCTCACGCCCAGTAACTTCGGTAACCAGGCCTTGAAATAAGTCATGGCACTGGTACCTTCACTGCCTTCAGGGAGCCCAACAAATCCAAATCGTCGATCTTGTCAAAAGCAGCTTCCAACTTTCTTTCAACTTCTGATAATGTGGCTTCGTGAATCGCTGTGGTATCTTCCTGGGTCGACATACGCCTTTCGGCTTCCATAATTTGTGCCCCTCTTGTGGCGATTTTACAAGAGCAGGGGCCAAGTCTTCTTAGAAAGGGTTCAATCTTCTTGTCAAAAAGAAGACGAGGGCTTTAACAACCTCCGCAGATATTCTTTCAACCAGTTTATCGGTGTCCACTTGGCAGAGGGGTAAAGACAAAGTGTCCACTATTACTGTGTGGTCGCATAGAGGTGGCTGGGTTTCTCCTGCTTTGGCCGATTTTGAGACAGGGCTAAGCTTTTTCTGTGTGGCAGACATTATGTAGCACTTGTAGGTAAAAATAAACGCTATCTTAGATAACTTTTTTCGTAAATAAAAACTGAAATGAATACCTAGCTGCAGGAGTGCCAACAGAACACTGCTACTCAGAAGATGTATTGACTGAATGTGTGTGACCGGATTTGAAGGGCAGTACCCAGGAACACTATGTAATATTGACAGTATCAGGTTAGTGCTCTGGCCTCTCAGCAATGGGGTTGCGGGTTGAATCCTCAGGTTCACTGATACACTGAATGGAGTCTCCCCACTGTCCAAAAGCATGCATGAATTAATTTACCCTGATCTAATGTTAAAAGACAATCTAAAAGAGGCCCCAAAAGATGCCTTAATACTTTTCACTGCATATTAATAAGACTGCTATAAGATGCCATACAACAATATGCAGTTGTGAGCTCAATATTAGGTAACTCTCTGGAGAATGTAAGCTTGTGAGGACACACAGAGAATTACAACATAAAAGACTCCAATCTCCTTCTGTTGTCCACTCTCTTACTTATGCAGTGATGTACTATGTGTCATTTTAATACAAAGCTTTATGGTTCTGCATTTTACATTAGCACACATATGGCATAATACATGATGTGACTCCCATCCTACACTATTGCTTATCCTTTTTTGCAAACTACATCATTGTAAAGCATAGGGCAAAACTATTTCTATTTTACCTTCTATCATTAATAATGTAGCTTTTACTTGTTTAGCATATAAACAAATGCTAGACAGCTTTTCATTCTTCAGAAACACAGATTTTAAAGAGCATAATAATTTTATGGGGAATAACGCTACTCCTTTCTTGGACTTTAACTTCACCATGTTCATAAAAATTGAAGTTTACCGCTACCCTGCCTTTCTTTTCTGCCTTTTGCTCTATTGTTTTATCATGTTTGCTAATCTTGTCCTAATCATAGTTATTGCACATGAGAGGACCCTCCATGAGCCTATGTATATGTTTATTGCATGTCTGTCTGTCAATTCTCTCTATGGTTCGGCTGGATTCTTCCCCAGGTTTTTAATGGACCTATTGTCTGACACTCACCTCATCTCACGTCCAGCTTGTTTTATTCAGGTATATACAATTTACACCTATGCTGCCTATGATCTAACTATACTTGGGGTTATGGCATATGACAGATATGCTGCAGTGTGCCACCCTTTGCACTATCATAGGAAAATTAACTTAAATATCATCATTAAATTGGTAGCTTTGGCTTATATTTTTCCTACTGCTGGCTGCCAGACTTCCTTTATGTGATAATAAGATACATAAAATATATTGTCAAAACTGGAATATAGTAAAGCTCGCATGTGTCTCCACAGTTCTCAATAACATTGTAGGGATGCTCTTGGCAGGAACCACCATCTTCATCCCTCTAATTTTTGTCTTGTACACATATCTACGAATCGTCATGGTTTGCTGGAAAAGCTCCTCAGAGTACAAAGGCAAGATTTTCCAAAATTGCTTACCGCACATTATATCTTTCACAACCTTTTGCCTCGCAATTTTTTGTGATATTAGTTTGAGTCGCTTTGACGCTGAAGAGATCAATCCAGTTGTGGCTGTCTTTTTATCAATGGTGTTTGTAGTGATTCCTCCTGTTGTTAACCCACTTGTATACGGCCTTAAGCTACCTGAAATAAGAAAGCACATACTAAGAATGTTTTCAACACTCAAATAATTACTATGAAATATATAGAAGAGTACTCTAAAATGTGCTACAATCTGTTTTTACTGTAAATTTAACAAAATTACAATGTTGATGTCTTGTATAAATGAATAAATGTAGTATCTGCTCTCTTAAAACCTCGTATGATGACAAAGGTAGACTTAATTTTAATTTTTAAGCAACATTATAGCTTTTCAATAAGAGCATTTTGTTTTGACTTATAACAGTAATATACTAAAATGCTCATAGTTACAAAGAAGAGGCATGTGACCACTGTATCTATGAAAGAAAGCTTTTTATGTCAATTAACCATCATAAAGCATTTGTGATTAAATAAGTTAATTTATAAATTGGTTAATTTAGTTAAAGGGGCAATCATATTTAATATATTACATATAATATTTATATATAATCATTTTATGTTTTAAAACAATCTTGGTCACCTCTTAAACAGCCCTGCACATTTTACAACTTTTATAAACATTATGAGAGAAAAAAGCTTTTTCAAAAATTACTTTACTTCTGCTATAAAGGAACAGGTGAACAGCAGATGGCAGCAGAGCTGTTATGCATTTTTGAACAGTATTTTATTTCCTTAAACCTTTTGCATGATACCATTTTACTAATGGCATCTACACAGCCTTCCTGCCAGACTTATAAAAGTTGTTATTGACTCTGTTGGGCCTTATATCTTAAATTTGTTGAATGTCTCACTTACAGTTGTGTTCAAAATAATAGCAGTATGTGTGAAAAATCTCAAAATCCTTTTTTATAGCTTTTCTTTCCACACATGCAAATGCATTGAGAACACTGCTCATTCTAGTTCAAATCAAAACATGAAAAAAAAAAATCTGATTTATTATTCCTTTACAGAAAGTGAAGAAAAAAGGAATATTCAATTTGTTCAATTTGTTGTATTTTTTAGACAAACTGAAACATTTAGTATATAAATTGAAAATGCTTTAAGATTTTGGTTTCCTGTAAATCTCTGAACAAATATTTAGTTTTATAACCATGGTTTTTGAGAACTGCTCTACATCTGTGATGCATGGAGTCCACTAAGCTCTGGCAGCTATTGCAGTCCAGGACAATTGGACTACATTCCACAATTCCTCTGCATTTCTTGGTTTGGCCTCAGAAGCAGCATTTTTAATGTCACCCACAAGTTTTCTGTAGGGTTAGGGTCTGGGGATTGTGCTGGCCACTCCATACGTTAATCTTGTTGGTCCTGAACCAAGATGCTGCTCTTTTATTGGTGTGTTTTGGGTCATTGTCTTGTTGAAACACTCATTTCAATGACCTCTTAAAGTACTTGGGTATATTTAAAATGATTTCTGATCTCTGCCATGTGATAAACAGGGCTGACACCATAGCATGAGAAACATCCCCGTATCATGATGCTTGCTCCTCCAGGCTTTGCCTGCCTTCACAATGTCAGTGTTTGGGGGTCATCTGAAAAACTGTGGCCCCTATACCCAAAAACAACAATCTCACTTTCATCAGTCCTCAAAATGTGCCATTTCTCTTTAAACCAGCCACTATGTTCTTTGGCAAATTAAGAACGTCTGTTTTCAACAGTGGGACTTTGTGGGGGCTTCTTGTTGAAAGCTTGGCTTCACAAAAACGTCTTCTAATTGTTACAGTACTCACTGGTATTTTTAGATCTTCTTTAATCTTCCTGGAGCTGATCATTGGCTGAGCCTTTCCTTTACCATTTTGGCTATTCTTCAGCTTATTTTAAAGATAATTTTTTTTTCGTTAGGGTTGTTTTTCTACGTCTTTTAGGTTTTGGTCCCCATTTAGAGCATTTGACATCATTTTAGCTGAGCACCCTATTATTTTCTGCACTTTCTTTTCATGTTTTTTTTGTTTTATTTTATTTTTAGTCAAAGTACGCTGTTTGTCTGAACCATGTCTTGAACAACCCATTTTACTCAGATTTTTTTTGAGAGAAATGGGATATAACCAGCATGCACATGTGCTGCCTTTGTCCTTAAAGTTACACTGTGTAAGATTCCCGGTCTTGCGCCTCTAGAGGCCACAGGTGCCACTGCACTGTCGCAAAACGTAAACACTAGCTTGGACCCCTCCTCCTTCTGAAACTGTGCGAGCATGTGTTACGTCAAACTAACAATGGGACTAGAGAGTGCATTCATATTTACTGTATAAACTTCTGTAACCACTTGTGTGGCCACAGATTGGATCTTCTATAGAGTTAGCGCTAGCGTTAGCTTATCGCGCAATGGTCGCATTAAAACAACTAATAACTGCTATGAAAAAGCATGTTCTAAAGAAAAAATAAAGAGGCTAATTTACCTGTCCAACAGTAAAGAAGCAAAAATGTGATCCGATTTGCAGCCTTCTCTGTCTCTCATCTGACGCCAGCGAGCAAAAGTCTGTCCGATGTTGACTCTTGTTTGCGATCTGGTGCGGTCCCTTTCACATTTTCTTTTTCTTGCCTCAGTCCGACATTGTCTACATCTTCTTGTGTCCTTCGGCCCTGATGAACTGGCGAAAATAACAATGCTAAAAGTAGCTTCATGGTTATACTGCACCTCAGGTATAAGAGCTGAAGAGGGAATGCCGTAAAGCGAGTCGTTCCCTGTCACGTGACTCTTCCTCAACAGCGGAGCGCTCCCGGCCAAACTACGAGGGCGATTTCTCAGTACAGAAGCCCCACTTGGAGGAACAGATTGCGCCTCAGGCCTTATAATCGCTCAAAAAATCACAAAAACAAGTCAGTATGCCCCACATATTTAGGAGAAAAGTTACACAGTGTAACTTTAAATAAGGGACAGCTGTTTAACAGCTGATTTCTCACAGTTGACTGAGGTCCCTGATAGCACGCCACACTATTATTTTGAATATATATATATATATATATATATATATATATATATATATATATATATATATATATACAGGGCTTAATTTGTAAATCAAACGATGCCGGAACAAAAATTGCGCTTTGACACTGGGGTCCACAAGGCCAACACTGTTCCCAGAACGTACACACAACACAATGCTTAGGCACACACACATGCCAAAATACCAAGCAACTGCTCATTTAAAGTTTTAAATTATATTTTAACATATTTGTTAACATTATTATACATTATTTTGTTTCACTTCAGTGTAATGTGTTAGTGTACGTTTGTGTGATTGCTCAGCTGATCGAGAAATCAGCTGCTACGCATAATTACTGCGCTTTTGTAGACTTGGTCTGTCATAGACCGACTGTGTGCAGCCACCAGTCTGAAGCAAGAACACAGACTCATGCAGCTGTGGTCTGTATAAACAAAGTCTAGACTAGGAAAGGGAGTACACGGCAGCAGTAAGCTCTCAGTAGCCTAATCATGTCTCTCCTTTTGCTTTTGCTTCTTTTTAGTGACTGCCGTGGAGCGCGTAATGGCGTTTCACGGCTCCAGGCTCTGTGACCCTCAGCGCGTTAGCTCGAGTTTACAGATGCATTTGAGCAAACAAAAAAGAACAAACTGCTGTGGATCCATGCCCCGTGCGCACATGGGATATAGCACATCGAGGGCGCGTGGCGTAATGTTACCCTGGCCATGTAACAGTGACACTGGCTTTTAACTGGCCCTGGGTCTCATCCTGTGACCCACGGTCAGCGCGTTAGCTCTAGCTTCCATATGCATTTGAGTAAAAGAACAAACTGACGTGGCACTGCCATGTCCCGTGCGCTCTCTGGCGCATTGGGGAAATAACACAGCACATCCAAATCACGTCGGTACCCTCCGCGTAACCAAAGTCAGGACAAACGTCAACAGATTTACTCTCTTCTGGCTGTTAGCAAACACATCACCTCTGGCTTAAAGAACAGCAGTCAGCTGTAGCTGCACTCACGTTTGTAAAAACACAGCCTACTATGGCTCTGTGCAGCTTTGTGGATGCAGCAGGGATTGGGCGGTGTCGGGGGACATCTCAAGGTACGCACAGTGCGTACTGCTGTACACCTGCAGACACCACTGGTGTTAACAGTGGTGAAAAGATCTTTCAGTTTGACGTGAAGGTCTTTTCCACCAGATTCCCTGTACACTCTATAGACACGAATTACGGCGCGGCGACAGTCTGTGTTGAAGCGCTCACGCGGAAATGAAGCGTGGCTTTTATGTTTAAAACATATGCATTTCTGTGTAATAACACCTCCGACCTAGTTGTGTATGAGTTACCGGATCCAAGCAAACAGTTGCCGGATCAGACCGCGTCAAAATAAGGGAGATTCCGGATCCAGCAAGATCCGGCTCAAATTAAGCCCTGTGTATATATATATATATATATATATATATATATATATATATATAAATTAAAATTTAAAGAAACTGAGAAAATAGAGAGCTCCCTTTACTGAATTGAATATTAGTGTAAGCACCTTTTCTGTGCTCCTTATTTGTTTAATAGGAAGTTAACGCAGTTATACTGGATGTGAAGTTAGCGCTTTTATTGTGAAGGCCGGAAATGTATGGCATGTCTTTGAGCTCTTGACTGCTGTTATATGTGACGGTGAGACAAAGCTGCAGAATAATAAAGTGCCTCCTGCGTTCATTCCTTTCGTCCTTTCTTCATGTCAAGCTATTATAATGTCAGTTCTCAGCATTACAAGACCCTTGGTTACATTGGTGGCAGTGATGGGATCGCTCCAGTGCAGAAGCCCATGTATTCCTGAGACAAAGTTAGCCACTGCTAACTAGCGTTTAGCTTTGCTGTGAAAAGTGTAATTAGCACATGCGCTGAACTCCATGTTTCTTCTAGCTAAAAAGGCATTAAAAAAGATAAGGAACCCTGTGGAAACATGACCCACTGGATTATAAAGTACCGTGCCATGAGAAGCCTTTCTCCACTGATGTTAAAATCAAGCTCCAGCCACTTTTCTCCGGGGTGGGCAGCACGAGTTCCTCTTGCTGGTCCCGCCAAAATGAAGTGGCCACGAGAGCGTTGGTGGCAGGTACCGGCGGTGATTATTACTATGAACTGGCCAGGATTCTCCCGACACGTCTGTCCAAAGCTGCCCTTCTGCTGTGGGACACTTTGCCAGCAACTGTGCAGGCAGATTACTCAGCAGTTAAAGAGAAATTGCTGGATACCTTTAGACAGAAACATTTCTTGGACTGCTTTAGAGCTAAACTTGATGCCTGCCGGCGTGCTCCGGGTGAAAGCCGGGATGTGTATGCGGCTGATATAGGGAAGCTAGTGAAAGAGGCTTTCCCCAACTATGGTGAAGCAGCTCAAAGTGAAGAACAATTTCGTAGATTCTTAGCTGGACTTGACCCCTGCCTTAGAGCCAAATGTCAGGAGCAAGGAGCCACCGATTTGGAAGAGGCTCTTGTTATTGCAGGCCGCTGTGACATGGCTCAAGAGACTCTAAGAAGTGATGATACCTACCCTCCTGTTGACTATGCTCCTATGAGTAAAAGTGCCACTGCCCTGGTGCATTCTATTTCTGATGAGGCTGTCTGGCACCGCACAATTGACAGACTTGCGAAGGATATGAAGGAAATGAGAAAGGACATTAAGAGACTAGCCGATGAAAATGAAAGGCTTAAGAATCCTAGCAGAGGCGGAGAAAGCGCCTCACCCACGCACGGTCCATGTCAGTGCCAGTGTGGGGGCCTGGGCTGCCAGTCAATGCATCGCTGGACCGAGCCAAGTGGGTGTTCACCTGCTCCTAGCTGGCGTGGACGACATGGAGATAAGTATCCTGGACCAGCCCGCCGTTCTCGAACGCCCTACAATGATCGCTCTGCCTCTCCAGGGGGACAAAGCCCAAAACCATACAAGGGGATCTTCTACGGTGATTCAATGAAACAACGGGGTGTGAGGTTTCTCTTTCCAAACCGAGAGGACCCAGCCTACCAGCCAGGAAACAAGATGTAGCTGTCATCACAGCCCAGACACCAGCTACAGCACCTTTTGGGCCCTTAGAGAACGAGGCCTCTATGCCTTTCCAGAATCATATTGCCAGACACCCGACCACAGCACAACACTCCTCGTATATATGGGGAATCATTGAAGGTACTGAACTAAATATTTTAATAGGCTCCAGTTCCACTGAATCATTTATTAGTGCTGATTTTCGCCAGTCCATCCCTGCTCTGCGGCAGCGCCCTCTATGTGCAGATATTATTGCTGCTAGAGCCCTAAATGGACAGCTACTGGACACACTGGGCACCATTACCGCTACATTACGCTTGGGAAATTAGTCATTGCAGCATGTATTCTATGTGCTCCGCAAGTCCACTCAAACAGCCCTTCTCGGTGTGGACTTCCTGACTGCACAACATGCACTTTCAGGTTTCACCCGTGGCCATCTCCCTGAGTTTGTGGCTTACCTTGAGCCTAACCCCCAAGGCAAGAGTGTGTGTGTAGTAGCCCACACTCTCACCTCAGTAAAAAATAGTGTGACTACAGCCCGGCTTCTTAACCCCACAAACCAGAGCCTTACGCTACGAGAAGGCACATACCTTGGTGAGTTTTTCTCTGTAAATGAGGGGGATCTTGTGTCACTTCAGACTCCTGTTGATAAATCTGTGTCCACTATAGTTTCGTCTGAGGTGCCTCCTGTGTCCTTGGGTGAGTCCCCTGCCAGTCCCTACCACAAATTGGACAGTTAAAAGCTCTGCTTGTTGAATATGGTGACATATTTAATAAGTCCAAGGCAGTGACTGGTAAATGCACCCTTATCAAGCATTACATTAACACAGGTGACCACCCACCTTTGAGAAAGCCCGCCTACCGGACATTTCCTGAAAAGAGAGAGGTGTTAGCAGATGGGGTAACTGAAGAAAGCTGGGCCTCACCTGTGGTCCTTTTTAAGAAAAGAATGGTGAATGGAGGTTTTGTATTGAAAAGAGACGGTTGAACAGTATCAACTGTGAGGGATTGCCATCCCCTGCCTCGCGTGGATGACACATTGGTTCAGTATCTTGGATTTTTCAAACGGCTACAGACAGATTGAAGTGACCGAGGAGAACAGACAAAAGACGGCTTTCACCGCGGGTTGGGGCCTTTATCAGTGGAGGTCTATACCCATGGGCCTCACCAACTCACCTGCTACATTTCAGCACATGATAGAGCTGGTCCTCCAGGGGCTTCCGCGGCAGGTGTGTATGGTATATCTGGACGATGTGTTAATATTCAGCCCTACATTTGAAGACCACATGCCAACCTGCGTGAAGTGTTTTCTCGTATTCAGGCAGCTGGCCTCAAGCTTAATCCAAAGAAATGTCACCTGGCTCAGGATCATGTGGTTTTGCTGGGTCATGTTGTTTCCCGCCAGGGTCTGCAGCCTGAACCCAGAAACACTAACAAGGTCAAAACCTGGCCCACACCGCAGTCGCCCACAGAAGTGAGAGCCTTACTGGGCCTATTCTCTTACTACAGGCGAGTTGTTAAAGACTCTGCCCATCGTGCTGCACCACTACTTCACTTAACCTACAAGGACATTCCTTTCCAGTGGAGTCGTGACTGTGATGCCGCTTTTGAGTATTTGAAATCAGTGCTCTCATCAGCCCCAGTAGTTACCATGCCAGATTATACTGTTCCCTTTAAAGTGTACACTGATGCCTCATTGCATTTGGGCACCACACAAATGCTGACGCCCTCTCAAGGCGCCCCAACAACGCCATGGGTACTGCTTCCCTGGTTAATGTGATGACTCTCCCTCTAGGCACAGTGTCCTTCTGAGTGACATATCTCCACAGACTGCAGTCCCTCCGCCTGCTGATCCTGACACTAGTGGGCAGTACTTGCATGTACTTCTGAATGACAGCAGAATGATCCAGATATTAGTATCGTGTTGGACTGGATCAAGACTGGGGCACGCCTCCACCAAGAGGGCAGCTGAGAGGCAGCTCCCGGTGGCTGCGTAAGCTCTGGACCGAGTTCCCCAGGTTTTGTCTAGTGAATGGGCTTCTTTGCCAGATGGTAAACTCCTCTCTTCCCCCCATGGGGAACAGGTGGTTGTTCCTGCATCATTTTTCTCTGAGGTATTGTATCAGCTTCATGGTGGCTCTGTTTCAGCACATTTCTCGCCAGAACGAGTGTGGGAGTGGGCCAGAAAACTTTGCTATTGGCCCTCCATGCACAAAGACATTCGTCAATGGTGTGAACAGTGTGTTCCGTGTCAGACTCGCAGAGCCAAAACACCGAGCTCCCATTGGAGGTTTTTAGAGGGTCGCTATGGACATTTTAGAGCTTCCAGTGACCTCCAAGGGCAATAGATATGTACTTGTTATTGAGGACTATTTTTCAAAATTTGTCAATCTGTATGCTCTCTCTGACCAAACTGCCCAGTCAGTTGCCCAGTGTTTGTTTGATGATTATGTACAGTTGCATGGCATTCCTGAGACTGTTCATAGTAATACCATGAATACCCAGTTGGATATGTAAACAGCCCACACTACAGGAGTGTGCATCCAGAGTCTGCTTTAAAATTCAAACATGTTTGATTGTTTGCAACTGATGTCAGGCCGGGTTTTTGCGCCGCACACGCTTGCTGATTCGAGTCTTTGAACATCACACACTAATAGATTTCAGGGCCGACTGATGATTACGATTTCTTGCAACTAATGTTGACTGGTAGAGACTCGGCACAACCGTGAATCATTATAAAATCGGGCAAAAAATTGTGTAGTGTGTCCCCAGCTTTAGCGCTGAATGGAGTCTCCCCACCGTCTAAAGTCATACATGAATTAACTCACGTGATCTAATGTTGAAACACAAGAGAAAAGAGGCCCAAAGAGATGTGTGTTTTCACTGCATATTAATAAGACATTTAACCCTCTGGGCTCTGGCCATTTGTGGCCACTTCACATTGTTTTTTTAACCATTGGAGTTGCGTTAAAGGAGCATTGCGGAGGTTCGGAGATTTCTAAGGCTCCGAACGCACTGGATGTGTCGGACGCAGCAGCGAGTGTACTGGCGTCACAGCTGCGTCGCGGCGACACAAGGTTGTTCACACCGCCTCATTATGTCACCATACTATAGGGATAATGGAACAAACGTGGAATAATCAAGAATTTCATCCTTTCCTGGACAGTATGCAGAATTCACTAGGTCGTACGCTGTTGAATAGGCTAGGGCATTGATTATATAAAGTGTTGATAAATTAGCATTTGCTCTTCGTCATTAAAAAGCCATGGGGTGTGGGAGTTGGGGGTTGGCTAGGTCTACCTGATTTCCAGGTAGGGGTGGGGGAGTGGGGGAGGTATCCCAGGACAAAGAGGTCAATACCTTTAAAAACCTTCTTTTCCACATTCAGTCTTTATTTGTATTGGCACTGGGTAGTCTCTCAACCAAGTCATATATACATACATATATATTACGTATTGTATGCGCTGAGAAAACACTCCAAATATATAAATATATTTTTATTATACAGTGGGTAATTACAGGCATTTGAAAGCTCCCTACAGACAGTAGTACATCAAACATCAAAATAATGCCTCACCGTCCTGAAATGTTCACAATATTCATATTCATATATCAATAAAAGAATATTCAGTGTAATGGATAATGCATCCAAACCGGTAGCGTCTGGCGTCAAAAATTCGGCGTGGGTTTGATTTTCTAGGAGAACAGCCCCATTTGACGGGTCTGTCGAGCCTCGCGTCTCACGCGGGCAGTGTGGCTACTCTGATCCAGTAAGCTGGGCGCTGAAGTGAAAACAGTTCCCTGACGGTGTCACTATGCTGCAGTTATGCATCCAGTGTGTTTGGGGCCTAACAGTTACCGCCACCAGTGGCTGTTAGAAGAACTGCAGCCAGTCTCCGGCTCGTCCTCAGAGTGCATGCAGGTACATGCACAGCTGAGCGACAACCAAAACAATCGCTGCTCCACTCACAGACCTTTGAGATTTACAGCTTCATGCTTACAAAAGAGTTAAGAAAAGTTACACACATTAAGTTTATAGTTTGCCAAACTATATTCAAGATAAAATTACAGTATTTTTGATTGTCGAGAACTGCTTTTTACTTTGTACACATATGACTGTACTGCTACTCAATCTAACAATCTGATCGTCAAGTATGCAGACGATACCACTGTCATCGGTCTGATCACCTCTAATGATGAATCACTTTATAGAGCAGAAGTAGAAAATGTCTGCTGGAGTAAAGAAAACAACCTTTTCTTGAACATTTCTAAAACCTGTGAACTGGTTATTGATTTTAGACGTAGTAAGAATAATGTGCCTATATTCATTTATGATTCTGAGGTACAAAATGGTTGATAAATGTAAGTTTTTGGGTGTTACTCTCTCCAAAGATCTGAGCTGGCAGTCAAACACCAGTAACATTGCTAAAAAGGCTTGCCAGCGTCTCTTCTTTTTACTCAAAACAAAACTATTCTTTAAAACTTTTATCGGTGTGGTATTGAAAGTCTTCTTACCAGCTCTGTCACAGTGTGGTTTGGTAATCTCACTGTGAAAGAAAAGAAAACTTTAAACAGAGGTTCGCTCCGCTCGCAGAACCATAGGCTGTGACCTCCCAGTCTTAGAGATTATTTACAAATCTAGACTTTTAACCAGAGCTCTCCAGATCATCAGTGATCCCTCTGGCCACCCTGCTGCTGAGATGTTTAACCTCCTTCCGTCAGGGAAACGATATCGTTCTATTAAATGTACTACATCTTGTCATGCTAAAAGTTTTTTTCCACAAGCTGTGATGACCTTGAACAATGCATCTTGAAATACCTCACATATAAGACATGCACCTTATTGCTTTGGTTACTTCTTTTACTGCTATTTTATATACAGTGTTTTTATTGTTAGTATTTATTAGGTTTTATTTAGGATGTATCCATATGTTTTTAATTGAAGGCTTGTGCTTGGTGTGTTTTGTTGTATGTTTTGTTTGTTTAAATGTTGACTGTGCACTTTGAGCTCTTGCAACTGTTTTCCAATGTAGTTCTTTTTTTTAATGCTGCAAATGGCAAATAAACTGAACTGAACTGACACAGCAGTGAAGAAAACCCTTGAGACACGGGTGAAGAGAGAATTAGTCAGATAATGTTTGACAACTGCATGTTTTTATAAAGCATTGTTCAACAAAATACAGCAGTTAGAGCAAACTTTGCATATTATCTCAACTGCATGTAATGTTTGTCAAAAATGCTAAAGTTAGCTCACCTGATAACTAGGCTGAGTAACCTGTAACTAACGTAGCAGTGTTTGCACTCTTAGCAGAATGACAGCTAAAGTGTGTGATATCAGACAAGATACGGTACATTATGGGCCAGATTTATCAAAGGTTTGCGTGCAAATTCAGCGCGGCGCAGATTTTGCTCCTGTGATTCAATGAATATGTAAAACAAGGCGTTCTTGCCAAAATGCGCAAAATTCAAGGCGTGGAAAATGCAAATGAAGCAGGTTTGCAGTCGCTGTTTGATTTATCACAAGTACGGGAGCTAAATCTGCGTGAAAATTTAGTATGTTGGAGAAGCAGGTGCAACGGTTTTGCGGAGGTAAGAGTGCAGCTTTTAGTGCACAGATGAGGCGTTGAAAATAAGTTCTAATGCTTTAACAGGGCTCATTTACAAAGAGACAACAGTAATGTGTTGATTTGAAGATGAAGGAAACAAAGAAACAGACTTTACCTGTGGCACTTTTTCCTTGATTCTCGCTCGTATTTCCCTGAACTTCAGCCTTTTACAGCTGCTGTCTCTGGGCTGCAGATTGGTTATGTTGGTCATATACTGTATCTACAAATTATGACATACCAAAATCTACCTATGTAGTCTAAACAAAGCTTATTGCTCAATTTTCAGGCAGTTACAACAGCTGTCCCTGGAGAAGAGGGGTGAAATGCTCCAGATGATGGTAACTCGTCTGCCAAGAGTTTTGGTGTTTATGGAGTCCCGACAAGCCACACCGGGAGCAGCCGAAACAAACAGGTCCACCAGCTTAGTGCACCTGACTCAACAGCTCAACTCCTTGCACTTCATGTGTCACGGTCCCTTCCTCATTGTGGCCGTACTCTGTAATTATGTACCTGTGTGCAGGTGAAGCCCTGGATGGACCTGGCTGTGCGTGCGTCAAGGGCCCAACGCACTGCACGTATAAAAGACCCGCCTACAGCCGGCCGCTCTCTCTCTCCGCTCCCAGGCCAACAACTGCGCCCGCAGCACCTCGCCTTTGCCTTATCTTTTCGTTTAGCTTTACTTTATTCCACATGGCACCCGCTACACCTTACACACAACCAGGCACTCGCTTACACCACTGACTCTACAGACAGTCATACTCCATGGTTAGTTTATTTTGTTTTAACTTGGTTAATTTTTCTGTAAATAAATATTCATCATTGGCCTGATTTGCTACTTGGAGTTGTTTTTGTTATAGCCGTGAGCCGGGTTATGACACATGAGAGCTAAGACCCTGGGGCAGTTAACCCAGAGAATCAGTCTATAGTCTGATTCTATACAGTTTATACAGACATAAATATATATCAATACGAGAGAGAGAGAGACAAAGAGAGCAAGAGAAAGAATAAAGCCTGATGTCAATTTCACAGTAATGACATTCATTCAATTACTTTACTATGGTATACAACAAAGATGGAGACAGAAATTAAAATAAAGTGTAAAATTGACAGGCTAGACTTTTCCTTAGCAGCATGATACCTAAACTTTATGGTGTCTTGTAAGAGATAGATAAGGACTGTGGGCACGTGTCTGACTTACCTGTCCTGTGTGGTGGCGTGTTTGGATCAATTCTATTGTAGCTGAGGAAATCAGGTACAAGACCAAGCGCAGCAGGGTCATCTGGCCTAAAACTCTTCCTTCTTGTGAGTCCTACTAGAGACTTGAGATGATTCTCCAATATTTTACTCAGCTGCAGCTGACACATGTATCTGTAGTCTTTGGCATTCTTTACTGTGTGTACATGGTAATGGTTTGACTTCACGCTGCCGAACCCTCTTTGTCTGCAAACAGGAAAATGTAACATTACTGGACATCAACAACATGAGCATAAAAATGATGGCCCTGGCTTTTATAAACTAAATAAAGTGAGAAGGAAAAAACAATTTGGCATCATAAGTCAGTACATGGTTTTCAAAGGATTTGAGACCAAAGAGAAAATATCTAACATCTGAAAATATGCAGTGTAGCAGCCACAACTGTACACATAACCTGATAATAACAAAACATTATTATTATTAGTAGTAGTATAGTAGTTGTATAGTAGTAGTATTATAGTAATGTTGTGGTTTTATTATGCGATTCTTCATTCACATTCTCAGATCTCGCATATACTAACAAGACATGCATTAGTAAGTAAAATATTTTAACTCTCACCGAAAGGAACTCCACATCCTTCAGCCACCACCTCTTGAGTATAGTCTGTGACAGTGCCTCATGTGCTGCAGGACCAGATCCAGAGGTGCATGCTGTCATCTGCCGAGGCCCACTCGCTCTTGTCGCTGACGTTGTGTGCCAAATACCCTAGAATTTAGACTCCAAGTCAAAATGCTGCTTGATGGACAACAAACTTGAAACTAATAAACATTTGCGTAAACAGTCATAGTGAAACATACAGTAACATGCACAAATGAGGACCTCCTTATGGTGTATATGGAGTCAACTAGAATCATCTGCACTTACATGTCTTATATTGATCTCTCCTCCTGTACTACAGTACATACAACAATGTCAGAATGTAGAATAACTGAAAGGGATGCATAATCTTCATGACACACACTTACCGTTTATGCAACAACTCCAACGCAGTCTTCAGACAGTGGTCCTACTCCCGCAGTTTGGAACCACCCCTGTTGACATATCATGAGCAAACAAATCATGTGGATTTCATCTGCTCTAACCTTACACTGTTGTAACTGTGTGCTGTGAGTTGCCATTAACCCATTATAACTACCTTTTTTGATGCATTGCAATTAACAATATAAAATCAAATAATTAACGTAAAATGCCTTTCATTGTAAATTCAAGACATGAAAATATGTGTTTTTAAGTTTTTTTTTGGCATTTCATGTATTTTTGGTCAAGGGAGTAATTTTACGTAATATAAGTTTCCTATAGGGGAGAATAATGGCTTACTGCAGGCTAATGAAGCAAAGTAATGAGTCAGTTCTGACATAGGTGTGATCTGGAGGTCGGACACTTTGTGTTTGTACCTAAAAAAAAAGAAAGGGGGTGGGGGCGGGAAGGGGGGGGTCAAAGTCCAGGGGCAGCTTTGAATCAAAGCTGTAGCAGCAGGGAAGGGAAAGGGAATGGTATTTATATAGTGCTTTAACTATGACACATGTCACCCAAAGTGCTTTACACACAGTAGGGAAGGGGTATTTCATTCACTCCATACTCGATGGTGGTAAGCTACAGTTTCCCCTGGGGTAGACTGACAGAGGCGCGGCTGCACACATCTGTGCCAACGGACCCTCCGACCACCACCAACCACTCACACCGGCTTCCTGGTGTTCCCCAGAGGTCTCCCATCCAGGTACTGACCAGGCCCTACCCTGCTTAGTTTCCGAGGTATGAGGGGATCGAGCATCCACAAGGTGGTATGGCCAGCAGGTAAATATAAACAAACCCTGGCACTGTTTATAAATTTGTCCTGGAGTTTATTCAGGTGCAGCCACCACCAAAGCTGTAAGGAAATCCTAGAAAGTCATTCTAGCTCCCAGATTATTTGTATCTCTGGTAAGATGTTAAAAATGTTGTATTCATTGCTTGAATGCACCTGATTATGGGCTCTCAGCGTGAACTGAGGGTGCTAACAGAGGGTTAACATGCCTTGTAGCAGTATTTGTCCACGCTCAAAATAAATATTACAATAAAAACATTTTTGTTACTGTTAAGGGTACTGTACTGCCATGAAGATAAGAAAATATTAGGTTCCGGCCATTATAGGAAGTAATGACATCTCCCTCAGGTACAAGAGCAACACTGTGGTTCCTGGTCATGGAACACTGGAGCAGCTCTATACTCTTCACAGGGTGTTCAAGGGTTCAGTGGAGTTTGCCCAACCTGTTTACATCTGGAGAAGGCATTTGACCATGTCCTTCATGGGTCCTGCAGGGGGCACTCTACGAGTATGGGATCTGGGGCCCTCTGCTAAGGGCTGTATGACAGGAGTAGGAGCTTGGCTCACCACAGTAAGTCAGACTGTTGCGGTAAAGAAGGAGTTGAAAGGCAAAGCTTTTGATTTACTGGTCGATCTACGTTCCTACTCTCATCTATCATGAGCTGAGGGTCAGAACCATAAAGACGGGCCCAATCTTCTGCTTGGCACAAAAAGAGGTGACGTTGACGCAGCATTTTGCGCCTGTGTTCAGAATGTGTCTGCCAGGACGTGCTGCCACCGCCACAGGCCATGTCAGTCTACAATAAAGGGGAGGACCGGTCTGACTGCCAGGTGTGGTGTGGCACAGATGGGCATGGAGCTGATGTCAGTTCTATAATTTTAACAGTCATTTATTCTTAAAAGTGAAGGAGACTGGGAAAGGCATGGGTTCCGTGTACTCCGGCAGAGAGCTCCGTCTTACCGCCGCAGACAGGTGAGGGCTGTGGCGTGTGCCACAGTGATCCACTCCACTGGCTACTGTGCTGTCTACTCTTTAGAGCTTAGATCAGGCCCTAAAAAATCCAGCCTGACCTGAGCCCGTTCACGTTCTATCCAAACCATCATGTGTAATTAAGGGCCTGAGCCGAGCCCATGCACATTCTGACGTTTCTAGACACGATCCGGAGTTGTTTGATAGCGTATGGGCTGCCTGCTATACTTAAATACGTGTGTTAAGCTTCCCTGCTTTGGTCTCTTAACCCCGGTGGGACACGGGAGATTTAAGGACAGAAGGTATTTGTCCTCCGGGGTTAACTCTCTCGCTCCCTTCACTCTTTGTTTACTGAAGCAGTTGGGCTCATAGCAGACCTCTTTCACTGTGTCTGGGGCTTTATTGCTGTACTGCACTCTACATTTTTGAGACTGTCGTAACCAGCTCCTCTCGCTGCCTCTCTCAAACCAGGTAAACTTATCTTTTACATGAACTGGTTCTTAACAGTGCGCATCAGTCACGTGCTTTGAGCACTGGTTCTCCTGTAGCTGGAAAGGGATGCTCCCTGTGTAAGGACGCACAGTGCCTGGGCCCGGCCTGACCCGGACCCAAACCATTATGTGTAATTATGGGCCTGACCCATCCCAGCCCTCAGGTCACGACTCCAACATTCATTGGTGTTCCCGGCCCCCCACCCCCATCAGATGCGCTCCTTCCTCCTCTGTCTGCGGTGCTAAAATGCAAAAAAAAAAAAAAAAAAAAAAAAAAAAAACTGTAAACTGTTCACTTGTATGTCAGCCATGCCTGGCGCCCTGACAGAGCCTGAGGCATAGGCAAACAGCTGCAGTAAGAGAAGGAGGCAAAGCTGATGCGCATACTCCTTGTGCACGCAGAGGACCGCCAGAGTCAGGCCAGGACAAGGCAGGCACTGCCCTGAGCACAGTTAGCCCTGCCCTGAGCCAGGCAGAGTTACGTCACTTGCAGTGCAAGAGTTTTGCTTCATCAGCTCACCCAGGATCGTTTCCTTCTCTGAGAGCCGGGCGCTTCTTTTCCTGGTAAGGACACTATTGCAGGACTGGGGCTCTCTGATTTGTTAATTGCTTGAAACACTCTTAAATCCAACCTTTTCTCGAATGCACCGCTGTTGTCCAGCTTAGATTTGCACCAGTTCAAGTTCAGCCTCTTTGGCCTAAGCCCAGCCCACGTTCAACCTCTTTAAACTAGGCTTTGCGTCCAGTCTAAAGAGAAGGGATTGGGATAAGGCCCCTGTCTGCTGCCACTGTCTGGTCCACCTCCTGTGCTAAGATCTGGACGATTTGGCCCATAGTGTTAGTTATATATAATGGGTAAAATATTAGTGGTAATATGTAAGGCATCTGGTATTCAGAGGGTTAAAATTATAGAATTTATATCAAATTTGGATTTTATTATTAGGGTTGATGCTAATTAAACAAAATTAAGCAGTGAAAGTCCATATATGTTCAGTATATTGTGTTTGTACAGCATTTCAGTTATGGCAAAAAATCTCAAAAACTAATTTTTGTGTCTTAGGTTTACAATGAAAGCCATTTTACATAATTCATATGATTTTAAACTGTCCATGAGGAGAAATCAAAAACTGTAGTTATAATAGGTTTGCAGTGGGCCACAAATGGCCACGATAGAGCCGAGTATGATTTTTTATGTTGTTTTGCCCCTGCACTCAAAACTAATGCAAAAAAATTGATACTGTTTTTTATTGGCATACACTTACCTCAAATTCTGAATATAAAATAATTTAGGAGACATTTGATAAAAAAAAAGACAAAATATTTTATATTTTTGGCCCTTATGTAATAACAGACATTGCATGGTTTAAAAGGCAATAAAAGGGTGAATGAAATTTTTATGACAGATGTAAATCGAACAAATGAAGTCATTGAGAGTGGAAAAATATACATTATTTACATTATTTTTAGAATTTTTTTTTAACACATTTTTTTTTTTGGTTACTTATTTTTGATGGAAATATTACATGTGCACATCAACCATATACCCGTCCCTGATATTCAGACCCAATTAATCAATGCATGACCAAACAAAGCATCACAGTAAACAAAAACACAGGTATCTGATTCCATTGTCAATAATTAACACTAGTTATTCTTCTCCTCATTGATCGGCAGTACTGTCGGAGCTGATTCGCTCGGTCCTGTGCAGCAGTTGTGACATGTGGTCGACCAGATCTGGGACGGTCATTGGAGGATCCAGTGGTGTGGAAACGCTCAGCAAGGTGTACAACAGTAGAGTGATGGACTCCAAACTCCCTGACTACAGCCGTGTGCTCCTTCAGCTTGAAGCATGCCAATGGCTGCCAATCTCTCTCTGGTTGCAGTAGTCATGGCATTGTGAACAAATGTGCTTTTTTTCCATTTTGGTGTCTTTTTATAGGGAATGGTTGTGCACAATTGAGGACAGGTCCAATTCATCTCTGAGCTTTACTCATGACCCAGACATTGGTGATTAATACAAAAATACAGTTGTTATTGCTCATCAAAATCAATCAACCGGAACCAGGAAAACAGACATTTCATTTTGACTCAGAATAGTACTAAACTCATTGTAGTCTGTAATTTTTCACTGGCTGTAATATTTTTTGACAAATTGAGAAAATGAAAATGGTGCGTTTCTTTTTTCCTTGAGTGTATTTACTGTATTAATTTCTGAATTTTTTTGACAACCAGCGCAATGTGCAAATAAACTGGCATTTAAAGGCTTACATTTTTTTAAAAGAAAAATATATTTTATATTTATGACAAGAAGAGATATTTTATGCATAATTTTATTGCATAATGTGTTAAGAGTTATTCCTGGTATGTGCTTATTGTTGTTTTTTCCTTTGTTTCCTATGTGGTAACACACTGTGAGTGTACATACGCAGACTCATTTATATTATATATATAGTATACTTAATAGAATACAACTTATTAATTATTAAAAATCTTACCTTTTGAATTACCCTAAATTATTTTTGATGCAATGGCTAAATATTATTCTAACAGCCTATATAAGAATAATATATATCTTTATTAGTAATTAATGTATTATATGATAAATATTGGGTTTGGGGTCCATAGGGAAGGTGGTGTCTAAGGACACACCTGTCTCTGTGTTATGTTTTTTGGACACGGGGTGGGATTAAATAAGTTTTCTTCTTCCCACTCCTTTTTGAGCAGATCGTTTCTGTATGGTTTATTATGGTTTATTATGACAACTTATTGTTCTGCTAAAAATAATGTTATGAATATTATTACACAATAATGTATTATCTTGATGTTTTTTGTTTTTGTTTTCTCAGCCTTGTGTTTTGTTGTTGGTTGCACACCATGAACTACTCATTTGCTCAAAATAAATAAAATAATACAAATACAAATAGAGTAGCAAAAAAACAACAACAAAAAAAAAACATTTATGAACTCTTTGTTGGAGGCCACAAATGGCCACGATAGAGCTGCGTGTATAGTTGAAAGGAACAAGCCCAAAGGGTTAATCAGAATGCTATACAGCAATATGTAGTTGCGAGCTTAGTATTAGGCAACTCTCTGGAGAATGTGTGCGTGCTCACAAACTCCCAGTTACAGCATAAAAGACTCTAATCTCCTCCTGCTGTCCACTGTCTTGTGCAGTGGTGTGCTGTGTCCTTTAATTACCAATGCTTTAACAGTTAGTTGTTTTATGGTTCTGCATTTTACATTAGCACACATATGGCATTAATACATCATGTGACTCTTGTACTATCCTACACTATTGCTTATGCTTATTTGCAGACTACATCATTGTGAAGCATAGGGCAAAAGTGTTTCTATTTTACCTGCTATCATTAATAAAATAGCTCCTACCTGTTTAGCATATAAAACTGTTTCCAAAAAAATATTTTAATTCTTCAGAGTCACAGACTTTAAAGACCATAATAATATTTTATGGGGTATAACGGTACTCATTTCTTGGACTTTAACTTCACTATGTTCATAAAAATTGAAGTTTACCGCTACCCTGCCTTTCTTTTCTGCCTTTTACTCTACTGTTTTATCATGTTTGCTAATCTTGTCCTAATCACAGTGATCTCACATGAGAGGAACCTCCATGAGCCTATGTATATGTTTATTGCATGTCTGTCTGTCAATTCTCTCTATGGTTCGGCTGGATTCTTCCCCAGGTTTTTAATGGACCTATTGTCTGACACTCACCTCATCTCACGTCCAGCTTGTTTTATTCAGGTATATACAATTTACACCTATGCTTCCTATGAGCTAACTATACTTGGGGTTATGGCGTATGACAGATATGCTGCAGTGTGCCACCCTTTGCACTATCATAGGAAAATTAATTTAAATATCATCAGTACATTGGCAGCTTTGGCTTATATTCTTCCTTCTGGTTTTGTCGTTGTACACATATCTACGAATCGTCATGGTTTGTTGGAAAAGCTCCTCAGAGTACAAAAGGAAGGTTTTCCAAAACTGCTTACCTCACATTTTATCTTTCACAACCTTTTCCCTCACAGCTTTTTGTGATATTGCTTTGAGTCGCTTTGACCTTGAAAAGATCAATCCAGTTGTGGCTGTCATCTTATCAATGGAGTTTGTAAGTGATTCCTCCTGTTGTTAACCCACTTGTATACGGCCTGAAGCTACCTGAAATAAGGAAACGCATACTAAAAATGTTTTCAACACTTAACATAATTAAATATAGAAATGTAGTCTAAAATATGCTACAGTCTGCTTTTTTATTGTAAATTTAACAAAATCATGACAATGTCTTTGTATCAGTAAATGTAAAGAGTGCATCTAATATCTGTTTGAACAGTAGTTTATTTCCTTAAACTTTTTGTATGATGCCATTTTACTACAAAATGAAAACATGTTATAATGGATCAGTGGAAGCAGCAGACTGGATGTAGAGGGCTTGTCGACTGGACAGAGCTTCCTGGAGTGGACGCGGTTTCGAGGGATAGGCGGAGGTTTGTGGACGTGAGAGTTCTGAAGCCTCCAGAAATTAAGCTCCAGAGAATAGAGGATTTCAGTAAAACACACTATATTATACAGAATATAATAAAGACCTATTTAATTCATGCCCTTGTGTTTTTTTTCATACATTTGTTTTTTTGTAAAGTAAATCTCTGGTTAATTAAATGCTAATTATTGACCAGTGTTAGTATGTGACTACATCTTAGTCCCTTTGTTATGTATGGCATTTTTGATTACACAACCTAGGTAGGCGTTCAAGCACATGAGCCACCAAGAAAGAGACCTTTAATTTTATTATGCACTAATTGTAGCCTGGGCCTGCCAGACAAACTCTTTTCATATTCTATACAAAGAAGTTAGTCTGGTACCCCTCCGGTAACATTTTGTTTCTGAGGCGGAACAATGACAGGTGGAGTAACCAATCAGAGAAACGAAGGGCGGGACATAAGCTGTGCGCTGCTGACCCAAATAAACATGGATTCCTGAAGTTTTGTTTCATAAAAGACCAGAATACGGCGTATTAAGGGCAGCTCTGTACTTATTTCTGAACAGAGACAACGGCAGAAGCCAGCTGTACAAAGATTTGGTGAAAAACTGTTGTTAAAATGGCAATAAGATGAAGAAAAAAAATTTCACAGAGGACTGAACAATAACGCAGTCTTCAGCAGAATCAACTGGTGACGAAGGAAAGGACCAAACGCCAATAATCATGTCAAAGAAGTTATTAAATTAGCTCAGTGGCTAGTGATACCTTAGTTAGCTCTTCCGCTTTGGTAAGACGCGCTGCAGATAAACGTCTGTGATTGGCCATTTCCAAATTGAATCGGAAAAATGTGCCAGCCTGGGAGGGGAACCAGACTGTCCTGCATGTGAAAAGCAAGTAGGACAGTCTGCCTCGCAAGGCTACACTAATTGTAAAATGGAAAAATGCTTCTTGCAAATAAACATAGAAATACTGCATGCACTATAAATAATTAGTAATTAATTTTGATGTGTATGAAAATATGACTCTTCATACGAAGAGGACAGGATTATTCACAGAAGTGGCATCTGTACATATCAGCTTCACTGCATACTCCATCCCTCAACTCCTTTTTTGTGGACCTACTGTATGTTGGTGGGTTACCGGATCCATTGCTTTCTGTGTCTGTATTCACCATTTATTCTTTTCATTGCTATTTCTAAACAAAGTTAATACAAGATGTATTGGCTAAATGTGTGTGACCAGATTTGAAGGCCAGTACCCAGGAACACTATGTACTATGTAATATTACTATAATACTATATTTGACTATGTAATATTGACAGTATCAGGTTTCCAGCTCCAGGTTGTGGGTTGAATCCTTGGGTTCACTGACACGTTGAATAGAGTCTCCCCACCGTCCAAAGACCTGCATGAATTAACTAACCCTGATCTAATGTTGAAAGAGGCCCCATGAGCCTAACTACTTATTCCTGCATATTCATAAGACATTTAATCAGAATGCCATCCATCCATCTTCTTCCACTCATTCAGGACTGGGTCGTGGGGGCAGCAGTCTAAGCAGGGATGTCAAGACTTCCCTCTCCCCAGACACTTCCTCCAGCTCCACCTCAAGGTGTTCCCAGGCCAGCCTGAGAGACATAGTCCCTCCAGCTTGTCCTGGGTCTTTCTCAGGGCCTCTTCCCAGTGGGACAGGTCCAGAACACCTCCCCAGGGAGGCACCCTGGAGGCATCCGGAACAGATGCTCTCAATGTGATGGAATAGCTGCTCTACTATAAGCCCCTCCTGGGTAACTGAACTCCTCACCATCGTGCGGAGAAAACTCATTTCGGTCATGACCTAAAGCTCACAGCCATAGGAGAGAATAGGAATTTAGATTGACCAGTAAATTGAGAGCCTTGCCTATTGGCTCAGCTCCTTCTTCACCACAACAGGCCAATTCAATCTCATGCCCCATCCTTCCCTCACTCCTCACCCCGAGATACTTGAACTCCTCCACTTGAGGCAGGAATTCTCCTCCAACCTGGAAAGGAGAAACCACCCTTTTCCGGTCGAGAACCATGGCCTCAGAGTTAGAAGTGGTGATTCTCATCCCAGCCGCCTCACACTCGGCTGCAAACCGCCCCAGCACATGCTGAAGGTCCTGGTTCAATGAAGCCAACAGGACAACATCATCTGCAAAAAGCAGAGATCCTGTAGTTCCCAAATCGGACTCCCTCCGGGCCCTGGCTGCGCCTACAAAATTTTCCATAAAAATTATGAACAGAAGCGGTGACAAAGGGTAGCCCTGCCAGAGTCCAACATGCACTGGGAACAGTTCTGACTTACTGCTGGCAATGCGAACCAAACTTTTGCTCCGTTTGTACAGGGACCGGACAGCCCGTAGCAGAGTGCCTTAGACCCCATACTCCCAGAGCACGCCCCAAAGTAAGCTCTGAGGGATATGGTCGAACGCCTTCTCCAAATCCACAAATAACATGGACTGGTTGGGTGAACTCCCATGAAGCCTCAAGCATCTGTTAGAGGGTGTATAACTGGTCCACTGTTCCACGAACAGGACCAGGTAATATGGTCTCTGAAATGGGTGTAGGTGAGTAACCGGGCAGCTGAGTTCTGTATGTTTTGCAGTTTTTGGACTTTAGTAGAGTTTAGTAGAAGTCCATAGAGAAGGCTATTGCAGTAATCGAGCCTGGAGGTTATGAAGCCGTGGATGAATATTTCTGCGGTGGAGTGGAAGAGGGAGGAACAGAGACGGGTGATGTTGTGAAGGTCAAAGAATGACGTCTTGGTGATATTGTTAGAGATTTGAAAAAGAGGGTTGTCCTTGTGGCTGTCATTGATGAGAAAAAAGTTCTGGGCAAAGGGAGGGGGAGTTTAGGGTCTGATGATGAGAAGTTCTGTTTTATTGGCATCGAGTTTGAGGAATTTACTGTCCATCCAGTTTTTAATATCGGTCAAACAGTTTGTGTTAGTAAAGAAGATGACTGGGGTGATGGATTTGGTGGAGATATATAGCTGTGTATCATCAGCGTAGCAGTGGAAATGGAATCCATGGTGGCGTATGATGTGTCCAAAGGCTAACATGTAGAGAATCATGAGGAAGGGGCCGAGCACAGAGCTGTGGGTGACAGGGGTAATGTGGGATGTGCAGCTGTTGACTGAGACATGATGGTGGAGATCTGAAAGGTAGGAGATGAACCAGGTGAGTGCTGAACTGGTGATACCAATAGACTGTAGGCGGTTGAGGAAGATGGTGTGGTCAATAGGGTAAAAAGCGGTGCTGAGGTCGAGAAGGAGGAGGATAGAGAGGGAACCAGAGTCAGAGGTGAGGAGAAGGTCATCAGTGACTTTGAGTAGGGCTGTTTCAGTGCTGTCATGGGTGCATAGGACCGGATTGAAATGTTTCAAAGAGCTGGGAGGAGTGGAGATATTGATGGAGTTGAATAATGACAGAGCATTCCAGTATTTTGAGGAGTAATGGGAGATTGGAGATGGGTCTGAAATTATCCAGGTTGTCGAGGTTCAGGACAGGTTTTTCTTTAGGATGGGTGTGATTATGGAAAATGGGAATACAGGCTTTGAGGAGGGGCGATAGAATGGGGTCCAGGTGACAGGTGGTGATGTTTCATGGCAGAGAGGAGTTTGGTAATGCCAGCAGAAGATGGGGTGAGAAGGGTGTAAATTTATGACATGGTGGTGGATTGAAGACAGGTTCTGAAGGGAAGTGGACAGCTGGTGAGGAGGCAAGTTGACTATGTATTGTTTTGATTTTAGAATGAAAAAATGACAGGAATTTATTTATTGCATTTATCTCTAGTGAATGAAGTGGTGATATTGTCCTTAGGTTTGGTTAGTTTGGAAAAAGTGGAGAACAGGGTGTGGGGGTTTGATGAATGTGAATGGATAATTTCAGAGTAGAACAGGGAGCAGGCGATTTTGAGTGGAATATTAAAAGTGGTGATGAAGTCCTTGTAAGCTTGGGTATGTACAGTGAGTCCGGTTTTCTTATGGAGATGTTCTAGTTGTTGGCGTTTCTTGAGATTATGAAGTTCTGGGCTTCATGTGGTAGAATTTGTGAAGGAAACAGTTGCTGTCTTTAGGGGGGCAAGCTGGCTGAGGCAGGTAGAGAGAGTGTGGTTGTAATAGCTGACAAGTTCAGAGGGGTTTGGATCTGAAGGGAGTTAGTGATGGCATCAGAGATGGAAGAGGAAAGGGAGGTAGACAGATTTGTGATTACAGAAGGTTACTGTGTATGTGAGTGGGAATTGGAGTGGTAATGGCCATGATAATAGCCAGATGATCAGAGATCATGAGCTTTGTTAGTGAGAGGTTTTGAATGGTAAGAGGGGCTGTGAACAGACCAGGTCCAGGATGTGTCCATGGCTATGTGTGGGGGAAGTGACATGTTGGGTGAGGTTAAAGCAGTTTAAAATGCCCAGAAATCCAGCTGTTAATTTGAATTTGGGGGAGTCAATATGGATTTTGAAATCACAGAGAAGGAGAATGGATGGTGAGATGGAGGACAGCTGTGTGAAGAAGTCAGTAAAGTCAGAGAGGAAAGATGGGCAGTTTTGAGGGGATGGTAAATAATGGAAACTGTGAAGTCAGAAAGCCAGAGGTTCAAATTATGTTTCAGCGGGGATGGAGATAGGGCGGATGGTGAGGACCTCACTGTGGATGATGGCAATTCCGCCACCTTGACGTTCTCAACGGGGGTTTTTCATGTATGTATATCCAGTTGGTGTGGTCTGATTTAGTGCAATGTAATCCATGGGTTTATGCCAGGTTTCGGTGAGACAGAGTAGGTCCAGATTATTGTTAGTAATGAATTTATTTAGAACAGTGATTCTTAAACTGTGGACCACTGGTGGTCAGCAAGCTGATATCCTAAAGAAATACAATGGTTATACGGAAATCTGCAGCATTCCTAGTGGGTATACATCACCTGCGTATCACGTAGACTACACCACTGGTATTTCTGTGATCATAAGTGTTGTTCTGACAGTGGTACTAGTGAGTGCTGTTTGAATGCAACTCCTACCTTCATTGAAATGCCCTGTACACACTGCAGCAGACCAACAAGTCACCGCCTTATTGAGAACTCTCTTGTTTACCAGTGTATTCTAAATTTTGGCGACAAGGGGGAGCTGTATATTTGCAATAATTTATCCTAAAATCATAAATTTCAGTCTGTTCTGTCACTGTAAAGTAATTCCAGTATGTTTTAGCTACATTTTCAAACTAGAAGAATAATTTCATAATCATCAGGATAATATTGTTAATCACATTTATTGTGGCCAAGATAATCGTGACATCAAATTTCATTATTGTCCCATGCATAGACTGAAGCTACGAACCTGTTGCAGCAGTCGTGTGTCCGTCCCCCACACTTCTGAATGGGAACAGCATGGACTGCTGTATAAAGCTCTGCAAGGAATGTGATTGGTCAGACAGTCTCATGAGCGTACCGAGGAGGCACGTGAGCACATAAACATCAGGTGATTCAAGGCACGTAATAGTCACGTGAATGACGTGATGCATTCACAAACATTATGATCGCTGAATACTATAACATACTATAATAGAACCAATGAATTTTAATCCTGGATTACACCACTGTTTCCCTTAAATAAATAGTTCAAAAACACTGCACACTTTATAGATGCTTCACAGAGTGAAATGTTCTTAGTTATTTTAGCTGACATAAGTTCTAATGTAATCAGTTAATTATATACTGTATATAAATAAATTAAAGAAGCCTGTAGGAGATCTGGACCACTGCTGAAATTCTATCAAAAATGGACATTCCTTTAGGAGACGAGAAGTCTGCTCTTACCCACCAAGGACGCAAAACAAAGACATGTATCTGCCCTATACGAACTGCAGACCAATAAATATGCCAGAAGAGGCCTCCTCTCTTCTCTGATAAGAACCAGAGACCTGGCACATCTCATCTGTTTAAAAGACTTTATATGCATTAACATGTTACTTTACAGGAAAATGTCATAGCTATGTTTTGTGAAAAACGGTTGAATGTAACATGTTTAAAGGTATGTAAATTGAAGTGGAGTAAGACACATTTCTTTTTATGACATTTATTTTGTGTCTAGCAGAGGTAATTTGAGTCCTCTCCACTATCAGTTCAGAGGGACGAACCAGGGACACCCCTTTTACTCCAGTCTTATCTTGGGGTGCGGCCCACATTCCTCAGTTTTCGTCTTGTCTTGGTCTTGTCTTGTCTTGTCTTTGTCTCGTCTCGTCTCCGTCTCTCCTTCGTCTTTTAAGTTTAATTTTTCTTTTCTTCTCGTCATTTTTGTTGCGTTAAGTTCACCTTGCCGGTGATAACATCTTTTCACAATAAGTCGCCCAAACTTTTGTTCAAGTATCATTTTTGTAGTTTATTTTGAAAAGCCTCGCGCCGCGCAACATCCGCCAGCTTTAACAATCGCTGCCTTGACCAAAGCAGCTAATTTAGGAAGTTATACTTCTAAAGTTTTGAATCGCTGAGAAAGGATTTTTATTGAATTTTCCATTTGGCATTAAAAGGGACATTTGCCATACTCTGAGACTTTGACGCTGCCTTACGCTGACAACAGCTAAACTCTCCCTGAGCGGCATCACGCTCCTGTTCAACATAACGGGACACCTGGTGACTGGCTGTGGAGCTTGGAGGACACACCACGAACCGCTGTTTGGAGCCGGGAACACCAGCCCTGCTACACCCCGCGGCTCTAAAGGACAAAGAACAACATCTGAGCCCCTGGCTGAACCCGGAGGCTGGCTGTCGTCACCACCTTCCCCTCCTGCTCCGAAGATGGTACAGCAGTGTTGTATATGTTGACAAAGTTGGCACTTATAGTCTCAGAGTCTACTCCCTTATTCCTAAATTTCCAATAATTTAATAAGTCAATTTATTACTTACTCCACTGCAATTCATCATTAGTTAATAATCCTGCGTAACGGTTCCGTTCATAATTACATTCCTTTCGATATTTACCTGTGCCTCAGTACACTATTCCACCTTGTTGTGTAAATAAACGTTATACTTAATCTAAATTAAGTTGAGTTTGGTGGTCTTTATCTATTAAACTGAGTCCCTCCTGGTCAATCCTTCCCTCTTAAGACATTAGTTTAGGTGTTTTAATCTGCACGTTAGCGCAAGGCTAACTGGTACCAATGCGGAGTTATTACTCTTAATCTTTGTCTTAGTTCAGTGTATATATTTTTATATATGTACCCTACAAGCCCATTTTAGGTAGAACAATTATTGCAGTCACATTGTTTTATTTTTTCTCTAATTTATAATGCATAATTATAATCAGCAATATCTTGTATGTATTTCATTTCCTTTTTCCTTCATTGAATTTGGCATTGTGTTGCTTAAAACTACTGCATACTTTTCAAAAGGCATTTCTGAATAACATCATGTACTTTTGAACAGAAAACACCATTATTATAGCTCAATGACGTCATCAACATGTAACATTCTTAACCCAAGCAGATTTTGCAACCCAAGTAGTTTTTATACCTACACCGGTACCAGTCCTTGGAACACTAACATTCTGTTTACAAACACAAAAAGAGTTTATAGACTACCGCTTCATAAATGTCTGCTGTTTTTGTTAACTTTGTAACTTTTATAGTTACATATGCGTAATGACCTTCAGAGCAGACTCACTGAGGACATTCGATGTAACTAAAAAAGTGTTTCTCCAAGCCTGTAGACACTGACCTGTGGCCAGTGACTACAGGCTGGAGATACACTCAACTTTTTTCAACCAAGCATCAAATCGAAAAAATGAAAAATCAAAATATTGTTTTTTTGGTTTCATATTTAAAAAAACTGAAAATTGAAAAAGAAGCCTTTGAAAACCTTGCTTTAATTTTACACTTCTAACATTACAGGAACAGACTCATGGGGAAAAAACAAGCTTGTCATTGTCAACAAGTGTGTAGGTATAGACCTAGGAGAGGCGTGAAATGCTGCTCCAGACAAGATCATTACAATGACCTCGTCAACCTCAATGTGTCTGCTCTGAAGTTCATTATGCATCATATGAAACTATAAAAGTTATTTTAATTTAACAAAAGAGCATGAAAAAGCCATGGAGAGGTAGTCTATTGCTAAAAATAAGCCGCTGTTTTTCTCTCTTTCTAGTAGCAATGACAAGCGCGCTTTATTTAGTTTTTTTTTTTATGAGTCCATTCCTAAAAATATTTTAAGTGTAAAGTTAGAAGTTAAAGTCAGATTTTAATTTAGAGCAATAAGACATTATGTGTTCTGTTGGTCTTTTGCTGCACTTTTGCTTTCAGCACCACAGACAGCGGAGAGGGGTACAGCGGGTGGAGTTTCATGAATATCAGTAAATGTTCTCTGGGAGTCGCGGCTCTAAAAAGCTGAGAACCAGTGGTCTAAGTTAAAGGGGCTTTAACTACAGTCACTAATGTGACAGGGTAAGCTACACGGGCCACACGGGATCAACTTCTGGGTCATGTAAAACGATTAAAGAAAAAATAATACCTGAATTATCTTTGGTTCAATTAATTTTTGAGAAATAAAAATGAAAAAAAAAATTGTTTTTAAATCTATGGATGTATGTGTATATGGTGGATATGGCCGCCGCTGCTGCCAGAGAGCGCTCCTCGAGCTGAGACAACAACGGCCACAGGGGACTGACTACAGACTGGAGATACTGCTCACTGTTACATCGACTATCCTCAATGTGTCTGTCAAGTGTTTTAAGGTCTGCACGGATCCCACACTTGAAAGGGACTTGCACCTGAAGATTTTTAGCTTTGCAGGATTTCACTCATAACTCCACTTGAAATGTCTTTTCTCCATTTTATTTAACAATAAAAGTATCAGTGGAAGCATTACAAAAGAAGGTAGAAAAGTGAAAAACCTAAGGAAAACAAACTACAGTGTAAGCATTTCTACAACAACCCATCGAATAAATAGCAGTGCACAAAATTAAGCACCAAATTCACACAGTTCAGTACATTTTTTACACAGGTAAAAGCAGGTTGAGGTAAGTATATATTTAGCATAAGTACTCTATCATTTACAAACCTGTATTTATTCCTAGCAGATTTGAACATAAATTTATACGTACATTTTAAGATTTTAAAGAGCTATAAAATGACCATTTCAACCATTATGTTTATAAATTTTACTATATAAATTTGTTTTATCAGTTACCTAGTTTTGAGTATTTTAGTTTGGGATTTTAACAATTTGGCACATTTTACACCATTCAAAAAAAACAAATTACCAAACTAAGCCTTAAATTGAACTAGTGACCCAACTTATTAACCAAAATACTGCTAAAGTAACACAAAACCAAACTAAATAAATTTGGAAAACATACTTAAACAAATAACACCATCAAAGCAAACAGATTAAAAAGTCACATTTACGCAGTGCCACTGAACACACCACTCTGGCGGTACACACAAGTCCTGACAGCGGCAACTACACGAAGCAAGGCAAACTCACCAGCAGTCTCTTCAGTTTTTGGTAAGTTTTTCCCGTGCAGTGAAGTTTGACTTGGCGCGTTTGATATGCTCCTCCACAGTCCGTCTCCGCTCAGCTCCCAGTGCACACACACCCGGACTGAGTGCGGACACCATTTTTGAAGTCGTGCTGCGCCGATTGTAATCTGTTACACGGGTGCTCATCCCCGTGATAAGCAGCGAGAGGCGGGGCAGCACGTAGTTTGAAAAGTTACTATAAAAGTTATTAAATTTAACAAAACAGCATGAAAAAGGCAGAGGGGACTGAACGGTAAATGTGGGGCTGCATGGTTTTTTTTGGAAAACGACCCACACCTGGCAACTACAGGACTGGGATGAGCGCGCAGGGGAGAGAGACGGCGAGAGAGCGCGGGGCTGTGGGAGGAGACACGCGGCACAGGTGTGGTAATGAGGTAAAATACTATGTCACGCTTGTCTATGCTTCTGCTCAATAGTTGCACACAGTGTGACGTACACTTGTCTATCTGCAACTATTGAGCTGAAGTACCCACTGTTTGACTCGAGGAGGGCAGCACTCAGACCTTTTTTTATTTTTAGAAAACGGTCAAACATAAGACTATAAATAGTGAGATGTACCACTAAAGTCCCGTTTGTACAGCTGATGAGCTACAAAAAAAGTGGTTTAGGGTCAAGTTGCTCTTTAACTACTGTCACTGTTGTGACAGTTAATTGTAAGCAACACAGTTATACAGACCACACGGGATCAACTTCCAGGTCACGTAAAACAATAAAAAAAAATTAAATATTGAATTAAGTCCCTGAGCTGTCCTCATATGTTAATTTTTTTGTACTAAGAATAAAAAAAAAATAATAATAATTAAACCACTGTTTTTTTCCTTATACATTCAAAATAAAAAATAAAATAAAAAAATGAACCATTTTTTCACTTTCTGATTTTTGTTTCTCAAACAAAAATCAAGTGAACGAAAGGTACACGGACCAACACAGACCCTATGCTGATACCCATTTTTATAATTCAGAGCAGACTATGGCCAATTTTTGGGGCCAATATATAGGGCAGATTTTCTTAATTTTATGAAAGTAACCAATATAATATAGCCAACTGTTTTAGTAATGCTTTTTAAAATGCAAACAAATGTGTTAGATTTGACAGTGAAAACAGTTAAAGGTGAGTTTTTTGAGAAAACCAATAAGGCCATGTCAAATAAACTTGCTGTGCTGGTAGAGCTTGGGGAGAGCTACAAAATGCATTTGGACTTTTTGATCTACGAGGTTCAATGCCAGAGAAATTAGCACAATCTCTTTGCCATTTTGAGTTTTTCAGGCCAAGATAAAGCAATTTTAGATGCTTCCTATGAACTGCAGAGTAAACTGCCCAAACTGCTACAAGATGGCTGGGGAAGCTGGGGTCCTTCAGATCCATGGTTGCTCCGACATGTGCCTGACCAAAAATCTGCATTAAAGTGCAAAAATTGTTTAAAAAGTGCAAAAATCTACTCTATATATTGGCCGACCAATATACCTCTAGTTGTGAGCTCAATATTAGGTAACTCTCTGGAGAATGGGAGTTTGTGAGGACACACACAGAGTTACAACATAAAAGACTTCAGTCTCCTCCTGTTGTCCACTCTCTTACTGATGCAGTGGTGCACTGTCCTTTTCATACCAATGCTTTAACAATTAGAAGTTTTATGGTTCTGCATTTTACACTGGCACACATATTGCATTCATAAATAATCTAACACTCATCCTACACTATTGCTTATGCTTATATGCAAACTACATCATTGTGGGGTAAAACAGTTTGTATTTTACCTGCTATCATTAACAATATAGGTTCTACTTGTTTAGCATATAAAGCTGTTTTCAACAAAAGCTAATCAGATTTTTTTTTTTCTTCAGAAACAGGTTTTGAAGACCATAATAATTTTATGGGGGATAACACAACTGTTTTCTTGGACTTTAACTTCACCATGTTCATAAAAATTGAAGTTTACCGCTACCCTGCCTTTCTTTTCTGCCTTTTGCTCTACTGTTTTATCATGTTTGCTAATCTTGTCCTAATCACAGTGATCTCACGTGAGAGGACCCTCCATGAGCCTATGTATATGTTTATTGCATGTCTGTCTGTCAATGCTGTCTATGGTTCGGCTGGATTCTTCCCCAGGTTTTTAATGGACCTATTGTCTGACACTCACCTCATCTCACGTCCAGCTTGTTTTATTCAGGTATATACAATTTACACCTCTGCTTCCTATGATCTAAGTATACTTGGGGTTATGGCGTATGACAGATATGCTGCAGTGTGCCACCCTTTGCACTATCATGAGAAAATTAATTTACATTTTGTCATTAAATTGGCAGCTTTGGCTTATATTTTTCCTTCTGGTGTTCTCTTTGTTGTTATTGTAATGGCTGCCAGGCTTCCTTTATGTGATAATAAGATACATAAAATATATTGTGCAAACTGGAATATAGTAAAGCTCGCATGTGTCTCCACAGTTCTCAATAACATTGTAGGGATGCTCTTGGCAGTAAGCGTTGTCTTCATCCCTCTAATTTTTGTCTTGTACACATATCTACGAATCATCATGGTTTGTTGGAAAAGCTCCTCAGAGTACAAAGGCAAGATTTTCCAGAACTGCTTACCTCACATTGTTTGTTTCACAACCTTTTCCCTCGTATTTTTTTGTGATATTGCTTTGAGTCGTTTTGACCTTGAAAAGATCAATCCAGTTGTGGCCGTCATCTTATCAATGGTGTTTGTAGTGATTTCTCCAATTGTTAACCCACTTGTATATGGCCTTAAGCTACCTGAAATAAGAAAACATATACTAAGAATGTTTTCAAAACTTACATAATTACTATGAAAAATATAAAATCTGTTATTATTGTAAGTTTAACCAAATCATGATGTTGCTTGTATCAATGAATGTATAGAGTTCATTTAATATCTGCTCTCCTAAAACCTCTTATGATTCTATCAGTAATATACTAATATGCTGATTCTTCATGGTTACAAAGAGGCATGTGAGCACTGTATCTTTTATCATTTATAAACTGGTTCAACATTTTGTTAAAGGGGCTATCGTATTTTTTTTAAATATTTTTAAACCAATCTTGATCACCTCTAACAGCATTGCACATTTTACAGCTTTTATAAACATTTGAAAAAATACCTCTGCCATAAAGAAATGGGTGCAGAGAGCAACAGTTGACACCAGAGTGCAGAGATTTTATGCTATTTGGTCATTTTCTACCAGTAATTCCCGTTAGGGGTCGTGGGTTCTGGAGCCTATCCCAGTAACTTTGGGCCGTAGGCGGGGTACACCCTGGACAGGGGCCAACTTGTCGCAGGGCTGACACATAGATGAACAACCATTCAGTTTCACATTCATTCACTAGGGTCAATTTAGAATCACCAATTCACCTAACACAAAGCCGGAGAGAACGGGGAGGACATGCAGACTCCACCCAGAGAGTTCGTGTGATGGTGTGTTGTTCGGCCTGGGGCTTGAACCCACGACCTCCTTGCTGGGAGGTGAGAACCGTTCTGCCACCATGCACCCCTTGAACAGAGCTATATTTCCCACAACAATTTTGAAGCCATTTTAAAAGTGAATTACTGACTTCACCTTACTACATCCCTTTGTGATATGCTCTTGTTTGCAGTGATTTCTCTATTTTAGCAGGGCTGTACATTTTATATTTTTTATTTATTGGTATCTATGAAAGCCAAGCATATACTGATAAATATTTTTCGCCACTTTTGAAGTAAATGGACGACAACCCCTGGTGTACTTTTTGTTCAACTGATTTTCATTTGAGAAACAAAAATCCAAAAATTAAAAAACTGTTTATAATTTGTTTAATTGATTTTCAATTAAGATTAAAAAATTCAAACATGAAAAAACGTCTTTTTCAATTTTTTATTTTTTGATATGAATTCAAAAAACAAACTTGTGTGCTGAGCTTGTGCGGGAGGTTGAGAGATACCGGCTGGATACAGTCGGCCTCACCTCCACGCACAGCTTGAGCTCTGAAACCCAGCTCCTTGAGAGGAGTTGGACTCTCCACCACTCTGGCGTTGCCTGCGGTGAGAGGCGGCGAGCTGGTGTGGGCTTGCTTATAGTCCCCCAGCTCAGCCGCCATGTGTTGGAGTTTACCCCAGCAAAAGAGAGGGTCGCCAAAACATTATATTTGCCACTAATATGACGTATGTCAATGTTAAACGCCTGCAGATGGAGGCTCAAATTCATTAGGCGCCTGTTTTTATTATGCATCCAATGCAAAAAAACAAGGGGGTGTGATCCGTAAAAAACAATTAGAGGTGCACAGGCAGAGCCAACATAAACTTGAAAATGCTCCAGAGAAAAGACCAAAGACAGAGCCTCCTTTTCTATGACTGAATACCACTTCTGCTGACAGTCAAGCTTTTTAGAGTAGTAGGACACCAGATGATCAATACCATCATTACCCACCTGCAACAATACAGCGCCCACTCCTGTATCGCTCGTGTCCACAGCCAAAATGGCTTGTCAAACAAGGGCATAGCGAGGACCATAGTGTGCAGCAACAACTTCTTTGTTCAAATGCTCTCTGACAACCATCATCCCACACGAAGGGCAACTTAGGGCTCAAAAGGTCAGTCAAAGGAAAAGCCACAGCCGAAAAATCCTTACAAAACCCTCAACAAAAACCAACTATAGCCAAATAACGTCTGAGCTCAGTGCGTGTCCTGTGGCAGGAACAGTCACAATATTCTCAACTTTGGCCTACACAGGGCGCACCCAACCACCTCCCACCACTTTACCGAGGTACGTAATAGCTGTCTAAGCAAACTCACATTTTGAGAGATTCACGGTCAAACTGTCCATTTTCAGACCACAAAAGACTTCAGTAAGGTGTTTAATAAGGGTGCTCCGATCAGGATTTTTGAGGCCGATCACCGATCACTGATCAGCCTTTGCTGTGATCGGCCGATACCGATCATGGCCGATACCGATCACATGGTCTTCAATGTAGTAATGTAATGTATGCAGGCTATTATTAGTTCCATTTGAAAAATACTGTAGCCTTTGTAAATATAAAAGTACAACAAAATTCTACTTATTTTTGTTTTCGAAGAGGTTTTGTTGCATTATTGGTCTTTAATGTGTGCCCAGTGTCTGTGGCTTTGTTTGAATGCTCCGCTGATGTAAAAATCAGCTGTTCTTAATTGGTTCCTTTAATGCGAGTCCGCGGGTGCAGCGCCTGTGTCCGCGTAATGCGCAGCCAAACCAGGTTGAAACACAGTGGACTAAAGAGCAGACAGCTCCTGCTGCCAGTTTTTACAACGTCTGAATGAAGAAAATGTGCAAAGAGAGCAGAGAAGACAACAATGAAAGGTGCTCCTCTCAGACACACGGACACATGGGCTGCCTTTTTACTTTCTCTTTCCATTAGCAGCCATTTGGTGCAGTTTAAGCCACAAAACGCACAGTTTTCTCTGCGCAACAAGACACAGGCAGACTCTGAACTTTCTTAATCCTTTTAACGTAACAGTTAGCGGGTTAGCTGTAGCTCTATTTACGTTGGTGTTTGCAAATACACAAACTGCTGCGCCTCGGTTCTGTCCCGTGCGCTCCTAAAGCAGGTGGGAACACAGCGGGGACACAAAGCAGCGCCTCCAGGGCAGGTTTGTGTTAGTTATAACCAGGGCTTAACTTAAAAACACTGCTAAAATAACGCTACTGCTGTTTAATCAAACCGGAGTTGCAGGACAGTAAATGTGAGAGCCTCGCGTGTTTATTGTAATTTGATCGGCCCTTCTGATCGGCCAATTTTACCGATCACCGATCACTCTACTTTTAGCCATGATCGGCCGATCATGATCGGCGGCTGATTGATCGGAGCACCCTTATTAAAAATGACTACGCTTGTAAGGCGTTTGATGGTGTAAAGTGTTATCTGATGCCCTGCCGTGAGTGACCACCCCCAGAGACGGTGAAGTTTAAAATCTCTTGATTTCTCTGTTACCCTCTTATGCTCTTAAGCTCTAAAAACTCTTACACACTCTCGTGTGTTTATTTGTCTTTGTCGACGATTTTATTTTCCTTTTATTTACTACTTATACACTCGTCTTGTATTAGTGTCCTGCAAGACACTAGTTAACCTTTAATTTTGCGAGCATCCTTTTTGTAGTTTATTGTGAAACTTCGCATGGCGTTACGTATTCAACACAACTGCCAAATTGACTATAGTGGCTACTTCAGAAGTCCATCTTTCAAAGTTTTTACAAGCTGCAGCAAAAGCAATTTTTTTCAAGCTTTCAATCCTGGCATTGGACCTTCTGTCTGTACTTAAGACCTGACGCTGCTTTTAGCTCAGCCACGGCAATAACTCAAAGCGGCATCCACAACCGCTGCTAAATCACTGGCACTGATACGGATGAGCTTCGGAGGATGAGACCAGGACACGGTGTAGTAACTGGACCGACCAGCCAGCAGCACACCGTGAACCTGCAACCCAGCACAGCGAGACCCAGCCTGACAGCCGGCAGCCTGCTGAGCCCGTGGTCTTCAACATCCTACCCTCAGCTCGTTCTTCTACAGTAAGCCATGTGTTGGCAATTACTGAGTTCGGCGTCAAACTTCTTAAGTCTTTCATGTCCATAAAATCTTACATAAATCCTATAGCCCAAAATACTCCACTGCAATTAATTAGATATTCTGCAAAACATTCCCATTCATAGATAAAATGATCTAATCTTTGATTCTGCCTTTCAATACACTGTTTAATTCTGATAAAATCTATACTTAATTCAATTTAAGTTGAGTTTGTTGGTCTTTATCTATTATACAAAGTCACTGCTGGTTAACCTTCTTACCCTCCTTAGACATAGGTTTTTGTGGTTTATTTTCCAGCCCTCAATATTTGTCATCAAACAGGTATAACTCTTTAAGCTACATCCTTGTCTTTAGTGTATAATAAATAAATATATGCTACACAGGACAATTAAAGAAAACGACTCAAACTGTGTTGCACAATGCATCCAACTTGAAGGAACTTCAGCTGTTTCTAGATGAAGAATTAATGATTTTATGAACCAAGCTCATAAAACACAAAAGTTGGAGCTGAAAGCCCTTCAGAAGGTGGCTCTACAAGGTACTAACATGTAGGGGTGAATACTTTTGCACACTCATGTTTTGTTTTTCTGTCATATTTCTAATTTGCTTCACAATAAAAAATATTTTGCATCTTCTGAGTTGTTATGTGATGTAAAGTGACTGACAGAAATCTCCCAATAATTAATTTAAATTCCAGGTTGTAAGGCAACAATAAAAGGAAAAATGCTGAGGGGGGTGAATACTTATGGACGCCATTGAAAATTGGCCAACCAGTATACCTCTAGATGCGAGCTCAGTATGAGGTAACTCTCTGGAGAATGGGAGATTGAGAGGACACACACAGAGTTAGAACATAAAAGACTTCAGTCTCCTCCTGTTGTCCTGTTGACTATTGCTTATTCTTATTTGCAGACTACATCATTGTAGGGTAAAACAGTTTCTATTTTACCTGCTATCAATAATATAGTTTCTACTTGTTTAGCATATAAAGCTGTTTTCAACAAGAGCTAATCAGACTTTTATTCTCCAGAAACAGATTTTGAAGACCATAATAATTTTATGGGGGATAACACAACTGTTTTCTTGGACTTTAACTTCACTATGTTCATAAAAATTGAAGTTTACCGCTACCCTGCCTTCATCTTCTGCCTTTTGCTCTACTGTTTTATCATGTTTGCTAACCTTGCCCTAATCACAGTTATTGCAGGTGAGAGGACCCTCCATGAGCCTATGTATATGCTTATTGCATGTCTGTCTGTCAACGCTGTCTATGGTTCGGCTGGATTCTTCCCCAGGTTTTTAATGGACCTATTGTCTGACACTCACCTCATCTCACGTCCAGCTTGTTTTATTCAAGTATATACAATTTACACCTCTGCTTCCTATGATATAACTATACTTGGGGTTATGGCATATGACAGATATGCTGCAGTGTGCCACCCTTTGCACTATCATAGGAAAATTAATTTAAATATCATCATTGCACTGGCAGCTTTGGCTTATATAGTTCCTTCTGGTTTTGTCCTTGCCTGTATTGTAATGGCTGCCAGGCTTCCTTTATGTGATAATAAGATACATAAAATATATTGTGCAAATTGGAATATAGTAAAGCTCGCATGTGTCTCCACAGTTCTCAATAACGTTGTAGGGATGCTTCTGGTAGTAACCGACATCTTTATCCCTCTAATTTTTGTCTTGTACACATATCTACGAATCATCATGGTTTGTTGGAAAAGCTCCTCAGAGTACAAAGGAAAGGTTTTCCAAAACTGCTTACCTCACATTGTTTCTTTCACAACCTTTTCCCTCGTATTTTTTTGTGATATTGCTTTGGGTCGTTTTGACCTTGAAAAGATCAATCCAGTTGTGGCCGTCATCTTATCAATGGTGTTTGTAGTGATTTCTCCAATTGTTAACCCACTTGTATATGGCCTTAAGCTCCCTGAAATAAGAAAACATATACTAAAAATGTTTTCAAGACCTACATAATTACTATGAAAAATATGCAATCAATGCAGTTATTTTAAGTGTAAGAAAATCATGATGATGTGTTTGTATCAATGAACGTATAGAGTTAATTTAATATCTGCTCTCCTGTCACCTCTTATGACAAATCTATACTTAATTTTCTTATTTAAAGCTACCTTATGGCTTTTCAAGGATAGCATTTTGTCTTGACTTCTATCAGTAATATACTAATATGCTTAGGCTGGATCCCATTCCTACCCCTGAGCCCTTTGCCTTTCATTTTTTGCGTTCACGAGAGATGAAGGGCTATCCTAATTCTCTTTTGTAGTCAGGGCGAGGGCTAAGGCGAAGGGCTGTACACCCCTCCAAACAGAGCTTTTCCAGATGCACACTTAAAACCAAGGGGTAAGAGGAGTTTACCATGATACGTCGTGTTTATGGGTAACATGGCAGCAACAAAGATTTATATTCTGCATTTATGACCTTTTAAGAGTTACGACAGGGTTATTTTGTGTTTCGTTCACCTTGTGCTCGTTTAAAATAATATAGGTTACATATGCCATGTATCTACGCCTTACGCCATGTATCGTTATTTTGTTGCCATTTCTTTGTATTTGTTGTAACTAAATAGTCTCACCAATTTGCGCTGACAGAGTGGACCTTAAAGTTTATGCCAGTGTTCGTTTTATGTTGTTAGCCCCAGTAATCACTGAGATAATCAACGTTAAAGTTGATTGAAAGTACATTTGTGTTTGAGCTGACGATCATTCACCTACAGTTCTCCTGTTGTTCATATGCGCCCCTTCGGGCTAATGTAGGCTTGTTTAAAAAAGTATTTAAAATATAAACTGAGCAAATGGTTTGTTCCATGATGTATAGCCTAATATAGCGGTGTAGGGATGTCCCATTTCTTAGGGGTGTATTGTCAGCCCTACCTCTTACCCCTCTGTTTTAAGGTCTAAGGGGAAGACAAAGGATGAGGGGTAGGGGTAAAAATTAGAAATGGGATTGGGCCTTATTCTTCATGGTTACAAAGAGGCATGTGAGCACTGTATCTTTTATAATTTATAAACTGGCTCAACATTTTGTTAAAGGGGCTACAATTTTTTTTTTATTGTGTATTTTTAAACCAATCTTGATCACCTCTCAAACAGCATTGCACGTTTTAAAACTTTTAAAAATAGAAAAACAACAACAACCTTTTTCAATAATCATCTCTGCCATAAAGAAACAGGTGCAGAGACCAGAAGATGACACCAGAGTGCAGAGATTTTGCTATTTTGAACAGAACTATATTTCCAAAAACATGTATGAAGCCATTTTACTACAAAATGAAAAATAGTTGTAAAGAATCAGCAGGAAACAGCAGACTGGATTTAGAGGGCTTGTTGATGGATCAGATCTCCCTGGAGTGGATGAGGTTTGTGGCCATGTGTTATTTTTTCATTTGTTTTTTTTTCTGTTAATTAAATCTCTAATGAATTAAAAGCGAATTACTGCCAGTTGTAAGTTATGTGACTACATCTTAACACATCCCGTTGTGATGTACTCTTTTGCTTGCAGTGATTCCTCTATTTTAGCAAGGCTGTATATTTTCTCATTCTTTGGTATCTATGAAAGTCAAGCATATACTGATAAATATTTTTCATAATTTTTGAAGTAAATAGAGGATGACCCCGGTCTGTGTATCTTTTGTTCAATTGATTTTTGTTTGAGAAACTTTTTTTTTTTTCATTCATTCAATAGATTTTCAATTAAGCATCAAAAATTCAATCATGAGAAGAAAAAAAAAAACATCTTTTCATTCTTTATTTTTTTTTATTTGAAAAAAATTGTTTTTTTTTTGTTTTTTTGAGAGAACATTTGAGGACCAGCCAGACCAGATGTGGACCTGGATAGCACTGGGGATTTGGCCATGGACCCATGCGGATCATGCAGGTTACTTCAATCTGCCAACCCAGACATCAAGGTGAAACTATTCTGTCCGGCTCGCCCACTGATCTGCGTACGTGGTGTGGGAGAGGTACAGAATATCAGCAAACGTTATCTGGGGATCGCAGCACAAGTCAGAGAGGGAGTTGGGCAAAGCTTTTAACTACTGTGACTATTGTGTTAGCTATACAGGCCACACAGGATCAATATCCGGGTCGCGTAAAATAATTGAATAAAAATAAAATATTGAAATCAGTCTGAGTCTGTCTTTAAATGTTAATATTTTCCATGATATGTTTTTTTCTTTTTACACTAACAAAAATTTTTACATTTTTTTTTCATTTTTCTAGGGCCTATGCTGATACCCAATTTAAAAATTCAAAGGAGCCGATGGCCGATAAACACTGTAGATTTTTTGGGCTGATACAGTGGGGCAAAAAAATATTTAGTCAGCCACCAATTGTGCAAGTTCTCCCACTTAAAAAGATGAGAGAGGCCTGTAATTTTCATCATAGGAATACCTCAACTATGAGAGACAAAATGAGAAAAAAAAAAAAATCCAGAAAAATCACATTGTCTGATTTTTAAAGAATTTATTTGCAAATTATGGTGGAAAATGAGTATTTGGTCAATAACAAAAGTTCATCTCAATACTTTGTTATATACCCTTTGTTGGCAATGACAGAGGTCAAACATTTTCTGTAAGTCTTCACAAGGTTTTCACAAACTGTTGCTGGTATTTTGGCCCATTCCTCCATGCAGATCTCCTCTAGAGCAGTGATGTTTTGGGGCTGTCACTGGGCAACACAGACTTTCAACTGCCTCCAAAGATTTTCTATGGGGTTGAGATCTGGAGACTGGCTAGGCCACTCCAGGACCTTGAAATGCTTCTTATGAAGCCACTCCTTCGTTACCCGGACAGTGTGTTTGGGATCATTGTCATGCTGAAAGACCCAGCCACGTTTCCCACCCCCATGCTTTACAGTAGGTATGGTGTTCTTTGGATGCAACTCAGCATTCTTTCTCCTCCAAACACGACGAGTAGAGTTTTTACCAAAAAGTTCTATTTTAGTTTCATCTGACCATATGACATTCTTCCAGTCCTCTTCTGGATCATCCAAATGCTCTCTAGCAAACTTCAGACGGGCCTGCTCATGTCCTGGCTTTAGCAGGGGGACACGTCTGGCACGGCAGGATTTGAGTCCCTGGCGGCATAGTGTGTTACTGATGGTAGCCTTTGTTACTTTGGTTCCAGCTCTCTGCAGGTCATTCACTAGGTCCCCCCGTGTGGTTTTGGGATTTTTGCTCACCGTTCTTGTGATCATTTTGACCCCACAGGGTGAGATCTTGCGGGGAGCCCCAGATCGAGGGAGATTATCAGTGGTCTTGTATGTCTTCCATTTCCTAATAATTGCTCCCACAGTTGATTTCTTCACACCAAGCTGCTTACCTATTGCAGATTCAGTCTTCCCAGCCTGGTGCAGGTCTACAATTTTGTTTCTGGTGTCCTTTGACAGCTCTTTGGTCTTGGCCATAGTGGAGTTTGGAGTGGGACTGTTTGAGTTTGTGGACAGGTGTCTTTTATATAGATAACCAGTTCAAACAGGTGCCATTAATACAGGTAACGAGTGGAGGACAGAGGAGCCTCTTACAGAAGAAGTTACAGCTCTGTGAGAGACACAAATCTTGCTTGTTTGTAGGTGACCAAATACTTATTTTCCACCATAATTTACAAAGAAATTCTTTAAAAATCAGACAGTGATTTTCTGGATTTTTTTTCTCATTTTGTTTCTCATAGTTGAGGTATACCTATGATGAAAATTACAGGCCTCTCTCATCTTTTTAAGTTGGAGAACTTGCACAATTGGTGGCTGACTAAATACTTTTTTGCCCCACTGTATGTAGGGCCAGTTTTCTTCATTTTTTGAAAGTAACCAATACAATATGGCCATTTGTTTTAGTAATGGTTTTTAAAGGGAAACCAAATGTGTTAGATTTGACAGTGAGAACAGTTAAAGGTGAGTTTCTGAGAAAACCAGTAAGTCCATCTCTATCAAACTTGTTCAGGGGAGAGCTACAAAATGCATTTGGATTTTTTGTTCTACAGGGTTCAATGCCAGAGAAATAAGCAAAATCTCTTCATTGCCATTTTGAGCTTTTCAGGCCGAGATAAAGCAATTTTAGATGCGTCCTATGAACTGCCCAAACTGCCACAAGGTGGGTTTTACATTGAGGCTATTTTTGCCCAAAAAGTGCATCCCCAATAAAGAAAAAATCCAAATATGAGGTATTTTCAAAATAAAAAGTGTTGAGTGGAATATTTGAGTTGAGGTGATTAGAGCCTTGTCTTTGTTAATAATTCATTATAAAACATATTTTGGTCCATTATTATTATTAGAGGAAGCAGGCTGTCTGGTTTGTACAGGAGTGCAATCTGGTGGCTCCAAAGTTTCCATAATTGGCTGATTCCTGACAGTTTGTTGCTCTTGATTTACACTTGCCTTTTCAGTAAATCATCTGATCTTTGGGTGGAATTTATCTCCTTGATTTTTTTGCATTACATTTTGGCCCAAAATAAAAGGTGCTCTGTCTCTGTGTCCCACAAGCTCTGGGTGGAGTTTTGGTGGGCTCTGAAAACACTAGACATTATCAGCAATGTCCACCTAAGCACAAATGTATGGAAATGTGTTCTTCACAGATTACCTCTTTGCTGCTTCTGCTGCTCAATGCTTCTTGACAATCCCACTGAAGGCCTCTTATTTCCCTTTCAAATGATGCCACATTTCTAAGAAACATGCATTTGTAGGATGAGCAGCAGAGCTTGGATCATAGGTCAAAGTGTGCAGAAGATGCGGAGAACACTATAGAGATTGCTGCAGCGATGGGTACATCATTTGCTTGATGCTGAATGATGGTGTAGAGTGGCATCTTCCTCAAATTGGAGGAAATCTCAATGTGATATCAAGATGAAACTCTAACCAGTGGCAGTCCCATATCTGCCTAATCTGGGACCAAATTCTTTCCTCCAAGGCAATGCTTGCCCACAGATAGGGCTGTAACTAATGATTATTTTGATAGTCAATTAGTCAGCAATTATTTTTTTCGATTAGTCGACTAGTCAAACAATTATTTCTGTTGTGTCTTTGTGTTTACATAACACCACACTGCTGTACATATTATACCTGCTCAAGCACATCCCTGATTATCACCCTTCTACCATAACAGCATTCTATTGTTAAAATAATGACTGAATAATAAAGATATATGATATATATTTAACATAACCCCAAGTTATGTTAAAAAATAAAAATATTAGCTATAAATTAGTGTTAAATAACGCAACAAAATAAACTACCATATTTGTCGCGTGTGAACAACAGAGAAAAGCTTTGCTATATCTGCAATTTACAGACTGCATGCGACATTTGTCAGCTCGCAGACTACTGTTACATGCTAAATGTGCCTCGTTAGCATAACTTGCAAAAACGTACCCATGAGGATCAGAAGTGGACACGGCTCCCGGGTGTTTTCGTTTCAGGTGCTCATGCATTGCCATTGTACTCCCAAGACAGCTCTGTTTTGCACGGCCTACACAGTACTGACTTTGTTTTTATTTTTTATTTTTTAAATACTCCCACACTATCAAATGTTTTGGTCTTATTCTTTTCTCCGCTTCCGTTGGACATTCCGCCATCGTTTGTGTCTTCTTCTTCGTCAGAATCCAGTCAAGAGAGACAGACAATGATAGACAACGGGAAATACTGCCCCCTTAACTTCCTGCAGTGTACTGCAGTCCCCACATAACACCGGGTCATAAAAAATGCATTTTTTTTTTGTTGCAATTTTACAAACTAAATGTGCGTCCAGATGACACGTCGACTATAAAAATTAGCGTTGACAAATTTTAATAATCGGCATCGTCGATTATGTTGACTAATCGTTACAGCCCTACCCACACAGCAAGGTTTATCAGAACCTACCTCCAGAGCTGGAGAGTGGACAGTCCTGACCTTAGCCTCATTCAGCAGCCGTAGGATCAGGACTGTTGGTATGTGCCAGTGTCCAACACAACCACACTGACCAGTGACTAATTCTCGATGAATATAATGAAGATTTATTGCCAAGAAGCAAAAACAAAGAAATAATCCACCAACACAAACATAGTTTTTGTGCTTCTGTAACACCTACGTGCTAGTTACAGCATAACTGGACCAGTACTAGGTTCGGCTATGACAGCAATAAGGTGCAAGTGCATTAAGGACCACAGACCATGTAATAAGTTTAAATTGCCGGCTCGTTATTATGTGTAAACAAAACAGAATTTAATGTACAGATGACATAAAATTATCAAGTTTTATACACCATCTTTGAGTGAACAGTGACAACTTCCCTTTCTGTTTAAGTGGTTGATCAATCCCTGTTTTAATAATACATACATACATTTTATATAGCGCTTTTCACACAACTCAAAGACGCTTTACAAGAAACACAACATATGACAAACAAAAGAAACAGGAGAGATGTTATGAAGGGTTGAAAGCTAATGTGAAGAGATGGGTTTTTAACAGGTTTTTGAAAGTTTGAAGAGAGTCTGAGGCACGGATGAGTGGGGGGAGAGAGTTCCAGAGGGTGAGGGCAGCAATGGCGAAAGCTCTGTCCCCCAAGGTACGGTGCTTGGATTTAGTGATGGGAGTGAGGAGATTGGAGTTCGATGATCGGAGGTGGCGGGAGGGACGGTGGTGCTGCAGAAGGTCAGTGAGGTATGGGGGAGCCAGGTTATTGAGGGCTTTGAAGGTGATGAGAAGGATCTTGAAAGACGGAAACAAGGTACTGGGTGTGAAAATTTGTTAACGTAAATATCCCAGCCTTAAATTAGAGCCGAAAAATCCAACAAATAAGGCTGAAAAAGCTGAGAAAGGTGAGCGTGTCCGATATTGGAACTTCTGTGTGTCCGACTCAGGGCCATAGCAATGCCGAGCTTAAACCTTTTTCATACGGCCACAATAAAATATTTGTAAAAGAAACTATCCAACCAATATATCGTTATAAACGTAAGAAAATGTACTTTTATTTTATACAATTTGGATTAATGAAGATAATAAATGAGTGTTAAAGATAAAAAAGTAATAGAATTTTAGCTGAAAGTGTCCGACTCAGGACACACATACGTTAAGCTTTTCAAATAAATAATTCTTTTATTTTTATTAGCTCAATACCTTGCCCTTTCTCTGCTCTGAACCAATTGTTTATACTGGTCTCTATGGCAACCAACTTGAAGTATCGCTGTTACAAAATATTAGCATTCTAGCTCCAGTAATCAAAATTTTTTTTTAATTACTAGTACTTTAATTATAATAAATAATGATGATAACAATATCCATTTGTTATATCCTGTCCTCGTGCTCTGGGACAGAATATTTATATTGGTCTCTATGGCAACCATTGGTAACGAGACTTGTGTGGAGGAAGTGCATTAGTGATTGAATGTTGTCATAGTCAGGGCCCATTGTCAATCAAACTACAATGCAGTCTGATATTTGTGGTGTTTACTGCAACACAGTGATAAACAGTACATATGGTTATTGATTACATGTTTGGCCTCCATCATTTGTACTGGTTTTCGCCCACAGTGTACCTCAAGTTGGTTGCCATAGAGACCAGAATAAACAGTTGGTTCAGAGCACAGGATGAGGTATTTAGCTAATAAAAAATAAAGTTATTATTTAATAGAAAAGCTTAATAAGCTGTGCATTAAACGGTTCTGCTTCAAAATTTACCATCAGCAACTGTCGGGGAACCATACTGAGCTACTATAGGTTAATACAAGAAAACATATCTCGTGACCTTATCAATATTTTCTTATAATGAGTGCTTTTCAATGATAATGATAGTTTATTAAATACTTAGCATTAAGCAGGGACAAATAAAATTATGTTGCTTTCACAATTAAATAATATACACATTTACTGTGCTAGATGGGATGCTAATAGTTTGTCCTCAGGCTTTTATTTCGAAGACAACCCTTCTTTGTTTACATCAGGGGTCTTCCTTTTTTCAATTTCGTACTACCAAGTTGGACAATGAGAAATGAGTAACACCCCTTACAACAAGCATTTCATCAACTTGAATGAGTTCAAATTAATTACACTTTATACACGAACCCCCTGACCAGTGGGGTGTGAGGAGGGGTCTGATGATGTGTTCAGGTGTGTGTTTGAATGTGGGTGTTTGGATAACCATAGGGGAAGGAGTGACTGATTCTTTCAAAAGCATCACGCTTGCAGCCATGACAAGGGGACAAGTAAAATACATGTACGTACCCTTGACTTTGGACACACACACTCCCACATACACACCAAAAAGAAATTTCTAAATACATTCAGAGCATATCGATAGCTCAATACCAAAACATCCAGACCATTTTTGGTTTTATATGTCTTTTATAAATATTACTGTATATGTTTTATTTAAATGTAAGATTAATAGAAACTATTATATAAATTGGCTGTGCTGCCTCTTAGAGGTTTCATGAAATATGTCAAAAAAAAAAAAAAAGTCAACCTAAATTAAAAATATACTCAAAGGTATGACCTTCTTTGATGGTTAAATTAGAGTGGGTTAAAAAAAAACGCTTTTATAATGGAAATCAATGGGACCTGTGGGATTTTTAACTTTTATTCGATCCATGAATCCTCATAAAATTGCAAGCCCATTGCATTAACACAGGCAAAAATATTGGCATTTAAAAAATTTAAAATGGCTAAAAGGACCCAAAAAGGTCCCAGGGTCACCAGATGGTTAAAGAGCAAGAATTGTATAAAAAATTAAAATAAACCTCTAGTTGTGAGCTCAATATTAGGTAACTCTCTGGAGAATGGGAGTTTGTGAGGACACACACAGAGTTACAACATAAAAGACTTCAGTACTCCTCCTGTTGTCCACTCTCTTACTGATGCAGTGGTGCACTGTGTCCTTTTCATACCAATGCTTTAACAATTAGAAGTTTTATGGTTCTGCATTTTACACTGGCACACATATTGCATTCATAAATAATCTAACACTCATCCTACACTATTGCTTATGCTTATATGCAAACTACATCATTGTGGGGTAAAACAGTTTGTATTTTACCTGCTATCAGTAATAATATAGGTTCTACTTGTTTAGCATATAAAGCTGTTTTCAACAAAAGCTAATCAGATTTTTTTTTTCTTTGAAGAGAATAATAATTTCATGGGGGATAACACGACTGTTTTCTTGGACTTTAACTTCACTATGTTCGTAAAAATTGAAGTTTACCGCTACCCTGCCTTTCTTTTCTGCCTTTTGCTCTACTGTTTTATCATGTTTGCTAATCTTGTCCTAATCACAGTGATCTCACGTGAGAGGACCCTCCATGAGCCTATGTATATGCTTATTGCATGTCTGTCTGTCAATGCTGTCTATGGTTCGGCTGGATTCTTCCCCAGGTTTTTAATGGACCTATTGTCTGACACTCACCTCATCTCACGTCCAGCTTGTTTTATTCAAGTATATACAATTTACACCTCTGCTGCCTATGATATAACTATACTTGGGGTTATGGCATATGACAGATATGCTGCAGTGTGCCACCCTTTGCACTATCATGAGAAAATTAATTTAAATATCATCATTGCATTGGCAGCTTTGGCTTATATTTTTCCTTCTGGTGTTCTCTTTGTTGTTATTGTAATGGCTGCCAGGCTTCCTTTATGTGATAATAAGATACATAAAATATATTGTGCAAATTGGAATATAGTAAAGCTCGCATGTGTCTCCACAGTTCTCAATAACGTTGTAGGGATGATTCTGACAGTAACCACCATCTTTATCCCTCTAATTTTTGTCTTGTACACATATCTACGAATCATCATGGTTTGTTGGAAAAGCTCCTCAGAGTACAAAGGAAAGGTTTTCCAAAACTGCTTACCTCACATTGTTTCTTTCACAACCTTTTCCCTCACAACTTTTTGTGATATTGCTTTGAGTCGCTTTGACCTTGAAAAGATCAATCCAGTTGTGGCCGTCATCTTATCAATGGAGTTTGTAGTGATTTCTCCAATTGTTAACCCACTTGTATATGGCCTGAAGCTACCTGAAATAAGGAAACACATATTAAAAATGTTTTCAACATTCAAATAATTACAATGAAAAATATAAAACAGTACACATAAAATGTGCTACTGTTATTATTGTAAATTTAACAAATGTTGATATCTTTGTATCAATGAATGATTGAATCTAATATCTGCTCTCCTATAACCTCTCTGACAAAGCTACACCTATTTTTTATAATTAAAGCAACATTATAGCTTTCAAGGAGAGCATTTTGTCTTGACTTATATCAGTAAAATATTAATATGCTTATTGTTTATAGTCACAAAGAAGAGGCATGTGATCACTGTATCTATGAAAGAAGAAAGCTTTTAACCAACCATCATTTAACCATCATAAAGCCATTTGTGATCATACAATTTAAGTTATAAATTGGTTCATTTTGTTAAAGGGGCTGTCATTTATTTTACACATAAACAAGCTTTTTCTATATTTACTTCTGCCATAAAGAAACAAAGAAACAGGCGAAGAGACCAGCAGATGACAGCAGAGTTGTTATGCTTTTTTGAACAGAACTTGTAGTAGTTGTTGTATGATGCCATTTTACTGCATAAAATTAAAACGTTGTAAGGAGTCAGTGGAAACAGCAGACTGGATGTAGAGGGCTTGTTGACTGGTCAGTGCTTCCTGGAGTGGATGACGTTTTGTGGGATAGGTGGAGGTTTGTGCAACTGTGCATTCTGAAGCCTCCGTAACTCAGCACCAGAGAATGCAGGATTAAAGTACACTATATCATACTGAATATAATTAAGACCTATTTAATTCATGCCCATGTGTTATTTTTTCACATATGTTTTTTTGTTTTTCTGTGAAGTAAACCTCTAATGAATTAAATATTGGCTGCTGTTAGTTGTATGTGAGTACATCTTAGTCCCTGAACTCACTTACCGGATGCGTTGATATCACGGTTACGCCTTGCTACACGCCTTCACATTTTGCAAACATAAAAGCCAAGGGAACTGCACCCTGAGTGGGATGGACAGACATGATCCAGTGCTCTTTTTGTCACCCTTCTGTAACTATGTCCACTGTTATTCTTTATGGTAACTCAATGGCCTTTAAAATGATGTACAATACATTGTTGTGATGGATAATGTCTCAGCCATGGCTGTGTTCACTCTGGGTGGTTACAGTGTTACAGAAAAATACAGGGGTCCTCTGTTTTTTGTAACCTTACTGTGTTATTGTTTGATCTGGTTGGTAAATGTGACTGTTATAGTGACGATTATAGTGGATAAGAACCTTCATGAGCCTATGTATATATTCCTGTGTAACCTGTGCATTAATGGACTGTATGGGACGGCAGGCTTTTACCCAAAGTTCCTCAGTGACCTCCTGACCAGCACTCAAGTTATTTCATATGCTGGCTGCCTGTTGCAGGGATTCGTGCTCCATTCTTCAGCAGCGGCTGATTTTTCCCTCCTTGTACTAATGGCTATTGACCGATATGTGGCTATTTGTCGACCTCTGGTGTACCACTCTGTGATGACAAGACAAAGAATTGGAATATTAATCTTTTTTGTTTGGGTTATGCCGCATTTCTTGGTGCTACTAAGCACAGTAACGACATCAAAATTAAAAGTATGCGGCTCACACATACCAAAGATCTACTGCATTAATTACTTGGTTGGTAAACTCACTTGCACAGCCTCTATAGCAAACGTGATCATTCCAGCTTTTAATTACAGTTTTTACGCTGGACATTTTATTATTGTCCTTTGGTCTTATATTCATCTGATTAAAACATGCATCAAATCCAAAGAAAGTAGGAATAAGTTTATGAAAACATGTCTGCCACATCTTTTCTGTCTAATTACAGTTGCTGGGTCTTTACTTTTTGATTTACTCTTTGTGAGATTTGGCTCCAAAGACGTTTCACAGAATTTGCAGAATTTTATGGCAATTGAATTTCTCATCATCCCTCCATTTGTTAACCCCCTTATATATGGCCTTAAACTGACCAAAATAAGAAATAAAATAGCACAGTTTCTTTGCAATATGGGCACAAGTATACACAAATAATTTACTAATTTGACTTCTCCAAATTCAACATCACGGCAGAGTAGGGTGTCCAGTTTGGAAATATGTAGTGTATAAAATATGCTCTGTCAAAGGCACACAGTTATAGGTTTTAAAAATGAATTATCTGAAAAACCCACCTGGCTCTGTAACCGGTGCTTGGTCTACAGATTGATGCATTTGTCCTTTTTGTGAGAACTTATCTTATGGGTTAGTCCCATTAGGCACTGGACTCTAGCTCTACCGCAGCAGTTGCTAAGCTGTTAGCTGAGGTGCTACAATTGGATAAGGAGCCGCTGATTGACTACGCTTATTGCACGCCGGCGATAAACCACAGGTGATAGTAGCTAAAGTACACTACTATCACAACTGTGTAGAGGTGCTGAGGCGTGCATGTACTCGCGACCCTCTTCGCTTCAACAGCGCACCGATTTCTATTCTTCTGGACTACACTCGTAGTGTGGCTAAAGCTTGGGTAGTGTTCACTGATGTGAGGAGGATTCTTCACGACCGTGAGGGTGTCCGCTATGGCTTGTTCTTTCCAGCTTGGCTTCGGATTACATATGGCAGAGAGGAAAAGGAGTTTGTTGACCCCAGAAAAGCCATGGATTATGTGAAGAAAAATATTGTTCAAACATCAGATGGTGGAAAGTGACTGTGGTACGGGGGTCTCTCGTCCAGGGTGCTACCAAGGTTGTTCAGGTTTATAAATATATATTATCTCATTATGCTTTTCTTCAACTGGGCTCTGCGCAATTACATGCCAGTATGATCTGTAAATAGGTAAGGAAACTAACTAACTATCCAGATTAAGTGTTACTTTGAGGAGGCTTTAGTCAGCCATGTGTGTGTTATGTTAATCTCACAGTTTAACTTTTATTATTTTATTTTTTTCACCTTTTTTTTATTGTATAGTTGTGGATAGATACACATAGGATTTAAATGTGGGCTCTGCAGGAGCCCTAGTAGTGTGAGCCGTTGTCCTCAGTACAAACACTAAATATGTGGATTTTTGTTTAGAGATGCTGTTTTTTTTTTCTCCTTGTTCATGTTGGATAAAGGAGTGGGGATTTGCTGGACCAACTTACTTTTCAGAGTTTGTTGTCCAGAAAAATTTCGTAAAATTATTAACCATTTAAAACAACTTAATGCAGATATTGCCTTTCTGCAAGAAACTCATGTCTGCTTATCAGATAATCCACGTTTCAGTAAAAAATGGGCCAGTGAGGTATTCCAATCCAATTTCCAGTCTAAATCAAGGGGGTAGCTATTATGATTGGTATACACATACAATTTACAGCATCAAACGTTTATGCTGATGGCAGGTTGTGGTTGTAGGGAAGCTATATACAGTTCCGGCTATATTGGCTTGTGTTAATGCACCTAACTGATGATTATATCTTTTTTAACAATGTTTTTACTCAGCTGCCAAACAAGTCAACATATAGCCTTATTCTTGGTAGTGATACAAATTGTGTACTTTCATCTCTGGACCGCAATGTTGCTGGGAGGACAACCTTAACCAAGTCTGCGCATCTTATTAATGTTTTTCTTGAGACTTATGGTCAGGTCAATGTGTGCCGTTTTTGTAATCCTAATTCCAGAATGTATTCATTCTTTTCCCAAGTTC